>VXAY01007650.1:35914-62775 GCA_013399855.1 Oxyruncus cristatus
AAAAAAAAAAAGCGAGAGGGAAAACCACAGCCCGTCAGGGGTGCAAAACCTGGGGCAGCGTCCCCGTCGTCACCTCCTCGCGCCCGCGGAGGGAGGAGGGAAAACCACCCCCCCGGGAGGTGCTGGTGCTCCCAGCCTCCAGTCTCCACGGGTTGCCCCGACCCTGACTCTGTGCTGTACGTGGAAAACGGATTTGCGCGTCACATGAAGGGCTCTCTCCGGAACGATTTTGCTCAACGTGACTTGCAAGGAGCTTATGAAGTTTAGTTACTTTGAATTATGCAGAAGTACCGACTTTCAGGCTGCACTGAACCAAACTGCCCTCCCAAGGGGCAGCCAGGCCCCACCAGCCACTCCCTCCCTCCCCCATTCCTGGGACGGGGGGGAGAATTGGAAGGGTAAGAGTGAGAAAACACATGGGTTTAACGGGAAAAGCAAAGTAAACCAAAGAATTAGTTCCTCGTGCTCTCTGCAGCTCTTCCTACACCACAAAGCTAAAAATGCCCATCACAGCCTTTTTAGGACCCCAGCAGATCTATTAGAAATCAGTAGGCAAGACCTTAGGTGGGTTAATAACATTATTTCCAATTAACTGCAATGCAGACAGGCAAGAGCTCCGTGCCCAAATATTCACACGAAGTCCTGAGTTGAAATATCACCTTGCCAAAGTCTCCAGCTCAGCTTATAACAGTTAATTTTCCTCGCTGCTAGAGAGCAGCACCGTGTTCCTCCCGCTGCCACAAATGGAGCTGGCTGCTGTTTAATGGGGGAGTTTATGCAGTATTTACCTGGTTTGTGCCTTTGCTGTGTAATTACCAGCAGAGCCAGGCTGAGATCTCACCTGCATTTGTTAAGGGAAGGCCCCACACCAGATCCCAGAGTCTGGGTTTGCACAAAACCTGATGCTCTGTGTTGCTGCCATGGGTTGGGCAAGCAGGGACGCAGGGAATGGTTTGGGTTGGAAGGGACTTTAAAGCTCATCTTGTCCCACCCCCTGCCACGGGCAGGGACACCTCCCACCAGCCCAGGTTGCTCCAAGCTCCGTCCAACCTGGCCTTGGACACTTCCAGGGATGGGGAAGCCACAGTTTGTCTGGGCAGCCTGTACCAGGGCCTCCCCACCTTCACAGGGAACAGTTTCTTCCTAAATCCAAATCTCTCCTCTTTTAGTTTGAAACCATTTCCCCTTGTCCTATCACAATCTGCCCATATAAAAAGTCGCTCTCCCTCTTTTTTTCTAAGCCCCCTTTAGGCACTGGAAGGGGCTCCAAGACCTCCCTGGAGCCTTCTCCAGGTGAACACCCCCAGCTCTCCCAGCCTGGCTCCAGAGCAGAGGGGCTCCAGCCCTGGGAGCAGCTCCAGGGCCTCCTCTGGATTCTCTCCAGCAGCTCCACGTCCTTCCTGTGCTCAGCACCCCCAGAGCTGGATGCACCAGAGATTTGATCTCACTCCCGGGCTGAACCAGCAGGACAACACAGGAGTGCCCCATGCCCCGGCCACTGGGATTAATGAGAAATTAATTGCTGCCATTTGCAAGGTGCCTACGGCTCCAGGCAGCCACAGGGTTGCTGTGAAACCTGAGGAACCAAAAAAACCAAACGGAGGATTAGTGATTTTCTTTTAAATGCACAGAAACCGAGGCCTGGTGGGGAACAGCCACCAACCAGAGCAGCCCATTCATTTACCCTCGTTAATTAACGATGTTTACAGGCACTGGGGTCTGTCCCCAGCAATGGCATCGAGCCCGACCTCCCCAGCTCAGCCCACACAGAGCCTCACCAGCCTTTGAGCATTTCAAGGACAGCAACCAAAAAAAAAAAAAAAAAAAACCAAACAAAAAACACCTAGTTCTATGTATTAAGAAGAAAAGTTTGCCCTCTGGGCTTCTATTATCCGTGAGACAATGCCAGGAATCACATTAATCCCGCAGCCGGTGCGGAAGAGCCACGTGGAAGCGGCATCTTGAAGTTCCTGTAACAGATGTTATTAGCATATGGTTGGAACTGGGGCATCCAAGGAGTTATTTTACAACTAAATCAGCGTGGAGACGCATCCTCCAGTGGGTGGGAAGTTATCAGTCTCCCTCAGACGTGAACACGGGGGCTCGGTAACCCTTGGAAGCCCAGGGCTGGGTGTAGAGCTGGTGTAAAGCTTCCAAGCCCTGAGTGAGTGAAGAGCTGGGGTTCACTCAGCTCCAGGGGTGGGGGGCTGCAGACAGATTCTGAGCCCACAAAGGGCCTCAGGCTGCCCAGCCACAAGCTCAGATCTCCACGTGAAGAAGATGCAGAGACCCAGCTCGAGCCGCCCACGAGCGTCTTCCCTTCGGCACAGCCTGGATGACGATAAAAGCTACCACAGGCACCGATCAGATCAATGCCCTTGGAGAGCTGCACAGGGCAGGGAAAGGCCTGCAACGTGCCACACACATCAGGCTAAAATAGATGCAACACCTTCTTTCTGAGCCTTGGATAAATACTCAAAAGAATCACAGGATCTCATGAGATGGACGGGACCCACAAGGATCACCGAGTCCAACTCCTGCCCCCACACAGGACACCCCAACAATCCCACCACGTGCCTGAGAGCGTTGCCCAAACACTCCTCGAGCACTGGCAGGCTGTTTCTGGGATATTTAGGGATTACTGGGCAGCCTTGCTGTGGCTGGATGGGAGCAGTGGGATGCCAGCATTCCCCGTCCTCACCGTGGTTGCCACAGTTGCGGGGCGGGAGCAGGGGAATACTGGGGTTCCCATCCTCACTCTGGTTGCTGTAGCTGTGGGATGGGGGCAGCGGGATGCCAGGAGTCCCATGCTTACCTCTGTTTCCGTAGTTGTGGGTGTCCATGAAGGACAGCCCCAGGCGCTCGTCCTCCTGCAGAGTGCTCTGGTCGGTGAAGCTCCTGTCGATGGCGCTCATCATGTGGGTCTTCTCGTGCCGGTAGTTAATGGTTGCTTTGGTCATGTTCACGGGTTTCCTGCAGCGGGCAGGAAGCAGAAGTAAGCAGGGCTCGCCCGAAGTCAGCTGTAAGACCCCAGGGAGCAGGATGGGTTATTTCCACCACGCTCTGGTTTTGTGCTGTCCCCAGCTGGTCGCAGCCCCACACGGGTCAGCCCTCGCCAAGCTGCTCAGCCTTCGTGTCCCGTCCTGTCCCCTCCCCTGGGACAGCCAGCAGTGCTCCATGTGCAAGCAAAGGCTCTCTCTCTCTCTCTCTCCAGCCATTTGGCATCACGTGGGGCTGCCCCAGCTCTCCCCAGCCCCGTTTCTCCGGGCTTGCCCCACTGCTCTGGAGACAGGCCGTCGCTGCAACACAGACCACCCAACACACCATGGGCATCACTGTGCTGCACAGGGCAAGTGCAAGGAAGACATGGACCCCAAAAATGCTCCGAGGGCTGGAGCCCCTCTGCTCTGGAGACAGGCTGGGAGAGATGGGGGTGTTTGGCCTGGAGAAGAGAAGGCTCCAGGGTGAGCTGAGAGCCCCTTCCAGTGCCTAAAGGGGCTTATAAAAAAGGGGGAGAGCGATTTTCTACATGAGCAGATAGTGATAGGACAAGGGGAACAGTTTTGAAGTAAAAGAGGAGGGGTTTAGATTAGTGGTTAGGGATAAATTCTTCCCTGTGAGGGTGGGGAGGCCCTGGCACAGGTTGCCCAGAGAAGCTGTGGCTGCTCCATCCCTGGGAGTGTCCAAGGCCATGTTGGACAGGGCTTGGAGCAACCTGGGCTAGTGGAAGGTGTCCCTGCCCGTGGCAGGGGGGTAAAATTAGATGATCTTTAGTTCCCTTCCAACCCAAACCACTCTGTGATCCTAAAACCATCCTGGGGGCCAAATCCATCCCAAGGGACAGGCTGGACCCCCTGACTACACAAGTGCTCAGCACCCACTAGAGAGGCTTTTCCCCCAAGGTAAGGTCCCCGTTAGGCATCTAACAAAGATTCTGGGAAAGTAGCAGAACCTCACACCCCAAATTCAAGACATTTAGGCCAAAAACACCTGAATGAATATTTCTGAGAGGCAGCATCAGGCTCTGAAGAAGCCAGAGCAGGGCTTAACCCAGGGGAGGGATGAACAGGAGATCTGAGCCCATGTCTCAGTGGGGCTGGGACACCGCAAGACGCCGCCAAAATCCAGAATTCGACCCGGAGTCACTGACTTCATGGGCAGTTTTTGCTTTCTCCCTCTAACAAGCTCAGCAGCATTATCTTCCCAAACCAAAGAGACCCTTAAAATGTACTGGGCAGAGCTGAGGGCTTGTTGGAGCAGTGGGGTGAGGGCAGGCGGCCCCGAGGAGGGCAAAGGAGAAAGAGAACGACAATTACTTACGGGTAATAGGAATAAGAATAGTAGTTCCTCCTGGCAAGCGTGCAAACAAAGAGAGCAGCAGAAATTGCATAAGCAGCTTTTCTCCAGCACAGAGAAGCGGGGAGGGGGTTACAGGGCTGCCAGAAAATTAAATGCACCATAAAGCTCCCCTTTGGCATCCACAGGTTATTTATTCCAGGCAGGAGCCAACGTCCCACAGCAGGGCACAAGCACCAGCTCTCAGGGTGACCACACTAGAGGTGGGGTGCCCACAGTGCCCTTGTCCAAGGGGTTATTCCATAATTTTTAAGAGCGAACAGCAAACACGCCCAAAATGTAGGGATTTCCCTCAGGGAGCTGGTCAGGGGCCCAGTGGGATAGATGGGGTCAGGACATCACATTTCCAGTGCACTTTTTCCTAGGGATGAGTCTCTTCCAGAGCTGCATTCCCATTCCACCACATCAGTGTTTTTCCAAAGGCAAAACGCTCTGGAGGAGATTTATGGGCTCATCCCAGCTTGCCCACAGCCCCAGACTCAGGGCTGTTGGCATCAGGTCTGATTTGTGGCTCTGGTTCGTCCTTCAACAGGTTCACCCCGGGATGCTGAAGCAGAGCTGCTCCTCCTCCTCCTCAGCGCTGGGAACGCAGCGGCCACGCTCGTGGCTTCCCACCCACAGCATCACTCCCCCAAAAAAACATCAGCACCACTGGCATTTGCTCCACCAGGGATAGATGTGATGCAGCCACGAGCCAACCCTGCACAGGTGCCACATCCCCACTCTTCCAGCGGCGTAAATCCGCAAGGATCCTTCCGGGGCAACACGGAGCCACGAAGAGCTCTGCAGGCTTCCACGGGCCGAGGCTGTGCCCTGCTGTTTTTCTCTCGCCCCTGGCTGTTCACGTACGAGCCCTGTGTTTAACTGCTGTCCTTTCTCCCCGGCTTTGAGAGGCCCCCCCGGCTCCAGCCCCGCACGGAAGGAGCCGCTTTCCAGGGCGTCGCAGCCGAGCAAAAAGCAGCGGCCGCGGCCCCGGCGCTCCCAGGGATGAGTGTCCCGGAAAGCCCTCGCCCTCCTCCCTCCCACCCCTCCGAGCTTCCCCCGCCGCCGTGGCCACGTCCACGCTGGATGTTGCTCAGCTTTCCAGAGCGCTGGGGAGTGTGGGGATTCCCATGGGAGTGGCAGAGCAGCCTGGGGGGCCCCAAGGATCATCGCCTCCCCTCCGGTGCACGCCCGAATTTTAATGACCCACGTTTTAGAGCCAGCTGGAGATCTCGGTAAGGGATTGTCCACATTTCACTGGAAGCTCAGTGCTTCCCCGTTAAAACAAGCCAAGGAGGCGCTGGACTGCTCTGAGCACCCACACCCCGGGGTGCCCAGGGTGGGCAGCCCCCCTGCCCGACCCCAGAGGGGTCCAGCATTGCACTGGCCCCAGCCCAGCCCCTGAGTGGGACACCAGCACAGCCAGACCCTCCAGACCTCAGCCAACAACCACTCCCGTGGAGGGATGCAGCCCTGGGCTGGCCAAGGCAACAGGGAAGCCCAGAGACATCTCAGTGCAGATGAAGCTGATTTTTGTCATTTTGGGCTGGGGGGTGCAGGGTTGCACACCCTGGGCTCCCCTGGCTGCTGTTAGCAGGGGGAGAGCTGGTGGGATGGGGACAGCCTGGCTCAGCACTGGCCCAGGGCTTGGATATGGGCCAGAAGCGTTTCCATCTACGCAGAATCACCAGAGCGGCACAAAGCCAAGAAGCAGCACCAAAAAGAGGCAAAAGCCTGAAAAATACACAGGAGAGGGACAGTGGAGGAAAGCCCCCGAGCCCTGAGGGGGAAGGGACATCCCCAGGACTCTGCTCCTTGGTCCCCAGTGCCTCCTGAGACGTCACAGAGCGGGGAGGGCACAGTGCCTGGGGGGACGCACAAGCACACGGACACACAGCTCGAGGGAGGGTCTGGACTCTGCCCAGAGCAGCACAATCCCCACCAGTAACTTCCAGTTAGGGCTGGGGCGGTGGGGAACGGCTGAGCTGGGGGGAAGGGACAGATGAAGCACCAGCCACAACACCAGGTCTCCTTACCCCTTCCGGATGGCCACGATGATGGCTCCCAGCAGGATAATCAGGACGATCAGCCCCCCGGCACAGATCCCCAGGATCAGACCCATCTCCTCCGAGTGCTGTGACACCTCTAGGGGACGCTTGCTCTCTTTGCAGGCAGCTGCCAGGGGACAAGGACAGGCAGGAGGGGTCAACGCTCAGCTCCAGGGGGGTTGGCAACATCGTACATGGAAACTGGGATTTGTCCCATGGGGTGCTCATTGCTCCGTGAACATGTTACTCCACCAAGGCATCACAGGGCTCTGCAGTGCCACACCACGACCACGGGCAAGGCCCTCTCTCAGTGCCAGTGGGGTGAGACAAGTCCCTTTGTGCCACCTTTTGTCACGTCCCACGTAAGATCATCCATCCCTGGATTCAGCATCCGGCACTACCGGCTCCAGCCCCGCCACCCCCACCACGACAACGGCATCAAGAGGGAAAACTCAACCGAGGGAAAAACCCCCCCGGCACCAAAGGAAGTGGGAAAGAATAAAACCACCACACCCAGCCCAACCACCACCAAGCACTGGTCCCGACGCCCCCTGGTACGGCCCCAGCCACCGGAGGAGCCGCAGGGTTGGAGCCACAGCCTGGGTGGGATCCCCCCAGCTGGGAAATGGTGGGCTCACCTTTGCGGGCGATCCGGACACAGTTCAGTCGGGTCTCCTACGGAGGCAAAAAAGGAGGATCAGTGCTGGATGATCCCAGTAGCTCCCCGCTCCCGCTCCGAGTGAGGCTGGGTGGGATGCAAGGCCGGTCCCTTGGTGCTCTGACCCCCAAAAATGGAGGGAGTTCGCTGGTGATTTGTGCTGCAGCACCCGAGGAGCTCCCGGGGGCCCACATCCCAAGAGATGCTGCTGAACGAGCTGCCCCCAGCATTCCCAGGGTTAGCCAAGGCCACTGCTCCCGGCACAGAGGGGATGGCAAAGCTCAAGACCGTCGGAGGGACCCAGCAGATCCAGTTAAGCTGCAGGTCAGCAACCACAGCTAAAACATTCCCAGGTCGTCATCCAGAGCTTCATGGGCAGTTTTTTTTTCCATCAATCACTGTTTTCAGCCCCAGTCCCAGTGCCCTGCATGTGCTGTCAAGTTTGCCATGAGGTTCCAGCTCAGGACTCCAACAGTTTTAACATTTGCCATGTAGGGACGGGTTCAGCTAAAATATTCCATCTTTCCACGCATCCAACTTCTGCTGCAAAACAACAAAGCTCCATCTTGGCAGGACTGCCCTCTTCTCCAGCATCCTCCAACCCCTCAGGACACCATTGCTGGCAATGCTGCTCCATCCACCCTTGCACTGAGACCTGCCCATGCCACAGGCCCAGGGTAGGGCTGGCTCCGGCCCCGCTCTCCTTGGGGTTACCAGCTTTTCCTTCTCCCGTTTCTTGCTTCATCTGGCACAAAACCCATGAACAACCCCAGCCAGGATCCAGCCTTTTTGCAGTGCCTGACAGCAGCCAGGACAAATCCATTGCCTCCCAGCAGGAAGGCTATAAAACTGCATCAGCTACCAGTGATCACCCAGCAGTGCCCGAGCGAGCCAGAGCCGAGATCCTCCCTGTTCACCTCGGCTCTAATTACAACCCAGCGAGGTGTGAACGACCCTGGAGCCGAGGAAAGGATTCAATAACCAGCACCTTTCCAGCAAGATGGAGCCGTGCAGGACGAGGATGGAGCCGTGGTCCTCCTGCTTTGCTTTCACCCTCCCCTGGGTGGGATGGCAGGTGCTGGAGCAGGTGATGCTGAGAAGGGTCCTGGTGGTCCCATCAATGACTTGGAGGAATCAGCCCAGGGATGTGGGGGTGCTGTCAGAGCAGGGCTGTTACATCTTCACAGAGGGAACAGGCAGCAGAAGGCAGAGAAAGGCAGCCTGGGAGCTCCCCGGAGTTCTCTGGAGCTGGGACTGGCCGTGCTGTCAGCAGTGGGTCCCAGCAATGCACACACAGCTCCTCCTGTCCAAACAGTCCTTCTCCACACCAGGATGAGCCCAGGAATTGGGTGTCCCCTGCACTGGTGCTGCTTGGAGTCATGGCTGGTACTGCAGCGGGTGGGGGAGGCTGGACCCCTCCCTCCCCAGTGTCAGCACCAGGATGGGGACAGGCACAGCCCAGGGGTGCTGGGAGGAATGGGACACCCACCCCAGGGTGCCATGTGCTCCAGCTCCCCCTGAGCAGGACACTGGGTGTCAGCCCAGAGGGTGGCCCAAGGGGGATCTCAAACAAGCCCCATTTTTCCTGCCCCCCCCAACCCCCAGCCTGCCTTCTGCCTGGTCCGACCCACCGGCCGGAGCGGGGTCCCGCGGCCACTCACCCCTTTGAGGTTGCTCATGGCTTGGAAGTAGATGAGATAGGCCTTCTTGGGCTCCAGGGGGGGGTTCCAGTAACCGCTGTAGGTCTGGTTGTCCCCCACAGTGAAGGGTTTGGCCTCGGTGAGGCTGCTGGCGGGCAGCTCTGCCCCGAAGTAGTGCACGGAGCCCCGGGACACGGCGTCGTCGAAGGTGAGGGGCACCGGGAAGCATTCCTGCCCCCCCAGCTCCCGCTTGAGCTTCTTGGGACGGTCCTCCTCCACTATCACCTGGTAGGTGCTGCCGAGGGCCAGGCACGGGTTAGAATCGCAGAATCACAGAACCAACGAGGTCGGAAGAGACCTCTGAGACCCCTGTGTCCAACCTGAGACCCCACCCCACCCTGTCACCCAGCCCATGGCCCCGAGTGACACGTCCAGTCTGTCCTTAAACACCCCCAGAGACAGTGACTCCACCCCTCCCTGGGCAGCCCCTTCCAATGTCTGATCACTCCTTCTGTGAAGAACTTCTTCCCAATGTCCAACCTAAACCTCCCCTGGCGCAGCCTAAGCCTGTGCCCTCTTGTCCTACTGCTGGGAGAAGAGACCGATACCCAGAAAGAGCTTCGGGAAAAACACAGTCATGCCCTTCCCCTTGGAGCTCCACCCTGCTGTCCCACCCCATCTGGGGGGGGTCTCACCCTCCTGCATCCCCGACCTACCTGATGGGAGCCCCCCTGCCCTGCGCCGGCCGCAGCAGCACCGTGATGGTGCTCTCCGACTCGCTCAGCGGCGATGGCATGTCCCCATAGTCGAAGGTGGGAGCTGCAAAGGGAGCAGGGATGAGTCCTCTTCCCCACAGATGAGTCCTGGCCCCCAGGGATGAGTCCTGGCCCCCAGGGATGCTGCCCCCAGCTCAGGGGAGACACTGAGGCACGAGCAGCATTGCCCAGAGCAAGGCATCATGGAATGGTGTAATGCGAGTTATTGCAATTCAGAGAAACCCTCCAGGTCTTGAACAAGTGTCAGGGTCGGGAGAGGACCCCTGGGTGTGCACTGAGGGGGGTGAACAACGCTGGCCTGGCACAGGGGAGGAGATAGGAGTGGGATCCAACCTTGGCAGGACCCGAATGCTCCGGGGCTTAAAGACGTGCCCAGGGATGGGCACAAAGTGTGACCTTTACGCCAGCAACACCCCCCAGACCAAGGTGGGGGACCCCCTCACGCCTGGCATAGCCCTGTGGCTCCCAAACCATCGGTGGCAGCCACTGAGGTCCAGCTTGAGCTGCTTTGCGGTTCCAGTGCCCCCGTTTGGGCTCATCTCAGTCCGTTTGCTGCAGTTAATGGTGACACCACGGACACGAGCAAAGAGCCTCGAGTACTGCACAGCCCAGTTGAGCCCTGGCTTGTACACTGAGAGCTCAGACAGCACCAGGCAGCAGCACTGGGCTGGCTGGACTCCCTGGCCAGGGACCCATCAGTCTGGGGGGCTGCCTGGGGGGCTCACCACCAAGAGCATCCTTCCAGCCACCAAAATCACGGGAGCGATCCAGAGGGTCGACACCGCCACAGGGATATCCGAGCGGAGGAGAAGCCGCGGCGTGGAGCCGGAGGAACCTACCGGAGATGTTGGTGGTGATCTCGGTGAGCGCCGTCTGGCCAAAGCCCTTCCCGGTGCGGGCCCGGACCGAGAAGAGGTAGGTGGTGCCGGGGTGGAGGTTGGAGAAGACGTGGTAGGTCTCGTTGCGCAGTTTGGAGACCGTGCGGCGCGGGCCGGGCACGTTGACAGCAGGGTCGGACGACTCGATGCTCTGGTAGCTGATCTGCAGGGACAGGGCAGAGCGTCACCCGCGGCCGGGGGAGAGGAAGGGGGAGACCCCGGATGCGGGTGAAAGGGATGAATTCCAGGGAGGGTCATGGGGGCAGCTGGGAGGCAGAGGTTTTTTCAGGGTAAATCAAAAGCAGAGGTTCACTGGAAAAGTCAAACGAAGGGCCTGGGGGGCAGCAGCAGTGCTGCAGTCGCCTTTAATCCCCATGAGCAACAGCAGCAGCTGTCCCAAATTCCCTGCACTGCATCCCCCCAACAGGGCTCTCCCGTGTCCCTTTGTCCCTGCCCTGGGAGCCACAGCCCTCCGGGACGTACCTCGTACTGTGTGATGAGGCCGTTGGGCTCCACCGGTTCCTCCCACTTCAGGAATATCATGTCCTCCAGCGGGGTGAAGGTGAGGGACTCCGAGGCGATGCCCCCAGGCACTGGGGAAGGAAAGGGGACGTGCTCGGATGCAGCAGGAAAGCAGTTTGGAAGGAGAAATCCTCCAGGAAACCCCCTCCAGGTGGCCCCGTGACCGAGCCACCACATCCCCTCTGCCGTGTCACCCAGCTCCATCATGTGCTCCCCAGGGAGATGCTGCCCAAGGCAGTGATGCTCCTGGGCCCGCTGATGACACTTTGCCACGGGAGGGGGACGTCCCCACCCCACTGCACAAATCCCACAGGTACCATTTCCAGCAGCGATTCCCACCCGCCGCCAGCGGCACAACCTGCCCAAGCTCAAAATAAATCAATCTCCTTTTCCCCCACAACTTAAATCCCCCCAGGAGCCACCAGCACCCTGGGGAGACGCTGCCAGCGAGCAGCGACATCCTCACCTGCGGGCAGACATGTCCCGGCCCTCCCCTCTAATTAGCACCACCACAATAACAACTGTAATCACCAACGGCATCAGCAGCACCGGGATCAATATCCGCTCCTTTATCATGGATTTCTCCACGGAGAGGCAACAGCTTGGCAAAGTCCTGCTCCCAAAACACCCCCCCGCCCTCTCCTTGCAGAGGGACAGCAGCTCTGCCCCTCTGCTTTGCCCTTTTTTTTTTTCTCCCCCAAAGCTTTTGTTCGGATCTAATTACAGGGCCGGGAGAGAGGGAAGGGAGGGATCTCCTCCCGCACGCTTCCCACCGTGCAAACACGGCGTTTCCACTTGATTTACAAGTTAATTTAATCAGAGGCACTGTGTCCTACACGTGTACACAGGCTCTTATTAAATCCCGGGAAAATTACGGAAACCTTTGGGGCAGGAAATGTGTGTACCTGTATCTTTTTCTATATCTTACAGCCTATGTTATATACATATATAATTATGGATTATTTTCTATCATTATGTATTATACATGATCTGTATTATATACACAGTTACATCTTATTTTCTATTGTTATATATTGTATCACCATTAAATTACTGTCTAGAGTACAACATATACATTATCTTAATATTATAACATATACAGCCTATACATTTATGTATATAGGTACAGGCATCACTTGTTCCCTACACACCAGCAGGGGATGCACACAACAGCTTCCAGATGTGCACATAGCCCTCTGCCATCAATCTGTGCACATATATATATTATTATTTACGGATTTATGTCTATTTATTTGAGCTTGCATGCACTGCAAGGGAGAGAACGGGCTCCTCACAGCACCAACACGCCACAGTGGCATTTCCACAGGCACCTGGGGTTGACTTTCATCATTTCACGCACACAGAACAAAATCTCCAGCTACGGGTCACCTGCATCCATATGGAGCACCGAAACACCAGCTGGAAAACCTGTGGATCCAGCAGATTCCTCCCTGTGCCCTGCCCACGCACCAGCACGACTTTGCCCGGGGTCCAAGAGGATGCTGTGAACAACCCCCTTGGTTTGGCCTAGTCATGAACACCCCAGAAATGGGTCTTCCAGCCCAAAACCAGGGTTTACCACTTGGGATGTGCACGGGCATCTTTGCAGCCCACCAAGACCAGCCCCAGCCCTGCGCCAGCAGATGCTGCCACCAAATCTGGCCTCGTGCCAAAATAAACCCCAATTAAGGGTCCTGTGATTAATGAGCCTTCAGCACCTTGGCTTAATTGCACGGGTGGCTGCTCATCACCCAGTTCTAGGAGCAAGAATCCTCATCCTCCTGCCAGGGAAGCAGGGAGATGCTGTGCCAAGCCCACGTGGAATGACTGCCATATATCCAGAGGTGGATACCCATGGATCCATCTCAAGGAGGCCGAACGTACCCACGGCCCCAAGTTCAATCCAAGGGGGAAGCCACCAGCCCCGGTTAACCGAGGCCCAGGGAAAAGCAGCTGGAGTGATTACAGTACAGCAAAAAGACATCTGGAGCTCCCGTATTAATATTCCATCAGAAAACAGCTGGAGCAGTCACAGCCCAGTGAGAACAGCTGGAGCAATTACAGCTGGAAAATGAACCGTCGGGAGGGAGGAGCCGGGTGCCCCCGGAGGGGCAGGCTCAGCGCTGGGGATATGGGAAGTGCTGGTGTGCAGAGGAAGGTGCTGGATTTAGGATTTGGAGATGAAAACAGGACCTGGAGACACTTGAGGTTTCTTCAGACACTTCAGCCCCACCCCAGCTCTGGAGGTTTTGCTTTCCAGCCTGGGAAACAGGAGGGAGGAGCATCACACACACACTGGCGGGTCCCAAATCACGGAGAGTCCCATGCAGGGGAATTCCATGGAAGGCTTCTCCTCAGGGGGTCTGGAGCCAGCTGGATCCTTTGCAGTTATCAGTTCTTCCACCTTAACTGCTGATTCTTGACGCTAAAAAGCGCTTTGGAGATTAACTCTGGTTTTAACACGTGACTCTGGTAGAGCCAGGGATGCTCTGGACACACTCAGCACCCACCCAGGGGTGCAGCAGCTCCTTGCACCCACACAAGCCCCAAAAAGCAGGATGAGACCCCCCTGGCCCCACCAGTGCAGGACCAGCCATGAGAGGGGCAGCTCTGACCCTGTGGGGGCTGCCCAGCTGCCCTTGGAGGGTCATCACGGCACATGGGGGAGATCCCTGGGGGGCAGCGAAGAAGACGTGACAAGCAGAGGGAGTCACTAGTGGGAGAGGCCAGCCCTGGATGTGACCTGTCACTGACGGGTGGCACCAGACACAGGGAGCCTGCCCTGCCCTGCACCTCCTGCCATATCCACTGGTCTCCAGAGCCCCAAGTGACCCGAACACCGCTGATGGAGAGACACAGCGCAGGTAAGGCCAGACCTGGGACACCTGTCCAGTGGCCACAGCTCCAGGACAGCCTTGGGGAAGATTCCAAAACAATGGAGCAACGCTGGAACCTCCAGTGAGGACGTCACCCCACTCAGGTGCTGGCAGTGGGGACCCAAGCCCCAGGGCAAAGCCAGAACAGGGGGAAAAAAACAGCTCAGCCATCCAGGAGCAATGCTGTGCCAAAAAACGGGGCCTTGATCACCACAGAGCTCGTCTGCACAACCTGAACCTGCTCCGGGGAAACCTGAACCAGGGAAGAGCACTGGGGGAGCCGAGCAAAGCTGCTCCTGCCCTGGTTAACAGCTCTTTCCCAGGAATACAGCAGTGCCAGATCCGTCAGCGACCAAACAGACAAAAGATGTTACCTAAGTACAAAGCATTAATTGCTTTAATTGCTGTTATTATTACTGCCAGGCTTTGGTTCCCAGTAAGGGATGAGTGAGGAGCCTTGTGCTGGGAGGTGCTGGGCATCAGCCAACTCTCACACCCTCCACCAGACTGGGCACGGGTAAAACTGGGCAGTGTGTCTGCAGTGACACCCCCATCCAGCCCCTGAGTGCCCCCAAGCATTCCCCTTCCCCAACCACCATCACTGCCCCTTTCTCTCACCTCCCCTTGCACAGCCCTGAGGCTGCAACAGCCTTTCCCCTTCCCTGTAAGAGCGATGGCACAGGAGATATTCCCACCATGGGCTGAGAGCCAGTGGATGCCCACCACGAGAAACACGCCGACAGTTCAACAGCCACAGAGTCCCATTTCTGGGAGTGGTGCACCTCCCTGAGCGGACTCACCATCCTCATCCGTCTGGAAAACCACCTCCTTGCCCTCCTTGCGCCCCTCGGGGTTGGAGAGGATGAGCTTGACGTGGATGTTCTTGTAGGGCAGCAGATTTTTGATGGTGTAGCGGTTGGCGTTCCGCTCCATCTTCACGCACTCCTGGAAGGTCTGGTTGTGGCCGGAGCCCACGAAGTAGCGGTAGCAGAGCGAGACCGTGTAGGTGTGGCAGCGGGTCAGGTTGTAGCCCAGTGGCTCCCACTGCAGAGTCAGCTGCCTGGACTGGATCTCGGAGAAAGCCAGGCCTTTGGGGGCCCGCATGGGCTCTGCGTGGCAAGAGGTGGGGAGAGATGAGTGAGGAAGGAAAACATCTCCTGGATTTATGTGTGTTGTCAGGGAAAGCGCTTTTACAGGGCAGGGGTGAGCGCAGATAGCAACCCTGACCCCAAAACTGGGACCAGCCCCAGCACAGGATGGTGCTGCCCTGCAGACAGGGCTGGGGACATCAGTGGGTCTCACGGCCACCCCCACTGCAGGGACAGCAGTCCCCACGGGCCCATCCTGCCCTTGAGGAGGTGAAGTCGGGCACCAGCCCCACTATTCCGGCGGGCACCGGGAGCACCCATCCTATGAGCAGCCCCAGATAACCAGATAAAGAGGCCATGGGAGCCCTCACGTTGTCACCAAGCCCCCGTCAGGCTCTTGAAAGGAGGAGAGTGCCATCGCAGGGAAGTTTAATTAGCCCTAACTGGCGTTAAGGAGGAGACAAGTTCCTCTGCCAACACATGCACGTGGGTGGTTTGGATTAATGGCAGTGAACACCCTTCCACACCCACGGGTGGTGGGAAGGGCTTGGAGCGGCAGGGGACCTCTCCCAAAGCCGCCCTGGGCGGCCCCATTGGGGACCCACCTGCGCACTTGGTGCGGCTGATGAGGGGCGGCCCCGGTTTGCCGGTGCCCCCCTCGCCAGGCCGGGTGAGCAGGACGCTGATCTCGTACTCCGTGTCCGGGTCCAAGTGCCAGAGCTTGTAGGTCTGCATGTTGACAGCGTGCACCTCCGACCAGGGCCCCGAGGTCATGCGGTACTCGATCTCCTTGCGCACGATGGGGCCGTCGCCGATGATGGAGTTGGTGTTGAGCTGGATGATGAGGTAGGTGGAGCCGGCCCGGAGCAGCTGGGGGGGTGCAATGGGTGTGGGGGGCTCTGGAAGAGAACAGAGGAGGGGGCAGGTGGAGCATCCCCCTCCAGAAGCAGCTCTGGGGCGTCCCCAGAGCCAGGCCAACACCGGCACGACCACAGGCTGCCACAATTTAATTGTTGACTCATTACAGTTGACACACCCCGAACGCCTCCTCCCACACCAACCAACCACATTCAGCCTGCAAAAAAGAAGGCTTAGGGGTGACCTAACTGTGGCCTTCCACTACCTGAAGGGCCTACAAAGAGATGGAGAGGGACTTCTTACAAGAGCCTGGAGTGACAGACAAGGAGGAATGGCTTCACACTGACAGGGAGCAGGTTTAGATTGGATATTAGGAAAAAATTCCTTCCTCTTGGACTGGTGAGGCCCTGGCACAGGTTGCCCAGAGAAGCTGTGGCTGCCCCATCCCTGGAAGTGTCCAAGGCCCTGGACGGAGCTGTGAGCAACCTGGTCTAGTGGAAGGTGTCCCTGCCATGGCAGGTAGGTGGAACAATTTGAGCTTTAAGGTCCCTTCCAACTCAAACCATTCCAAGATTCATGCTCAAAAGCATGGGACAAACCCAGATTCCCCACCCAGAGGACATGGAGATCAACACCAAAGTACAGGAGGGCACCAGCCAGTCCTCAAACTTCAGCCTGTGCATGTGCCCTCAGTAAGGCTTTAACAGCTGCAATGGGGTTTTGTCTGATCAAACCTTAATTATCTTTATAAGATACACAGCCCAGCGTGGTGCCACACAGTTTCACCATAATTAATTAATTCCCACCTACTGCAATCAAAAATAAACGATCTCAGGCCACCAGCAAAGGCAGTTCCCTGGTTTTATGCTGCAAAGTCCGTGTGCAGCAAGAAGAAACTGCGATCCCACCGCCCCGGGCGTCCCACCTTCCTCCTCCTCCTCTGCCAACAGCAGAGCAGAGACGGCCCACCCAAGACCCAGAAACCCGACAGCACATCACCCACCTTTGACGATGAGCTCGGCGAAGTTGGAGACCCCCGAGCCTCGGCTGGACTGGGTGACGCAGCGGTACAGATCCTGCTCCGCCTTGGACACCTCGTCCAGCTGGAAGGTGGCCAGGAAGCGCCGGTGGCTGATGTGCTTCACCGAGGCGGCAGGGACCAGCTCGCCGCTCTGCCTCTGCGCCGGCGGGAGAGAGCACACACGTCGCCGCAGGCGCACCCAAGGGCCACCAAACGCGCCCCCACGTCGGGGACCACCACCCACCCCTCACCTGCATGAGGAAGCGCTCGGCCTCGGACGCCTTCCCGGCGGCCACGCACTGGAAGGTGGCGTTCTGCCCCGCGTTCACCTCCACGTCGCCCAGGCGGGAGAAATGAGGGGCTTTCGCTGCCAGGGGACACGAGGGACAGGTGACAAAAGTGGCCGAGCTCTGAGGGGGTCCTCAAAAAAAAAAAATCCCACCGCACCCGAAAACCCCAGCCTGGATGTCGTGGCTGGGGCCGAGCTCCAAAAGCCCGGTCCCGAAGCCTCGAGCTTTACCCGGTGTTCTACAGAGACTTAGACTCCAAGAGTTCGTCCACATGAACTTCTCGAGAGCCTTTAGCTCTTTGACACCTTGAATTCAGGTAAAGAGAAAAAGCCACAGACTTTTTCCCCAAGAGACATCTTTTAATTTAGTGAGAAAACAAACATTTTGGCAGAAGGTGTTACCAGAGTAACAACCGACCCAGGGGACACATTACACTCGAGCACCCAGAAAACACCAACCCCAGCTCGGAGTCAGGAATTTGTCCCTGTCTCCATACAACCAGTCAGTGTCCAGGGGCCCAGGGAGGGATGCACCCTCTGGCACCCCTGCCAGATGCAGGCTATGGGGTTGGTAGAGGGGGGCAGGTCTCCTACGCCAGCCTGGAAGAAATAAGTGGTGAATCCCAAGAGCCAGTGTGTTGGGATAGTCAGCCTGGGATTTTGGGTCCCCTCCAGCCCGAGTGGACCCTCTTAATGGGAACACTCAGCCCCCATGTCCAGTCTGTGCTTTTCCAAGGTTTTATGAAAACTGAAGCAACGCTGGAGCTGGCAGGGATGGGGATGGAGATGGAAAAAGGAGCCTCAGAGGTGCCCAGGGGATGGAGCTCCACCAGCCCAGGGGACAGCAGGACACCCAGGCTGTGCCTGGCATTAGTCCACCCGCTCTCTCCAGGTGAGAGCACCCACCTCCCCACTGCCACCCGCCTCGGGTGCCACCCCCCTCCTCACCCCCCGCCCCGGCACTCACAGCACGGATAATTCAGGAGCAAAATGTCATCCAAGCCGAGGTACCCCCTGCGCTCGCCGGACACCACCGCCTCAAACAGGACCTGGGGCACCAAACACAGGGGTCACCCCTGGCCAGGAGGGGCTGGGGGGTGTCTGGGGGGGTCTGCTGGGGCTCACCTGGTACTCGCTGGGCCAGAACAAGCTGACAGCCAGCTCTGCCTGGTGCCACTGGCGGCCGTGGGAGCCGGAGGCGTTCCAGACGGCGCTGCCCACCGGGCCCCCCGTGACCCGCACGTAGGCGCTGAGGGTGCCGGGGCTGTGCCCGTCCCGGCTGTACATGAAGTAGCTGAACTGCAGGCAGTGGGTGTCATTCTCGCTCAGGGCCTGGAAAAGCAGGTGAGCTTTCTGGCCTGGGGCGTGCTGGGAGGAGTTCACCATCAGGTAGGAGCCTGTGGAGGGAGGGAGGGAGGGGAGAGCATGGAGTAATTAGGAAATGGTGAAGGGCCTAGAGATGAAGCCATAGGAGGAGCGGCTGAGGGCACTTGGTGTGTCCGGCTGGAGCAGAGCAGACTGAAGGCAGAGCTCAGCGGGGGCTGAAGCTCCTCCCGAGGGGCAGCTCCGATCTCTGCTCTGGGGGAGCAGGGACAGGCCCCAGGGAAGGGCTGGAGCTGTGTCAGGGCAGGGTCAGGTTGGATCTCAGGGAAAGGTTCTTCCCCCAGAGGCTGGTTGGGCACTGACCAGGCTCCCCAGGGCAGTGGGCACAGCCCCAAGGCTGCCAGAGCTCCAGGAGGCTTTGGGCAACGCTCTGAGGGACAGGGTGGGATTGTTGGGGTGTCTGTGCAGGGCCAGGGGTTGGATGGATGACCCTTGTGGGTCCCTTCCAGCCCAGGGGATTCTATGATTTTAATCCCCCTGCTCCTCATCTCCTGAGCTTTGCCAGCAGGGATGGAGGAGGCGAAGGATGTGGGATCACAAAGATGCTGTGTTCCCCAGGACACGGGTCCATGCCCTGGGGGATGTGCAGGACAGGATGGAGACTGTGCTGGATACCCACGAGCAGTAGGACACTGAGATGGGACCTGGCTGCTAGACAAGGAGGAAAGGATTGGATCAGCTGCCTCCAGGATAACCTGCCCCCTCCTCCCAGGGCACCGGGGTCAGGAATGGCTTCGATGGCACCAGAGACCCTCTACCTGCTCCCCTTTAATTCTCACAGCTTCAGCTGCGTCAATCCCCCTCCCCAGCCGGGCCCCAGCTGTGTCATTCCCATTCCCAGCTCCTCCCATCATTTACCACGCAGTTGTTGCCGAGTTTGAACTGCGCTCAGCAGGGGGAAAAAGCTCGTTTGCTTAACGAGTGCAACCATCGCTGCTCTCCGGGACGCCAGGAATGTCATTCCCAGACCTGCCCCACCACTGGCAGCCGCTGGTATCCCACCTCCCATCCCCCCAGAACCCCAGCAGCAAAGCCAGGAGCCCCAGTGCAACCCTGAAGACTTAATTATTGGGGCGGGCAGGTTGAAAATCCCAAAGGGGATTCCAGAGGCGGCATCATTCCCTGCCCTGCACGCTCCCATCAGGCAGCCTGGAGGCAGGAGGGGGGATGCAGGAGGCCCAGCCATCCATGGCATGGCCGTGGGGATGGGATACAGGGTGGATGGGACACGGGGAAGATGAGAAGCTGCCCCACCAAATCCTCCCCCTCACCAAAGGCGAGGGGATTATTAATCTCCATTTTAATAACAGCAGGAGCTGTAAGTAACGAAGCTGGGCCATTTATCCAAGCCCACCGTTGTTTTCCTGACAGTCTGTGCTCCATTATTAATGGCTCTCACCACTGGATAATTCCAAATCCAGGCACTTCCTCCCATTGGCTCCCACCAAGCAGCTCCAAGAAAAGCCTAATGAAGGCAGAGGGGAATTGTAGAGGGAACCCATCCATCCCCTCAACATTTGGGATCGCAGGAGGCACTCATCCATCCTCCCACAGCACTTGGGATTGCACAGGGCACCCATCCATTCCCTGCAGCATTTGGGATCACAGGGGCCACTCATCCATCCCCCTCAGCGTCTGGGATTGTAGGAGGCACTCATCCATCCCCTCCCTATCATCTGGGATCACAGAAGGCACCCGTCCATCCCACACAGTATTGGGGGCACCCATCCATCGCCCCCAGCATTTGGGACCTGCACCTGAGGGGACCCCAAAACACCGGGGGGAGTCACAGCCTCCGCTGAGGTGACACGGTGCCAGGTACCACACACACCTCCCAGTGCATCCTTCAGGGATGGGAGCTGGGCCCAGGGAAAGAAACCGCCAAAAAGGGCAAATTTTCCCCGTGTCCCTCACCCACGTGGCCACCTGGCCCCTTGGGGTGGCCACTCAGGGTGAACTAAAACGATGACAATTCACGTCCCCGGAGCCCAGCACAGCTCATTTCACCGACAGAGGGGAAGGCGCCGCGTCCAGAATTCCCTTTTTTCTCCTCTCCTTTCCCCCCAGCAAAATTACTTCTGCTCCAACGAGACCAGCTCCATTTGGTCCAGGCCACGGCACGTGGGGGGGGGGGGGACTGCTGACCCCCCTGTGCCAGGGGACATGTCCCAAAGGCCACCTCATTAACGAAGGGGCCCTCGTTAACAAACACAGGCCCTTCCTCCCACCCTCCCTTCACAAACAGAGAGCCACGGGACCAAAATAAAGAGGCCAAGACTAAAATTAAACCACTGAGGAGTTATTTTAAAAGACACAGAATGCCCATTAAGGCCATCCGGGAGCGGGGATCCACCTGAGCCTCCCTCATCAGACAGGGCTTCCCACACACACAATTTTCCCCTACTTAATTTTCTCCCCGGTGTCGCGGCATCGGAAAAAAAGCAGGTTCCAAGCGCTCGCTTTTGTGCTAATTATATCCTCCTCTGCTGTAAATATCTGGACTTTGCTTCAAGCCCAGGGTGTGGGTTGGGTTTGTTGTTTGGTTTTTTTTTTTTTAAACACGGGAGAAGCAGAGGTACTTGGAAACAGCCAGAGGGCAGGGATAGATGGGATACTGGGATGGAATCCTTCCCTGGGAGGGTGGGGAGGCCCTGGCACAGGTTGCCCAGAGAAGCTGGGGCTGCCCCTGGATCCCTGGAAGTGTCCGAGGGCAGGTTGGAGCAACCTGGGATAGCGGAAGGTGTCCCTGCCTATAGAGAGGGCAGAACAAGATGGGCTTTAAGGTCCTTTCCAACCCAAACCATTCCACGATTCCATGATTATACCTGTCCCTGCATCCCACACGGGAGCATCTCCTGGCACTGGGAATATCCTGGAGCAGGGAGCTCCAAGCAGAGGCGGCTGGGGGTTACAAACACCCTCAGCAGCCCCTCTCTTTTTTATTTCGAAGAGGATGTTTTTTGGTTGTCAGTGAGATTTTTTTGGGCTGTTTTTTTTTTTAATGCAGCCCAACAAAGCAGCAGCACGGCCCCACCTGGGTGCTCCCCCAGCAGCACCAGTGCACAGGGAGCTCAAGGAGGCAGCAGGACAGACAAGGTGACAAAAGGGTGACAAGGGGGTGACAGCCTGCAGACGCAGTCCCACGGCAGGTCACCAGCCTGCTCCTCCCTGGGCTCTTGATCCACCTGGGATGCTGCCAGGCGGCTCCAGGGGATGCTCCCAGGTACCCAAGGGCGAGGGGGGACTGCACAGCCCCTCACAGAGAGATGCAGCAAGGACTTGGGCGTTCCCCAAACACCTCCCACGTGTTCCCTGTCAACCCACCACCACTTCCAGGGTCCCCCTCCAAGCCCCCACCCCACTGGGTGCTCAGCACACCCCAGGGTCCAGCAGCTTTCCCGGCCGGGGCGAAAGCAGAGCTGCAGCAAAACCTGTGCAAACTGCCACAGTCCAGCTCTTAAAGCTCAGCTTAACTCCTGCCAGCCAAGCTGGAGGCAGGGATGGAGAGGACGAGTGTCCAAAGGCTGGGGGGGGGGACAAGCAGGACCATTCCCAGCAGCCGGAGGGGCTGATGCACTATCCCAGCCAGGGTTATTTTGGAGCTGTATCCAGGTGTTGGCACCACACAGCCAAAACCTGCTCCAAAAATCACGATGAGGAAAACCACTTTCCAAACCTCCCGTGAAATGGGAGCTGCAGAAGCAGCCCCGAGGCACCTCCTGGTTGAGACTTTGACCCAGAACGGGATTTGGGTGCACATCAACATCGTGCATGGCTCCTTCAGTCCTTCCTCTGCTCCTCAGTTTAACGTTGGTTTGACAGCAGAAAGGTCCAGGTGACCTCTCACCCCTCTTTTGTCACCACAAATAACACATCAGCCCCTCTGGGCCACTCCCCCCAAGCTCGGCCACAGCAATATATTGTATTTTTCATTTTCAGGTTTGCTTTCAGGAAAGAGCCCCAAGTGCTCTGTGAAAAAAGAGAAAAGACTCAAAAAGCACTAAATAATAATTCAATCAAATAAATGAAGAGAGAAACAAGGTTCCAGCACTGTTCCCTGAGGAAAACCCACTAACTTGCTCTGAAGAAGTCAATGATGAGGGCTGAGCTGCAAAACCAGCACAGAGAGCCTTGGACCCTCCCAGCAGATCCTCATGGGGGGTCTCCAGGTGAATTTTCCCACTTGTGGGATCAGATCTTCCTTGGAATTCCAAGCAGGTCTTTGAGGATAAATCAAACCCCACAATAACCTCAGCCATGAGTCGGAGAGCAAAGATCTCCCCCAGGATTCTCCCTCAGTTCCAGGTGAAGTCCTGCTCACCTGCAGGAAAGGGGCAGCTCTCCCCTTCTCGAGGGTCCTGCCTGCCACTGATCCTTCCAGGAAAAACCCAAACAGCCC
Source organism: Oxyruncus cristatus (assembly GCA_013399855.1). NCBI lineage: Eukaryota > Metazoa > Chordata > Aves > Passeriformes > Cotingidae > Oxyruncus > Oxyruncus cristatus. Next base: position 58,689 of record VXAY01007650.1, read on the forward strand.
TGCAAGAAGAGGAGAGAAGAGCCCACTCCTCCCCGCTTCCCTGTCTCAATGAGTTTTCCCCTCCTACAAAACCACTGAGAGATAAAAATAAATAATAAAAAAAACAACTTCCAAGAGCTCTTGGAAGGCAGTGGAAAGCAGGCAGGATGACAGGGAGAGGGCGGCTCTGGCAGACAAGAGGTGCCAAGGGACCAGGTCTGAGCACTGCAGCATCTGTCTCCAGGAAATCCCGTTGGAAAATGAAGCTGTCGGTGCCTCCACGTGTGTCAGATCCTTCTCCATGTTAGGGCAGGCGCGGGAATCAGGGATTCAACCCCTACTTCTGCGCTGAGCATCTCCCAGGGAAGCCCCAGCACCAAGGGCTGAGCTCCCAGCCCCTTGGACAACCCGCAGCAACTCCCCCAGGAGCCAAAAAATCGGGCTTCGTTCTGCAAGGTTTTTATGGATGCGGAGCAGGAGCTGGTTGGGAAGCAGAGGGGGAGCTGCCAGCTGAAGGAGTGACTCCTGGGAGGGGGTGGAGGGACATCAGAGCTCACCAGGGTGGGGACAACAGCTCGGTCACCCCCCAGCTCAGTGACAGGGCTGAGCAGGGACACGACAGCCCCGAGCACGGAGTGAAAAGCCAAGCAGGGCACAGAAACTCCGAGTCACAGAGGGTTTCCCAATGCCACTGAGTTTGGAAGGAAAATCTAGGGAAAAGTGCCATTTGAGGGGAAAAAAAACACCCATCAATATGTTATTTTAGCCCTTCCAGCAGGAAGGGGCTCCAGGAGAGCTGGAGAGGGAATTGGGACAAGGGATGGAGGGTCAGGACACAGGGAATGGCTTCCCACTGCCAGAGGGCAGGGAGAGATGGGATATTGGGAAGGAATTCCTCCCTGGGAGGATGGGGAGGCCCTGGCACAGGGTGCCCAGAGAAGCTGTGGCTGCCCCATCCCTGGAAGTGTCCAAGGGCAGGTTGGAGCAACCTGGGCTAGTGGAAGGTGCCCCTGCCCATGGCAGGGGGGGGAGCAGGATGGGCTTTAAGGTCCTTTCCAACCCAAACCATCCTGGGATTTCACACCTGCCCTCCCTGGCTCTCCACTGCTCCTTTTAAAAAAAAAAAAAAAAAACACAATAAAGAGATGGAAAAAAAAAATAAAAATCACTATTGCAACGTGGGAGAGCCCCATCCATCATCTTTAGGTGAAAGAGAGACAAGTCGAGAAAGGATGGGGGGGGGAAAACACCCCAAACCAAACAAGAAAGCAAAAGGAAAGCAGGCTGGAAAGGTAGAGGCAGGTGGCCAGCAGCCAGCACCAGCTCCAATAAATCCTCTGCTCCTCAAAACTGGCCGATCTCCAATAAAAACTCATTTTAATCTGAGACCACGAGACTCCTTTGGAAAGTGCTCCCTGGAGAGGCCCCCAGTGCTGTGAAATCCCCCTCAGCCACTGCAGGACCGAGAGGGGCCATCGGGCTGCAGGAGCCTCGTGCACAAAACAGGGGGGAAACCACACAAAAACAGGGGCCCTGCACCCACTGGGTGCCCCAGGACCGTGGGAAAGCAGTATCTGTCTGGTATTAGGGGACGAGCATCCCTCTGGGCGTCACTGTCCCTCACCGGGAGGTTTGGGTGCTCTTCCCGGGGCTCTGTGATGCTCCACGTTCCCACCATCCCACCTGGGACAGCCACATCCGCTTCCCCAGTGATCCTGGAGTTCATTCCCTAAATTCTCCGCATTCCTTTAATCCCCCATCCCTTGCTGACCCTCAGTTTTTTCCCCCTCAAGCAGGGAGAGCAGCCCCCTCCCACCCTCAGCCCCCTGCAAGCCCCCAGGCTTTGAACAGATTTAAACTGCAGCCGAAAATCGAGCAGAAAACTCGAATAATGGCACATTTGAGACTCTCCATCACGAGCCACCTCGACCCCCAGCTCTGCTTCCCCCCCTCTCTGCCCAGGGAAAGCCCCCCCTGGACACACACCAATTAGGACAAAGCCGTTTAAAGCAATTATTTGGAAAATCACCAAAGCAGTCCCACAGGCAGGCTGAGGGTCGTTTGCCCTCACCCAGCACCCAGGACATGCCAGTGGGGACGGGATGGAAGGAAAAGGTGATGGGAAAAGGTAAAGGAAGGGGAGAGTTAGTGGAGGGGAAAAGCCAAATTAAGCCCTGGAACGAACAAGGCACAAGATAAACAGCTGGGGGCAGATTAATGGAGCAGAAAAGAGTTTTCTGTAAAGCAGGTAGTATTTTAATAATTTAAAAAGGTTGTTTTTACCAGCTCTCCTCTTTCTGCCCATCCTCAGCACAGGACCAGCCCTCCAGGCCGGGCAGGTGATGGAGCCTCAGGACCAGGCAGGAGCCAGCAGTCCCAAAAACAAGGAGCATCCCAAGCCCAGTGCATCTCACAGAGCAAATGGGTTCAGGGACAACCCAAGGGGGTCACGGTGGGACAGATTTGGGAGCAAGTAAAGCCCCCAAATGCCACCCAGGCACGGTGCCCTCACCATCCTCATGGGAGAGGGGAGCTCCCCACGGCTGCCTGGCTGGCTCTGCTCCCCCAGCCTGGCCATCAGAGGGGAGCTGGACCCAGAAAATAACAAAAACCAGCTTAAAAGCAATGAGATTTAAAAAAAAAAAAAAAAAGGCCATTTGCATTTCCTTCCTTTGCAATTCCCAAGACTTCGGAGATGCCTCCAACTCCAAGCCTTTCCCTACACTTGAAAGGGCCAGAAACATGTTGTTTCCCCCTTTTCCACATCTCCCAGAGACGGGAATTTCTCCTGAGCCTGCAGGAGACAGCAGTGAGGGAAGAGCAGGCGGTGGCTGCAGATGCCGGGCACGGAGAGCGGCTCCAGGGGTGCCCCTTTACCAGGGGAGCTGGTGCATCCTGGCTGCCAGCAGCTGCAGAGGAGGAATTTGGCATCAACTGGAGACGCTGCCAAGACCCATGGGAAGCATGGAAAGCCAGCTGAGCTGCTGCAGGCAGGGAGACAGGGGACATCCCAGGTAGAGGGGACATCCCAGGTAGAGGGGACATCCCAGGTAGAGGGGACATCCCCCACGCAGCCCTCAGCCAGCCCAGGGACCAGGGCAGCCAACCCAGCCACGGTGGAGGTCACATGGAGAAGGAGAAAAGCTGGGAATCTTGGCTTTCCACCCCAAAACCACATCTAGACCGATGACAGGCTCCCCCAGGCACTGCCCCAGGGCGGGGGTGGCACGGGGTTACACGGCATGGCAGGGACACGGAGCTCAGAGGCAGCTGGAGCCACACAATGTCCCTGTCCCAGCAGCAGCGGGGTCCCACCTTCCCTGTCCCCAAGTGACACCCTCCCCCAGGGCCACACACACCCTGCCTCGCTGCGCTGGGGACTGACACAGCTCATCACACCCTGCCCACACAACCCGGGGCAAGCCAAGCCTCGATTTAAACTCCAAGCAGGAATCAAACCAGGAGAAGCCACGTGGTCCAGCCCTGGGGAGCAGGACAGAGAGGCGGGTTGGGGACGGAGGTCCCCAGGGACACAGGGGGCACCGGGGCTCACCGTGAGGCAGGTCAGGCGTCAGGTGAGGCATCAAATAGCTCCGGATCAGCTCCCACTCGAAGTCATCGTCCTCGCCCTGGCTGTACTCGCACTGGTTCGGGTCACTGTCCTCCTCGAAGGTACAGCCAGCTGTGGGGAGAGACCTGTCAGTGCCTGCTGAGACCCCGCAGAGCGGCTGCTCCCTCCCCAAAAGCCTCACCAGGGCGGTGTCCTGCCCCCCAAAATGCAGGGGGACTCCAGACATCCATGTGCGAGTGAGCAGGGGATGGTCCTGAGTGCTGCCAGTGCCCCACTGCTCCCAGTCACTTCCCCACCAGTGGAATGAGCTGGCAGGTCTCAGCTCCCAGGGAGGCCTCAGCCATGGGAGCAGGATGGTCACTGAACCAGGGGTTTCTCCCCCCCAAAAAAGGCACTTGGCTGTCTGTGGTGGCCACACAAAATTCCTGCTTTGACCCCAACCCTCCGCCTGTGGATTGACCTTGGGCTCTTGGGGTCTGTTCCACAGCCCGATAACGAGGGTGGCAGGGCTGAGCAGGGACCTCCAACACCCCACAA
>VXAY01007653.1:0-27239 GCA_013399855.1 Oxyruncus cristatus
CCTGTCCTCATAGGAGAGGTGCTGATCCTTATTATCATCTTCATGCCCTCCTCTGGATCTGCTCTCGCAGGTCCATGGGTTTCTTGTACTGAGGACCCCAGAATAGAGTCTCATGAAAGTGGAATAGAGTCAACTTCCCCAATCTTCAAGGGATCTCCAAAAACATGCAAGATGAGAAAATACATGCAGTGCCTTCCAGAGGAAAAGAAGAAGTTTAAAAGGCCAGAACTCGTGGGCAATTTTCTCTATATAGCTGACAGCTGCAGCTCATGGACTTGGTATTCCTGAAAGCCCTTACCAGTCTCTGGAGGGTCAAGGAGAGACCCAAAGCTGAGTCAGTGTGCTGAGAGTGCCTGGAGATCCTTTTAAGGATGGAGGAGACCCCCGTAAGTGAGAAGGCAAGGCTGGAAGTCGCAGGAGGAAGAAGGTTATTTGGAAAGAGGTGTTGCTCCAGGCAGAAAGCTAGATGAGACTATTTAGGGCCCTGCAGGACAGTGTTTTATGAAACAGCCTCAGGCAGGAACTGATGTTTAGTTTGATTCTGTTTCGCTTGATTTAGTTTTTTCTTCCTGGGTTTGTTGGTAAGACTTTGATGACACGGATCTGTCTTTAAGACAGATGACACGGAGCATGAGAGAGAGGGCTGTACTGCAATAACACTAGCAAAACTCCTGGGGCTTGCACAATTCCACTACAGCAAGTTACTGCTGGAAGTGTGAGTGCCGTGCCAGTCCTCCCAACTGCAGACTGAATTTCCCACATGAGGCAGAGGTGCCTTCCCCACTAGATGGCAGAGGGAGCTCGCTATTCCCTGCTTCACGGTGCCTTTTGTTCTCTCCCTTTGTCCAGGTCCCTCCAGCGTCTGCCAAGCAGCATGGAGTCAACCTGAATACGGCATCGACTCCCTTCCAGCAGGCGAGTGGGTACGGACAGCATGGCTACGGCGCAGGTAAGGGCTCCCTGCCGCGCTGCCTGCGCGCGCCCGCAGCGCTGCTTGCGCCCTGTAACACCTTGTCTTGTACACACTGGCAGGCTACGATGACTTAACGCAGGGAACGGCAGCTGGAGATTACAGCAAAGGAGGCTACAGTGGGTCATCTCAAGCACAAAACAAATCTGCTGGCACTGGACCTGGGAAAGGTAATACACGAGTCTGCTCCGGAGTGGGGTTTAGTAGGGCAAACTTCCAGTGCTGTGCAGTGAGCACAGCAGCCAGCAATAAACAAGGTCACGATCCAAGCTGTTTCTCCATCTCCCGTATACAAAATGCTTCTCTAGTGGCCCAGGTGTTCCTTCTAAACCTCATGGCTGAACTCTGCATACAGGGTTTGTTTGGCTGATGTGCAGCTTTGTCCACAATTATACATGGGAGAGGTGGTGAGGTGTTTACTCTGCCAGAGTTTTCTTTGCTGAAGAACATAGTGATCCTTCAGCAGTGCCGTGTTTATGAAACCTGAGCAGTTGGATGCTGCTGCTGAAATGGTCCTCTGGTAAGTGATGGCTAGATTTTAAGTTTCTTGGTAGGCCCCTGAGACAGCCATGTGTTATGGACAAGCAGGGCGCCTCACACATCTCTGGGCTGTCAAGCTGCTGTCTGTACACCCTGTAACTCACATTGTGTCATGCCTGGAAATGTTTCCTCTGTGACCATAATGGCTGAAGAATTTACACAGCTCATATGAAAGCTTTATTCTGCACATGCTGGTTAGACCTGAGAAGTGTATACTGAACTGCTTAGCACTAACTAGTTCATCCTTGGGCTTAAGCAAATACCAAGCTTTGCTGTGCATTTGAAACATCAGATGATCATGCTCTCCTTGGTGGAGAAGCAATCAAAAAAAGAGCTATGTTTGGAGGAGGGTTACAGACTTGAAGTAACCTGTGTTGCTAAGGAATGCACACCTTCTGAATCCAGTCCACTGAGTCACCAGCCAAAGGAACCACTAGTTTTATTCCAATCCAAGTGAAATGATCAGAGCCAGTCCTTTTAAAATTGTGAATAAGTGTCTGGTTTGAGAGCCACCTTTTTGGTGAGTGTTTCTGAGCCTGTTGTGCTGCCAGACAGTCCAGGTGGAAGCCAGTCTGAGTCAGTGATCTGCCTGGTGTCAGGGCAGGGCAGCATGGCAGGCCTCAGTCTTCTGCAGGATGTGAAAGGACAAGGGCTCAGATGTGTTGGAGATGCTGAGTCTCATTGCACCGGGCACCACTGGAAAGCTCTTGAATGCTGCAGAAGAGCCAAATGCACCCCTGATCCTGGGAGAAATCTGTCTTAAACGAGTGTTCAGTGCAACCTGTTGCTGCCTGGTGAAGTGCACTGGAATCCAAGTGGTAACTGCTGAGTTTATGGACCTGGGTGATTTATCCCAGTGGGCTGGCTTCCTGCTTTGCAATGGGAACGAGGAACTGAGCCTTTTCTTCTGTTCCCATGTGGGGTTGCTGTGGGATCCTGGAGAACCCTGCCAGGCTGGCCAGCAGCAGCAGCAGGGCAGTGCATCCACTGAGGCTGCTGGGGGCACTGGGAGCAAAGCCTGGGATTGTGCTGGGTGCTAGATGGCGTTCTCATTGTGGGTGGCGTTTTTGTTTTCCAGGTGTTTCTGTGACCTCAAGTAACACAGGTGTGCCTGATATCAGCGGCTCAGTCTATAACAAGACTCAGGTGAGCAATGCTGGGCCCTCCTCCCCCATGGCCCAAGGCCAGGCCCACGACTCCCCTTCTGCTCCCAGGCTGACCAGTCTCAGGATCAGCAGGCCATGGCTTCTGTAACACTGGCTGTTTGCTGTTGGACTTGTCCTCTGTCCCACTGTTCCTGCTGTGTCAGCTCCTGAAAGCAGCTGCTGGCAGAGGCTCAGTGCCCCCTGTGCCACACGCTGCCCAAGCTACCCCATGCCAGCAGTGTCCTGGGTGCAAATGAAATGTGATGGGTGATAGGATTTTTAGTCAAAATAGCTCCCAAGGCAGGAGAGTCAAGAGGCCTCTTGCTTTTCACCAGAGGGACCAGGCAGTAGTGCCCATCCCTGTGCCCAGGAGTCCCTGTCCCACAGTCTCCTGGGGCCACTGCTCAGCGTGCAACTTCCCAGGTAAAGCAGAAGGTGCCTTGACAAGCTGGGCAGTGGGCTTATGTCCAGCTCCTGTTTGCTCCTCCCTGCACCCTCAGCCAGAGGAATTGGTGTCTGGCTGTGATCCATACTTACAGGTAACAAGCCAACCGTCAGCCACATGCTTAGAATTAGGGGTCAAGCTTTGGCCAGCAAGAGGAAAATGTTACTGCAAGTTTTGGCATTTTTTGGGCTGCCCTGGGTAGGTCAAGTAGTTCCAGGCTGAGCCCACTCAGTGTGAGAAGGACTGATCAGGCAGCTACTGCCATCTCATGTCCCTCAGAATGACAAGAGGTCAGGGAAAAAAGGAACACCATGGCTGTGCAGATAAAAATGTCAGAACCATTAGTGCAGCTATATGGGTGAGAACAGGAGCTGAAACTCATCCTCAGGGGTGCTGGCAGGTATTCACTGTGACCTGACTTGCTCATGGGGTAGGTGAAAGGTTCAGGTGATGTGTGTTTGGGCCACTCTGGTTCTTGTCTGGTTGGGGCTGCTCACACCGGTGTGACACTGCCTGTTGCCTCCTGTGCAGACGTTTGACAAGCAGGGATTCCATGCTGGCACTCCGCCTCCCTTCAGCCTGCCCTCTGCTCTCGGATCCACTGGGCCTCTGAACCCTGGTGCTGCCGCAGGTTATGCTCCAGCCCCGTTTCTCCATATCCTCCCTGCGCATCAGCAGGCTCATTCCCAGATGCTGCATCACCACCTTCAGCAAGATGGGCAGGTGAGTCAGCCCCTTCTGCCTCTGTAGCTGCTGATGCCTGCTAGCACCTGAACTTAAAAAAAAAACTCCAGAGCAGTTAATTGGGGTGAGATAAGGAAAGAATTTTACTGAGCTATAGCAAAGATACTACATGACGCGCGCGCCGAATACAGCTGTGTTACATCTTTTATAATAATAATTGACCAATCCTAAAGGTGTCCGCCCTGTAACTTTTGCTCTGGTCCACCCACTGATCCACCCCCAAGAATTGGGTCTGGGGGCGTTTTGGGACCACCCTTTCATCATCAGCATCATCTTCAGAGTACAAAGGGTACACAGTTGCCTAGTTTCTGACCCTGTTTTGTTGTTCAGGCTCTAATCCTGGTGTTCCCAAACAATTCAGGCCTTGCTTTAACATGAGACTAAACATCTTCTACTGACTCCAGGGGCAGATTTGATATGGGGAGCATAGAACGGGGTAAAAGGGTTAGGAATTTTACTACGGGGTAAGGGAATAAGGGACACTACTTTATAAAACTACTTCTACTACTTATAAAACTTATAAAGCTTACAAAAATTAGAAAACTACAAAAAAAACTATCAGGGCTTAAGGCAACACTGCCCAAGGGCATCGCTCCCCCCATCTCTCAGGGTCTTGGCGGGGGTTGTTTTTTTCTGGTGTTTGCTTTGCTCACTGGCAAAGGGCCTTGGCAGTGATTGCAGACTGACAGACTTGATGCTGTTGGCCAGCTAGGGAAGGGAACCTCATGAAGTTTAACACAGGAAAATGCCAAGTCCTGCCCCTGTGGATAAACAGCCCCATGCACCAGCATATATTAGGGATCACCCAGCTGGAATGCAGCTCAGCAGAAAAAGCCTTGGGGGTCCTGGTGGGCACCAAGTTGACCATGAGCCAGCAAAGTGCCCTTGCAGCAAAAAAGGACAATGGGATCCTCAGCTGCACTAGGCACAGCATTGCCAGCAGGTTGAGGGAACTGATCCTTGCCCTCAGCTCAGCACTGGTGAGGCCACAGCTGCAGCACTGTGTCCAGTTCTTGGCTTCCCACTATGGGAGAGACGTGGACACACTGGAGAGAGTCAATGAAGAACCATAAGGATGATGAGGGGACTGGATCATGTTTCCTGTGAGGAAAGGCTGAAAATTGAGATAGTTCAGCCTGAAGAGCACTGAGAGGGGATCTCATCAATGTAACAGAAACACCCAAAGGGAGGGTGCAAATAGGAATGGAGCCAGGCTGTTTCCACTGGTGCCCAGTGACAAAAACAGAGGCAGTGGGCACAAATTGGGACACGGGATGTTCTCTCTGAACATCAGGGAACATGTTTTTACTGGAATGATGACCAAGCACTGGCACAGGTTGCCCAGGAAGGTGGTGGAGTCTCCATCTTTGGAGCTGTCTGGACATGGTGCTGGGCAGCAGGCTCTAGGTGATACTGCTTGAGCACAGAGGTCAGACAAGATACCTCCAGAGATCCCTGCCAGCCTCAGCCAGGCTATGAAGCCCATTCTAATGTGGAGCATGGAGAGATGGGCTGAGAGATGAAGCTGAGGCAGGTGCTGCTGTGCCCTGCCTCCCGATGTGAGCTCTTAGACTATGATTCTGAGGGAAAATGAAACATCCCCTTGTAGGTTACATGTTAGCTCCAATTTGATTTCACCTGCACTCTTGTTTCCTTTTCTCAGTCTAAATATTCCCTGGAAGAACAGAGTGTTCAACCTTGGGAGTCCAGAAATAGGACATGCTTTCGCACTCCGAATGTGTGACATCCTTGTCTGGTGCACTGCCTCTATTCACCTTGGGAGAGCTCCTTTGCTGTCCCTACTCCTACTCCTCACTTTCCTTGTTCTTGACCCTGTCTTGGGATGGTGCATCCCCAAGCTCTTGCTTGTTGTCCCTGTGGCAGTTCATCCTGGATTGCAGGATACAGAGATGTTGCAGGGAAAGAACAGATCCATTTTGGGGGGAGCATCTCTGCGTTGGTGGGTGTTGGGGCTGTCCCTGGTGATGTTTGGGTGGGCCTGTCATTCCTGGGAGCTCTGGGGCTATGGCAGCTGATCCCCATGCCACCTTTGCTTCCCATTTCTAGGGTGGATCTGGCCAACGCAACCAACCCAGCACCATGCAGCAAAAGTCTCAGGCTACCAAAACCGCCTATGGCACTTCTCCATACTGGACAAACTAAATCTGAAATGGGGGAAGGGAGAGAGAATGAAAGGAGAGGAGGAAAAAGAAAAAAAAAAACAACAAAACAAACAAAAAGAAAACAAAAGAGAAAAAGGAAAACAAAAGCCGAAGCCCATTCCTGGAATTACTAGGAGAAGTAACTGCTCAGCCAAACGTCTGTGCGGGGAGAACTGCAGCCAGCCAGCCATCCTCTGTGTGACTCGCCTGCTTCCTCTTTGAGTTGCTGTTGTATGTAATATATTTATGTATGTATTTGTAAATGTAATAGAGCCTAAATGTGGTTTTCTGCATCTCGAAGCCTGTTTTATTTTCTTTGTAGGAAAACTAATTATTCATTTTCCATCTGCACCAGGGCATCCTTCCTTGTTTGGTTGGTTTTTTTTTAAGCTCTGTGGGTTTTTTAATGCAGTTCTAAATGCAGGCAAATAAGGAGACCTGCCCTTCAGAAAAAGCAAATCGAGATGTGTCCTATTGTTTTTGTATCTATGCCCAGCCCCTCAATATAGCTGCTAAAGAGGGGGAAAATAAAAGAAAGAATTTTTTTTTTTTTTTTTTTTTTTATTTTGGGCTTCCCTTTTTTTTTTTCAGACCCCCCCNTCCCTTTTTTTTTTTCATCTCCTCCCTCCCTCCCTCCTACTGTGCAAGACAAACTGTCATGGGCTGTTTCATCACTGTGGCCTTGAGCTGCAGACTCACCTTTGAATTTTTCAATTTTTTGATAATAATAATAATAATTGAAAAAAAGGACAGGGTTTTCTTTTTTGTTTGTGCGGTTTTTGTTTGGTTTCTTTTTTGTTTTGTTTTGCGGTTTTGTTTTATTTTTGTTGGGGGTTTTTTATTTGTTTTGGGGTTTTTCGTTGTTTTTTTTGTTGTTGTTTTTCTCTAGCAAGAGACTGGATGGCTCCTGGAACCTCCTTTGCATCATTAGAGGCAAAAACTATGTAGCAGTTTCTTAAATAAAAGTATAAGCTGTGTCTTGTACCTCTTTTTGCCCTGAGACGCCCTCCCAGGAGAGCCAGAGCTACTGGATGGAAACTTCATTTGTCCCTCCCCACTTTTTTTAAAACAAAGACCCTGGAGGCAACTCCTGGTCCTTCCTGTCCTACACCAGTGCGGTGAATGTTCTAGGATTTTCATTTCTTTATAGCCCTTCCTCCACCTAATAAAGATCTGAGCATATCACTGGTGTTTGTCTGCATTTTCAAAGGCTCCAGGAGGAGTGTTACAGCTTGTCCCTTTCCACCTGCTCCTGCAACAGGAGCTGAGCTGGGAGGGTAAGAGCAGCAGGTGGGTCTGACCAAGGTGAGTTCACCTGGGGGCCAAGAGCTCTCAGGCAGCTGCAGCAGGGATGGGATCGGGGCAGCACCGTGGCTCCTGCCAGGAGCATCATCTCTGCCCTTGGAGTCTTCTGGGGTGGTGCTGTGAGTCCCTGTGGAGCTGCTGGGATGGGGAGGGAGCAGAGCTGCAGCACTGCCCTCCCTTGCTTTGCCCACAAGGTCCGTGTGCTGCACTGGGAAGAAGGGCAGTGTTTAGGGCTCCTGAGGGAAGTCTCCTGCCGAGGAAGTGGGTAAATATGGAGCACACAACAGGCAAGGGGATCCACAAGAAAATGAAATAGTTTCTATCCTGAGAATGGCTTCTCATTCTGTTACGAGCTCTCAGGCTCTCTGGGACCCAGGTGTCACCCAGCCCTCCCCCAACCTCTGAGCAGCACAGGAACTGCCCTGGCCTTTCTCTGCCCTGGCTCAGGTTTTGACACTGGTTGAACTCTAGCAGCTGCTGCAAGCTCTTGGCAGCTGCTGTCCCACTGCCACTGGCTTTGGGATGTCAAGGAGGGCAAGGATGTGTCTGTGGGCTGGGGCCTTTTGGTTTGTACGAGGGCTATACAAGCAGCTGTGCCCTTACAGCAACAGCACCTCATTTATCCACGGTCTGAGCTGCTGCCTCACAGGAGTTCTTCACAACCACCCCCCAGAGCTGCCTTCACTAGAGTTCTTATTTATAGATATCTGGTGTTACCCTGCAGATGTAGCTCAGTCCTTCTGTGTGTGTCAGGATCCAGAAGCAGCTGGAGCTGGGAAAAGGCAGCAGGTGACAGTTGGTGCCAGCCCAGATTCCTGGCAGAGCCACTGCAAGGCCTCCTGCCAGTGCTTCTCCACTGACCCCAGCCAGGCAAGTTCCACCCTCAGCCTGGCTGTGAGCACAGAAGGGCAGCACATGGATTGTGCTGTCCTGCAGCATCCTCCTCTTCCCCAGCACCTGGCAGCCAAGGCAGCTCCAGACCTTCCCAGCTGCTCTGGGGTCCTGCCCACAGGCAGAGTGTCACAGTCAGCCACAGGTAGGTTCCTCTGCTTTCCTTGTGAGACTCAACAAGGTCTTTCTCCCTTTCCCTACACTGTCAGTTCCTGCAGGACTCTGCAGCAATTTCCACTCCAAGCCCTGTTCAGGCACTGATGGCAGAGCCAAGGTAGTCCAGCTGCACTTTGCTGTCAAGGAAAGGCAGGGGAAACCCCCCCTCCACGAGCAGCAGCCGGGTTTGCCAGATGGGCTGGAGATGGAGGGAGCAGCTCCTGGCAGTTCTGGGCAGCCCAGTGCTGGAGAGCCAGGCAGGAGATAAAAGCAAGTCAGATCCCAGACAGCACCATCCCTGTGTGTCCCATTCCCCAGTATGGAGACTCCTTTGGTAAGGCAGCTCCAAAATGCCACCACCATTCCTCCAGCACAGCTGTGCAGCCAACTTGGCCCCAGACAGATTTGACTGGGCAGTTGCTGCACTGCCATCAATGCCAAGTGCAGTCAGTGCAATTCCCTGATGCTTGTCCTGCTAATTTTAGCCCAACTGCAGCATCAAGGCACAGCAAACACACTTCTCCCCTCCTTGGCCTGGAGGGAACAGTGTGGACAAGGCAGGGCCAGGAGCCATGACCTCAATCTCTCTGCCAGGCTTTTGCACGTGGCCAAAGCCATTCCCTACCCCAGCAGTGGAAGTCCCTGCTGCTGTGTCTGATCCTTTCAGGAGTGCTGTGCTCCTGCCCTGCCAGAGCACTGACCACCAGCAGCACCACAGCCCCATGGCAGCAGCGCTGACCCACATCCTGACTCCCTGCTCCAGTCACGAATCCATGAAACAACTTCACACTGATGTCCCCCTTCCTGACTTAGGAAGACTAAATACAACACCAAAGCCCATGGCCTTTTCCTGAAGTCCTTCTCTAAAGCAGTTTGTTCTTTAGTCTTAGGTGCAGCCAGCTGTCAAACAGTGGCTTTGCTTCCCAGTAACGTCACACATTTTTGTCTATGGGTGCATGCATTGATACCAGAGCAGCACTGAACTGGTCATTCAAAGCTTTGAATAACCCATGCAAGGCAACCGGGAAATAACAGTCCAGAGGTATCGTCATTTCACATTTTTATTAGTAGACAGATGTGCAGAAAAGACAAAATATAACTACTGAAGGGGAAGACAACACAAAAATGCATCAGTTAATTCTTTCTGGCAAATTATACTGAAGAAAAAAAGGAAAACATCTGGGAGTTCAGCTAAGAAAACTACTAAGAAATCTAGTGTACCCTGCTGGTTTCAGAATGGTTGAAAACTGCATTTGAAGGGACTTGTAAGTTGCAAATGTAAACGCTAATATTGGCTGAAACAGGAGAAAAAGGGTTAAGAAAAAAACAGAATACACAGAGTAGGTAAACAGTTTTCTGCAATCATCTCTTAAATAGTTTCAAAAAAATCCCCTCATACTTCAGTTGTATTTGAAAAAATGGAAACCAGCAAGTTAACAAGCAATGACACTGCACAAGACAGTGGGGAAGAGAAATTAGTCTGGTTATTGTCGGAGCGCTCAAAAAAGGTTGCTTTCTTGTCTTTAAAAAAGGGTAAAACAAGAGTCATAATAATGCATCTTACAACACCAAGCTTGGAAATACAAGTCACTGGAGAGTATACAGTGAAGACGGTCAAAAGTACAAGGGAAATCCTGAAAGATGCAGTATCCTCATTTCCAACCCAGCCATCAGCACAGCCAACATTGCCACACTGCTCCTTCACCGCCCCCAACCACCTGAAAGCTGAAGGTTGGTGGCCCTCTCCCGGCGTAGCCCCGGGACCAGTCCTGCAGCCAGAGGACCAGGGGCCCTTTTGCCACCCCTGGTGCTGCCCTCATAGGGCAGGTGTGAGGCTGGGGTGCCCCACACTCACTGGATGCAGGGGAGCCCAGCTGCTGGCTCCAAAAAGCACCTGGGGCTGAGTCAGTCCTTGCTGGAAGGTCGAGCTGAAGGAGCAGGACACCTCAGGAGGGTGCAGCTGCCCTTCCAGGTAACATGCAAGCAGGAGGGCAGAGGGCTGTGGGAAGCAGCGGGGACAAGGAATCACCACTTGGGCTGCCTTCACTCTGGGGGCAAAGGGATGCACATCCCCGGGCAGGGACTGTCCCTGCTGCAGCAAACCCTTGCCAAGCAACACTGAAAACACACCTGCCTCACTCATTCCACATGGAACCCCACAGGCCTTCCTCCCCTCTCCGAGGGCCGCCTTCCCCTCCTCTCCGTCCGGGCGGCACACTTGGAACTTGCTCAGCCTAGCCCGGGGCACAGCTGATCCCGAACAAAGCCTGACCCCACTGAAGCACCCCCGGAGAGGCCGCAGCTGGTGACGTACCATGGAAAACCCTGAGATACACGGAGGGGAGGAGCAGGCCCTGGCCACGGTGATGCCTCTGTACCTGTGGGGACCGAGGGTCCCACCCAAGCAGGGGCAGCACCCTTGAGCTGCTGCCAGGGCTGGCGGCCAATCCAGGGATCATGCACAAAATGAACTCGGGGCACTGCACAAAGAGCTGCAACATGGTCAGGGTGCTGAGGGAAGAGGGTTCTGAGGCAGGAATATGCATGATTCGATCCCCCTGCCCACGATGGAGGGCCCTAAGCTCTGCCAAGAGCTCCCAGAAACGTGTGGGAGGGTGAGCTCAGGGCACCAGCTGAATGAAGCATGATGCTGAAGACGGACCCTGCTGCTTGCCTTCCCTTCAAGCCCAAAAGACCCCCCTCTCCTGGGGGACTGCACATGTTGCCTGTGCCCCAGCCAGGTGGGCAAGGGAGAACCCAGCACCACCCACCCTCTGCCCTAGGGGCACTGGGACAGCCTGGACACCCCAGGCAGGCACCAAGGGGAGCTCTGACCCCTGCCAGCCCCGCAGAGCCCGTGGGGCTGCAGCAGAGCTGCACCTACCCACAGGTGACCTTTATAAGCAACAGAAAGCTGCGCAGGGCTGGGGCTGCAGGAAGCAAGGGCTGCTAGTGAGCACTGGGGCAGGAGGCTACTGGTCTCTCCCACTGCCAAAAATAAGTTCAGGACGAGTGGTGGCCCACTGGGCAGCAGGATGCACATGTGTTTTCATCCCTATAGAGAGGGGCAGCTGGCAGCAGATGCCAGCAGAACAGCTAAACTGAACTTTAGCAGCCCTATCCTAGTCTGAAAAAAGAACTATGAAAAAAAATAAATAGCAACCCAGGGCTCAGTTGTACAGACGTGAAGTGTTAAGTGTTTATTTTAGGGTTCATCTCACAAGCCTTTTCCAGAGACAAAGTTGATTGTGCCCTCTGGGGCTCCAGGGGCCAGCTATTTCCTAACTTAGTAGGCTGAAAAGGAATACTGTACCTTTCAGTGACATCCCATCAAGCTCAACACACAGTAGCTTTACACTCTCCGCCCCACACCTTATAAAGGAAAAGCCACCACCACAAGGCTAAACGAATGTACACACGCTATTATTGTAAATGGAGCAGCTAAACCTTGGCAATTTGCTTCGTGGGGTTTTTTTTTCTTCCCAGTAAATGCAGCACTTGAGCTCCTGAAAACCCAGCTTCCAGTGGGTTTGTTCCAGCCTTAAATACATTAAACATCTCAATGTAAGACTGTATTTAATTCAAGAATCTAAACGCGAGCAAACCTGTTTTGCTGTGAGTGTTTCGTAGAGAAGTGAAAAGGGGAGTTTCTTTTTTAAAAAGAAATCGTAATACAGTGATGAAAGGGTTAAGAATGCAAGAATTCAGACATTCTGTGGAGGGTCTCTAAGAGGTCCATAAAAAAGGAGCAAACAGATCCATACAACAGGAGACAGCAGGAGACAAAGTTTTGTGTTGGTTTTTTTTTTGTTTGGGTTTTTTTTCTTTTTTTCTTTTTTTTTATTCAGGCATTTTAGTTGCTATTACAATTAAACCTTTGAACCTTCTATGTTCTTCCACGCATGGTTCTGAATAGTAATGGAATAAAGGTTTCCCCATATTGTACAGCTCCTTTATATTTAGACAGAATTTGAATTGGATCCTTACTAGAATAGCTGCAGTGCTGATGAAAAAAAAAAAAAANCATCGTAGCAGTCGGCATCCTCCTCCTCCTCGTCTTCATCATCAATGTCATCATCATACAAGTCGTCGTAAAGCAAATCTGAACTGTTGTCGTTGGAAGGCACTTTAGTTTTGATGCAGTACTCTGCCAGTGTAGTGGGGACCTTCACGCCATCCTTCTCTGCCTCAGCTTTGGTAGCCAAAACCTGTTTCCTGTGGGGAGAAGGACACAGCGGGAACGTGAGCAGGGCCGTGTGCCAGTGGCAGCTTGGCTCCGCTCCCACCTCCCCGCCAGCCCCAGCCCAGCCCTACTGGTAGATCAGAGGTTTGGATAAAGCACCACAAACAGCACTAGAAACAAATTTAGTTCCTGCAGTCTCAGCCTTGGGAACATGCCAAGAGCGTTTGCAGCAACATATCAAATCTGTTATTTCACAGGACTCCATGTAAGAGACCTGCCAGAGCACAGAGCAAATTCCATTTGCTACAGAAGGGATGGCCAGGGATTTCCTACAATGATTTATTGACTCTACCCTGACGTCTCTACGCCCGTGTGCTCAAAACTGCAATTCCCACAAGCCTGTGGCAGCTCTGAGCTCCCAGTGGAGGACAGGAGCAGTTGGAGCGTGCGGCTGCACCCCAAGGCACAGCTGTAACCCCAGTGCTGCCTGGGGCCGGCACACGCCAAGTGTTTCCCATCCCCCCAGGACAGGCTCTGGCTGCTGCCTCCCAGCAGGGAAGAGCAGATGGCAGCCTCGTCCCCTCACCCACCCGCCCGCTCCTCAGTCTGCCATTCCCTGTGCAGGGAGTACATCCAGCTTCGCTGATACCGAGGGAGCTGGAGGACTGAACCTCCCAGCTCGGCTCTCTGCACAGATGGACTGCCCTGCCAGCTCCAAAAGGGGCACATCCTGCTGGCCCAGCTGGCACAGCCAGCACAGATGTGGCCTCATGGCAGCAGTCCCTCTGCAGGCTCTGCAGCAGCCCTGGCTCACACTCACATCATCTCCCTGCAGCTCCCGATGAACCACGAACTTCTCAAAGGGCAGCACTGAGCAGTGCTTCCAGCTAATCAAACCCAGCTTTGCAAGGCCTTGCCAAATCCCACTGTTACGCCTTTGAATTGGAGGGACATGATTATGATTCATGCGTGCATTAAGCACAGGAATTAGTAGGATGCAGTCAGTTTCCATCACATCTCAAGCAACGCAGGGCTCAAAAGGTAAGCAGGGACTTCGAGTGGGATTTACTAGTAGCCAATAGGTTTTGCAGAGCATCATGACAGATTAATCTGAAAAAAGGACCATTTAAACACATATTAGCCCAGTCCTCCTGCTCCAGAAGTCTGCACTGCTTCTGTGTGCTGAAAACTCTGGAGGGACCAGATGCATGGACTTGGAATAAGATGATAAAATTCGTTTCCAAAGAAACAACTACTGCAAGAATCCAGCTTCAGTAAATTCTGGAAGCAGTCTGTTTCACAGGATCCAATGCAGGAGGCTGGTAGCACAGAATCCCATATGGAAAAGCTTACCTTATGATTTCGGCGTACTCCTTGTCTTTTCCTTTACTGTCCCTCCATTTCCTGAACATGACTGATGCATCCACATTGGCAGGAGAGAATGTGTTGGGCTCATTAAGCAAAGAGATTACACTCAGTAAGATAGTCCTGAAAGAGGTAACCACAACAGCAGAGTCAGAGCTAATGCACTCCTGGATTCTGGATGCCGACAACTTCTCTGGATGATGCATCAAAAACTTGTTTGAAGTCAAGTCTTAAGTTGAGGATAATATTTTAAGTGAGAGCAGGTATTTATGAACCTCACAACCTGGCCATCCACGAGGGAAGGTGACACAATATAAACCTCATGTGACTGCAGTTCAATGTGTTTGTGCACGTGCTTGTGACAGGGCAGCAGGCAAAGCTGCAACCAGAGCAGAATTCAGCTTGTCCACACTACCCACAGATGGTGCAGGGCTGGAAATCTGCTCCGTGAGCCTGTTCCTGCTGGCATGCAGGCTCCCAGCAGGCAGCCAGGCTGTTCGCCTGCCTGGGACAGGGAGAAGGACCATTAGGATCCAAGTCATCAGAAAAGGCTGCACTGCTTTGTCCCTGCTCCACTGGGTGGGTAAGAGGTTGAGGCCATGGGCAGGTCTCTCCTCTCTTCAGCTCGTGCATCACTAAAAAAGCTGCAGCAGCAGCACTCGAGTATGGCAAGGGGAAGGCAGCGCAGATGTTTTTCAACACCCAGGCCAGCTGCCAAGTCCCAGAGGGATTCGGCTGCTGGTCCTCAGCGAAGCCAGCATGAGCCAGTCACGTAACCCCTGGCAGACAGCCAGCCTTCCTGGATTTCCAGCAGCAACCCACACCTCTCCAGCTGCCCTGCTCTGCCGGCATTTACCAGGGGCAAACACCATCCCCTTGCCCAGACCCTTCTCCTGTAGTTCCTACAACCCTCTGCACTTCAGCCCTCGTGCCACAACCAGCACAAACACCAACAGCGAGCCCTGCCAGGCAGCTCCGCACACCTGGACACCGCAACAGCTCCACCTGTCCCAGTGGTCCTGACAGCAGCAACTTCCCATCCAAGGGCAGGGAAGAACAAGAGATAAGGAGTGAGTCTTGAAACACAGCAGTACACAACAGCCCCTTTGCAGAACTAGATTAAAGGAGACTTGGAGAAGCAGATGTATTTGCACTGATTCAGGGGCATGCCCAGAGCAGTGCATGCTGAATTCACCTACCAGATCATATATCTGGGATGCAATTCCAGGAAACGCTTGGTCATTTTCTTTTTGTCATTCTTCTTCATTTTCTTTTTCTCATTCATTGCTGATTTTCTTGAAAGGTTTTGAAACTAAACACTTGTGTCTGACCAGACTAGCACAGCTATCAGAAGAGTTTGATGTAATTTATTTTCCAAATTATGTAACTCTGTAGAAAAGAGATCTGCAGCTCTGGAAAAAACCTGTATGATCAGACTGGAATTACGGGCAGAAGAGATCATCTTCTACTTCATCTCAAGCATTCCTTTAAAAGCCTTTGATTCTCAGAAAAGAGACTGCAAAGCCACCATGTCAGCTCCAGCATCGTGCAGCAGCTTTACTGCAGAGCAAACTAAGTCAACAGAAGGCCATGGACCAGAATTCATGTCTGGATTTAGCATCTGCTCTACCACACTTCCATCAACAGTGAGGAGAAGCCAATATTTCCACTGCAGTGCCAGACCCTAAAGTCACTGCAAAGCTACTTAAATACAGCAAGGCAAGTGCATTAGAGGTGAAGCTCTGAGCTCCACACTCCCAACCAGCACATCAGATCAGCCCGATCACTGCTGACATCCTAAAGATTGGACAGTCTTGTCCAACTCAAGCCTGGCTGCTGTGGGTAAGCAAGGGGAACAAGGTACAGTAACAGAAAGGCATCCCAGCACAGGGAGTCTGACAGCACAAAACCATTAAAAAAGTTCAACCACGTGGGACTGAAAACCTCAGCATCAGATACAAACTGCGTGGACTGGACACAGGCTGAGGCTCTGGGATGATGTCAGGGATCACGTTCTAGCATGTTGTTTCATGCAAGCTGACAGAGTGAAGACTGGGGATTTCAAGGCTGGTTCTGCTTCCTTGCATCCCCCACCCCATTCTGGGGAAGAGTGAACTGTTTTAAAGGGTTTTCAGTGCTGTTGTCTTCAGAGGAGTCTCTATACATCCCTTTACCACTAGGGAAGAGCAGCCAGCACAGGCTCAAGGAAACAGACCTGTTAAGGGTCTCCACATATCAACCAAAGGCTTAGAGAGAGACGGATTTCATCCCAAACAGACATGATAAAAATTGGCTGGTGCTCCCAACCAACACAACCTATTATATTCCTTGTTGAAAAAGGTTTTTTTTTCATTCCAGCTGCTATCTACATCATAGCCTCTCAGAGCCACCTTTAGAGGTGGGCATGGATTTGTCCTAGCACATTTTTGCTCTCCAGTATAAGTTAGACGTTTTGGCTTAGGTTGCACTGATGGTTACAGTAGTGCATTAAGCTGTTTGCAGAGTCTGCCCCAAGGTTAGGCAGCCAAAAAAGCCAAGAAAAATGGGAATCCTTCGGAAACAAAGCAATAGCAAGACAGGACATCACCTATCTGCACGAGATACAGATGTACCAACTTCTGGAATGCTGTGCTGAGTTCTGGCCTGTGCAGCTCAAGGACAGGGAGGAGACAAGGGAGATAGAGAAGGGCAAACAGAATTATCAAAGAGCCTCAACTCTAAGCTCTGACACCACTCCCTCAGCTCCATGGGACACAGGAGGCAGTTTTCTCTGCCACACAGGTCACAGCTGCATTCCTTAACATCTTGCTGTATTTATATTTACTCATGCCTGCCTCACCTATCTCCCAGTGATAGTCCATACTTGATGTCGAAGGTGTTTAAAAAAAATTAATGAGCCTGCCTGACACCCTTAGAGGTGGAAACACAGGTGCTCTCAAAGTCAATGACATTTTTCCCCCTTAAAACACTTCAACCCTGGTCATCTCTGGCAAACAAACACTTAGCCAGATTTAGGAAATGCAGCAGTTGAAGAGCACCCCGAGTTACACAGGCAGCTCATGACAAGCACACTCCCTCTGACACCTTCAGCCCCACCGCCTCCCTCTGACACTCTGGAGCCTTCCAATGCCAGATGGGACTCCAGCAGGATGTGTTTCTGCTGGCACTCAGGTCAATGGTTGATGCTGGTAGCAGACTATCAGTGAAGGATGAGTTTTATTTCCATGTTCTGATACAGCTGAGGAATGTTTTGTCTGCAAATGTCAGCACAAGACATTCCACAAGAGTAAGCAACAAAACCTGCAGCTGTGGTGAGGGAGAGCAGAAATCAGAGAAGGAGCACCATGAGAAACTGAATATAATGAAATACTCAGTGTTTGTGTGATATATGTAATTAATGCCCAAAGCTTCTTCCTAGCAGTGAGTTGAGGCTTGTCACCTACTCAGCTCTTTATGGACAGTGTCTTGTAATGAGAATGAAATTCAGCTGCTGCTTCAAAAACAGGGACAGGCTAGGCCTTGAATGCCATTGGTACACAGTGATCCTTTGTTCTTTTAGCAGGAAGAAAACTACCCAGCTAACTGCTCAAGATACCACGCAGCAGGACAGGAGACAGACAAACAACAGAAAGCAAACAAAAGGCTTCTACTGGGCCAAAATACTCAAAAATGTACTTTTCCATCAGTGGTGTCTTGAAGAAGATAACAATGACTGGAAAAGGCAAGAACATTTGAGATAATCTGCCTTAAGAGCATGAAACCCTGTGAACAGGACACTGTCAGCTCAGTATCAGGACAGAGAGTACCTTCAGTACCTTCAGACAGGTTGGTAAGTCTGGTTTCCACTTGATTCAAACCTTAAAAACCCAAAGCCTTAAATTCCCTTCTAAGCCTCTCCCAACCTAGACCTTAGTCTGGTATACACAGGCCTTTGAAGTCACCGTTGCACATCATATTCACAGTTACCTGACATTTTGGGTAGGGTTCCACCTCTCAGATGGCAGCTCTCCACTTTGTGGGTCATCTACAGGTGGGTGAAGAATTGAAATACATACATCTCCATTCTGCAAGACAGAAAAAAGCACTGAGAATAGCCTGGCTTAAGGCTGAAGTCTGATGATTCAACTCCACCACTTGAGCAATTTAACCTTGTGGGTATGAATACCCCCCAAAAAAAATCCCAAACCCAAACTGGCAATAACTGGCAGTGTTTCTCCATTCATCCTGGATCTACTTTATTTATACATAAGGGTTAGTCTGCAAATCGGCAAAAAAACCAATCTAAACTCAGAGACAGTCAGGTTTAAAGAACGTAGTAAAGCAAGCAAACATAGTAATAAGACAGCATAAAACTAGTCTCCAGATAGCAAGTACTGTCACAGTGATAGAAATAAGCTTTAGTCACAGGAGATGCAAAGTAGGGTTAAAAAAATCTGGTGTTCCCAGTGGTAGCTGAGTTAGCTACAGGAATTTTTGAACTGAAGGGTTTATCACTCCCTACTAGCACAGGTATGAAAACATTTGTTCTCCCAGGACACAAGGATGTTGAACAGATGGTGTGGGGCAGGCTTACACTGCTCCCCTAGGACACAGCTGTTCGAAATATCAGGTGAAAAATCAGGAGATGCTCTCTGAAGGTTTCACTGAAAATCCCTTCCAGCATGCGAGATATTCTGACAGCATATGGAAGCCATACAGCCACGTAATCCCCAGTATGTGTTCTACTCACCACTGTTATGACCTGAATATAGATTTAAAGCTCCATAATGCATACAATTTATAAACATTTGGAGAAGCCGGTAAACCAAATTCTCCATCAGCAACAGACCTCCGACAAAATTACTTTGTAGGAGTGCTGTGGCAGTATCCACCACATCTGGTATCTTTCACTAAAGTACTCCAGGGGCTCGTGGGGTCCCAGTGCTTTACTGCAGGATAAGGTGAAGGTGCAGATGAGTCCTAAGGCCAGCCAGCAGATATTGGCCTCCCCAGGCTCCACTGGCTTGCCCTCCCTTGCTGCTGGGGTGACGTACGAGTTCCTGGAGGCAGCCCCACACCTTCAGGAGGCACAGCATACATGCCGCCCCTGGTCACCCCACTCCAAGGCATAGGTTGATGGCAGGATCAGTCCTGTTCAGGATTCCAGGCTGGCAGCTCCCCACGCACCTGGTCTCAGGCCCTTCCAGCACTGCTGGAGCGCAGAGCAGGGCTGCTCACAACAACAGCATCTGTGCCTTTGAGCCCAAGCCAGTGATCACAGCCACAGATTGCAGCAGCTCACCTGAAGGGCCTTGCAGACATTTCAACTCACCTTGATTAACAATGACTTTTGTTTCATAGCCAAACAAGATCCTCTGTCAGCGTTGGAGGGCTGTGATCAGGATCCAGATTTCAGTGGCGCACTAACCCTGCCAGGTTTGCTAATCTAGCCAGCCCTTGTCACTTTGAAGCAGGTTTTAGTGAAGAACACAGCAATGCAGCACCTGGAGCTGCTGAATACCACAGCACACACTTATGTTGCTGGAACAGTTTGCCATAAGAAGGCAGTTTCCTTTTTAGGACTCCAACAAGTTTGTGCAACCTCGGAATTTTTTTAGTATCATTTTAAGGTGAAGTTAACTTTACTAATGTTAATTTACATTCCCAGTCCATTACATTTTTATTAATATTTTTTTTTAGTTTTTCCTTTAACCATTTCCTGGGAGAATGCAATGCTGGTGGATCAGAGAAGGCATCAGAGCACCTGAGAGAAGTTCCTGAAGCAATCAGGTGAGCAGCAGGTGGACAAGCAGATATTTGGCAACATGAAGATAATAGAGGGAAGCAAGGACATGAGAAGTTTTCCTCTTGCAACAATCAGTGTTACGTGTTTGGGAGCTGCACTGCATTAGAGTCTGGAAGGGTAAAGGGTAATGGGGCCTGGTGAGAGCAGCACAAGGCTTTAGGGATCAGGGTAGGAAAGCGGCGAGCCTTTCCCTACATACATTTTTGAAAGATGCAAACAAGGAGGATGAGGTATTCATCTGCCAACGGGAAATAGCCACAATTCTATCTAGAACTGAGAACTCTTGTGTCATAAAAAAAACGAACAAGTGAATGCAGTTTTACCAAAATTCAACCAGATGACCCAAGTAAAGTAGAGATGGGAAAAATACACCTTACTCAAGTCTCACTGCTCAGAACTGGAACATCAGCCCCAACCTCTCCATCTGGTCCCACCAGCAGATTCTGTAAACTGCTGTTTTCATCTTCCTTGCACTAAAACGGTTTCTTTTTTCCCTTCCTCCTGACAAACCCTCAAACCTCAAGCACTTTGCTGAGTTAGTCTCAGTTTCATTTGGAGTTATCCCAGTGCCTCATCTTCATTGCCTAATTCTTGTTTCCAAAACAGCCTGCAAGCTGCTTCAGGTTCCCTCAGCAGCAAGAAATACTGCTACAAACACAAAGTACAAAGCTGAGAGCTGGAGTATTTCAAGGGTAAATCCAAAATACATCCATCAAGTTTTGGGTTAGTTTCTCCTCCTACCTTCAGTTGTTTCTAGTTTCTAGAGCCACTTTTTCATCTTTCCCACCAGGACTGGGAGAGGTCCTCTCCAAGACTCCTTTTATACATATCATTTTGGTAACTGTTTCCCACTTGCCTCCTGCAGGAGGATTTCTGGATTCAGAATCAATACCCACAGTATGGGTCTGCAATAATCTGCATATCTCAAAGTTGTCTTTACTTATGAATCAAACTGCCATGGAACTGGAATAGAGCCTCACAGAAAACCATCATCCTTGGCTACACGCAAGATTCTGTGCCAAGTACAAAGCCCAAGTCAGAAGACTCGTTTGAGGATGTCCCTGGGCTTAGGGCAATCCCCATGAGGAGTTTTCAATAATTAAAGCTGATTACTATCCTGTTCTGCACTCAACTTTGGCAAGGCTTTTAGCCATTTTTTACTAAGCCATCAGTGCTGTTCTCACCATGATACACTTGAAGCACACCCATTCCAAACTGGGTATTTAGCAGCAAAAACTGGTCAGAAAAGGGCTTTCCAAGCCCAAGGCATCAACTGAGGCCATCATTTGTTTGGGAGAAGGAAGAGAAGTGACATTCCTGTTTTCAAGTGGGTCCAAAGGAAGCCTGCAGAACCTCTTGTAGGGAGACCTGTGATAAGGTGACAGACCTGCACCAACAGGAACATTTTTGAAAGGCCTCTGACTCCTCCAACTATTTGACCAGTGTTCCTAGCAGGGTGGCACTTGTCTAGGATATCCAAAAGTTCAGCAAGGATTTGACTGACCTCTTCTAAAAGTCAAGTTTTGAACCAAAACAGGGCTTCAGCTTTCAAATACAGCTCTACCAAACAGGTTATTAATATTGAACCAATTGCCTCTGTACAGAATCATTCCCCTTCTGGACTGGCTATGTAGCTGTACCATGACCCAATTATTGACAGTCCACGGCCTTGACTACCCTCTGAATGTGACCTACACAGGAACTGAGTTTAAGATTAAGGAAGCAGAAGGCCTTCTCACATGCCTGAGAAAGGGTTTTTTAAAAAACACCTTACCTCATAAATGTTGGGATGCCACATTTTGGTCAGGAACCTGAAGGTAGGTGGTGAATATGGATAGTCAATAGGGAATTTAATGTGAGCCTGAAAAAAAAAAAAGAAAATATTTTAGTTGTGAAACAGAACAAAAACAACCAACAAGCAACCATTACAGTGAAAAGACTGGAAAAACCCCCATTTCATTAAGGCTACTAAATTTGCTCATTTTCTATAGGCAGGCCACATGGACACCAGTTTATAGCTCTACACAGTTTCCTATGAGCAAAATGCTAACTGAACAAGAAAAATCTGAACACCTGGGCTGGTAATGCTCAGAAAACAAGTCAAAAAAAGGCATTTACCACATCCTAAGTCAAGAAACGCTATTCAACAACTGTTGTTAAACAGGGCAAAATATATTGGAAAAGTTATAACTCAAGATACTATTGGGTTTAAAAGCAGGCTAAAAAAATGCTTGCTGAGTTGAATAGACCTGTTTTACATTTGCTTGTGCAAATATTTAAAATTATTCCTTCCATGAGGAAAAAAATTTGTTACATAACCAAAGCTTTTTGCCTTTCTTGTGCCAAAGTTAAGCTGGTCCATTTACCTGTGTTCCTAATACTATGTTTTGCCACCACAGGCATTTTTTGAAGTCCCAATACTATCTGTGTCTGTTTAACAAATTAGTGCAACTTGATGCACTGAATATTGATAGGCAACGACAGCAAACATTTCCTTCCAGAGGTCAGCAACCAGCTGTGGGGCATGAGCTGAGTCAGTTGAGGGAAGGCTGCAAGAATCCCAGGTCTGGGTATTAACTTCTCTGGATATTAACAGCTGTCCTGCCATTCACAGCAATCTGAATCTGGACTGAACAAGTGCCCAAAATACTCCTCTCTAAAAATGGGACTTGCTGCACTGTGGAGCACAAACCCTTCCCTTGGAACTGTTCAATCTGCCAACCAAGTCCTGCCACCAAGCCACTCTGGGATCTCCAGAGAAGCCTCTCCTGGCCTCCGTACCACAGCCAGGCTCATGGGCAACTGAACACAAGGAGATCCCAGAAGCAAGATTGTGAGAGCAGAATTCCAGGCTACCCCCTTCCACTTACGTACCTAACCATGCCACTTGGACACAGGGTGCTGGGCTCATTCAACAAGACAAACTGTTTTATTTCCAGAAATAGAAGTAGACAACCAAACAAACAGATTACTGAGCTGTGAAGTACCTAGCTACAGTTGTACTTATCTACATACACCTTTTCCTTGCCACCCAAATTTTATGGGGTCAGACTGTCAGGCAGCCAAGAAAAGAAGGTTTTCTGTTCACCTTTAAGTAAGAAACTCATCAGCTCACGTGGCTGGATGGTCTGTACATGCCTGCCCATGATAGTGACTGTATGTGGTTATGTTACAGCAGCACTGAGTCCTCACCCCGCAGTCATTTCCCACAGCACACTCACAACCTAGAGGTTCATGATCCACTCAAATCCCAGCCCATGGTTTAAGGTCAGTTGCAGGAATGCCGTCACTCCAAAAGCAGTGAGAAAATGCCTATTGTCACCACACCACTGCAGAATAGAGCAACTGCTGCAGCAAGGACATGCCTACAACAAGCCACCCTGCACTGGGAGCAAAGCAGAGATTTACCCAGGGCAGAGCACATCCACTCCAGCTCAAGTTATTGCATCATGTGGATGCAGACTCATCTGGACCACTGGGATTTTCCCAGGAAAGCCTATTCCTGTGCTTACATGCAGTTTCGTGAGATCCAAGACATAAAACAGCCTAAGGACTGAGATGAAAAATGCAAGAGACAACAAAATTCAGGATTGAGCTACTACAAGATTTCTTGGCAGAATCTGTCTTCTACATAGGTATAGTTCATAGGAATCTGAAACAAAAAGGATTGTGCCAGCAGAGTGCCAGAACTGACATGCTTATATCCCACATGGATGGTCAAGGAGTGCAGGTCTTGTTCCTCTCAGTAAAAACCCTCTGTTCTCAAATTGTCTAACCCTGAGGGTTTTCTCTCAAGAAGGCCTCTCCCAAGTCTGAGCCTGGAGCACCAGTTATGGTCCCTGTATGTGATGCAGACTCAGGCAGAAGCTGTGTATCCTGGAAGACTGTTCCAAACTTCTAAATCCTGTTGTACAGACACAAGTGCTTAGTAGAAGAGACTACCTGCCTACAATAATTATCATTATGGAATGCGGTGTTGTGCCACATGAAGGATGCTCTTGAGCTCTAGGGCTAGAAAATGCAACTGGAGAAATTAGAGAAATCTTTTCTTCCCACATGGATGCAGCTAAGACTCTGTAATCCATCACATATTTAGAGAAAGCAGTCACTTTATGTGTTGATAAGCTATTTCTCACTAGCCTGCAATTGTTTAGCACATTGAGATGCTGTACTGCAGCATAAAGCCATGTCCAGCTTCTCTACAAACCTGATTTCAGAGGCAAAAGACACAAAAACAAGAAACCTCGTATTACAGGCAGGGATTTTTTCCAAGCAAAAAGAGCAACACTTTCAGTCCCTGTGGTGAGATCATCCAGAATTTGGAAGTGAAACCAGACACTTTTCCAGGCCATTACAAAGAGGTCCGAGAGAATTACTCCACATCTCTTGTGCCAGAGGAAGCATGGGAAGTTATGTAAGCCCACTCTGCTCTCATTGAGTGCTATTTGAGTTTCTGTGTGGGTTAAGCAAGCCAAGAATTTCCAAGACAAGCTGCAAGACTACTTGCAAAGATGCAGCAACAGCCACGATCACAGGTAAGTTTTTTTCCCCCCACTGAAAGCCCGATTCTAAAAACGTTAAAAACCAAAAAGACCACATTCAGCAATAAACTTATTTTCTAAATAGAGCTCCCAGAATGGTTTCCTCCCTACAACTTCACTGAGGTAAGGCAAATCAGCTCATTTTTGTTAAGTTCAGCCAGGCTGCTACATACTAGAGAGTGGCAGAGTTTTCAGGCAGCTTGTTGTTAGCTCTGTTACAGCCAGATAAACTAATTCAGGAGGAATAAAAGTGCAGCTTAGTCCCTGCCCTGTAAGTACCCAAGAGATACTGCATTCACCATGGGCTTGACTCCTCTAGCTGAGCTTAAACTGGACAAAAATAACTATTTTGGTGTTCTGATTTTAGCCAACTGCTTGCTATGGCTCTTTGACATCACTGAACACAGTCAATAGCCAGAAAGTCAACAGCCACCAACCTGTCCCCTCCTTCTCCAGGTTAGTCACACTTATAGTCCCTAGAAAAATAATAAACTCCTCTCAATAGTCCAACCTGGCAGAAGATCCAGTCCTTTACAGACATTTACAGCTACTGCACAAGAACTTCAACTTTTAAGTTACACCATGACACATATTTCAAGAATATTGCTACTAGCACAGTCACTTTGTTTCCTATTTTACTGCCTTGCCCCCATTCATCCTCAAAATTATTGCACTCCAGGTTTGTTACCTTTCTTTTATTTCAATAAGGTGAAGCCACAGATTTTGCTATGCATGCCAGAAAAATAAGAGCCTCACTAGATCCTGCGTTACCTGACTAAAAATACAAACCTAGTATTTCTACCGAATTATTCACTGATTGAGTCAACCCCATGTGGCCAAGAGCATCCTGGCCTGGATCAGCAAAGGGTGGCCAGCGGGACTAACATAGGCAGGACTCTCTCCTAGTCTCAGCTGCCTAGAAATTCAGTACTTGTAGCTGTAAATGACACTTGAGTAGTCCGACATGGATTTCCTACACTCCTCTCAAGTTGACAAAACCTAGAACCCTGATTTTCTCTACAAACCCTGATTTTCAGGCAGCAAGGGTAGGAATTTGCCACTAATAGATGATTTTTATTTCAAAACATCACAAGCTTAATGCCAGCCCTATGAAAATGCAGCATCAGTGAAGCCAAGCACCTTTTGAAAACTGTATTTAAGATCAGTTACAGAGGAGTTTTTAAGCTTTGAGTTTTTGAAGTTATTTTGCAATTATTTGTAATTATCTGATACAGCCGGCCCACGGACAAGCTCCTACTGACTCTGTGTGCAGGTACCACCCAGGTCTCTCACAGATCACCTATGCTGCCCTGGTACTTGCAGATAGCACAAGGCATCCCCATTTTCCTTAGTAACAGGATAGCCAGGTTCCTTGCTGTGCACATCGTCCCTTCCCATGGCAATTCCCGCCTGACCATGGCTCCCGCCCACGTGCTGCTGACTGCTCCACACACTAAACATGCAGGAGAGGCCGGAAGAGGAACCACAGGCCACTACTGGGTTAAGATCTAATCCCACAAAACGCTTTACTGCTTCTGGTGCACCAAGCATTGGCACAATTCATCTGATGGACTCTCCTCTTCCACATTAAGCCTGGATTAGTGCATGCAGTGTTAAATACCATGTGCCAGAAAACACGTTCACTACAAGTCAGCAGGTAGCGTCAGAAGCCTTTTTCTCACATCCATGAGATTTAAAGCACATCAGTATTGTCCAGCTCAGAACCTATAAAGCAGCACTATAGCTAGACATCATCAACTATTTGACAAGGTAAAAATGAATATATGACCAACATTGCTATTTCAGTTTAGTTATCTGGGGCAATATTAAAATTGTTATTTCCAGTGGTACAAACTAGGTTTCCTTTTATCAAAACTTCTTTGAACAGTAAAATTTTATTAAATATTTATCTATCCATGCAGCTATGTTCATAAAACTGAGATTGTTGTCAAGCCACCCAACCCAGACCAAAGTAGAAAGCCTGCTGACCATATGATGGTCAAAGTTACAACTACACCTTTAGAAAAAA
Source organism: Oxyruncus cristatus (assembly GCA_013399855.1). Lineage (NCBI taxonomy): Eukaryota > Metazoa > Chordata > Aves > Passeriformes > Cotingidae > Oxyruncus > Oxyruncus cristatus. Next base: position 26,262 of record VXAY01007653.1, read on the forward strand.
GGGCTTTTACCCACCTATTAGTCTTTTGTTCCTTTGATGTGAAATCAGGACTAATAATAGACATGAAACGATAGTTGAGCTGAATGATAGGAAGGGAATTCCCTAGACCCTGTTAAGCTGGTTTGCATCCAAGCTCCTGCAAATCTTGTACATTCACACTCCTGTTGCCTGGGTTATCTTTCAAGGGACCCCGGAAAATAAAACTGCTCTGAACAATGAAGTTAGAACAAGGAGTGCCCGGAAACTAAAGTTTTCTTCTAATATTACTAAAAAGAAGCAAAAGGATTTAGTTTGGGTTTGGTTTTTTTGGGGTTGTTTTTGGTGTTTGGTTTTTTTTTTTTAATCCCTTTGATAATGTAGAAGTTCAGTCTGGAGTTGCTACTCTTCATGGCAATAACTGCTTGTGGCAGTGCTACTCATCTAGAGACCGAGTCAGCCTGCACAAGCCTGTGTGTTCAGTATCTCATGCAGTTCAGCAGTTAAGATATTTCTTTCTTGCTGTGGATTTTACGGCATTGCACAGCTAATTGTGCTGTTTGGTCTGAACCACACCATCACAGCTTTGGTCCTGTCCAGAAATACTGTCCATGCTCTTGAGTGAAGGAACTTCTAGATTCAGAGCAGGCAGTTGTTAATGCTCTTCCATGAACAACTTCCTAGGGACAGGCTGGATGTCAAAGAAGGAGTTTGCCTTGTCCAGAGACCATCAGAAGCTGTTCCCCTCCCAGATCGCACAGCCAAGCAGGGTCCCAGGTGCCCATCTCCAGCCACACACATACACACACACACACACACACACACACACACACACACACACCAGTCCTGCCAGGCCCAGGGTTTAACAGAGAGGTTTTTCCTGCCTCAACTTTATGTCTGTAGTGGGTTGACCCCGGCCAGATGCCAGGTACCCACCAAAGCCACTTTCTCACTCTCCCTCTGCAACTGGAGAGAGGAGGGGGAAAAAAAACCCCGAGGGGT
>VXAY01007653.1:27247-72526 GCA_013399855.1 Oxyruncus cristatus
ACACACACACACACACACACACACACACACACCAGTCCTGCCAGGCCCAGGGTTTAACAGAGAGGTTTTTCCTGCCTCAACTTTATGTCTGTAGTGGGTTGACCCCGGCCAGATGCCAGGTACCCACCAAAGCCACTTTCTCACTCTCCCTCTGCAACTGGAGAGAGGAGGGGAAAAAAAACCCCAGAGAGATAAGGATTCATGAGTTGAGATAAAAGCTGGGAGAGGTCAGTTACTGATTACCTTCACAGGCAAAACAGACTCAAAGTGGGGATAGTACTTAAATTTATTACTAACAGGATCAGAGCAAAAGAGTGAGAAATAAAACAATCCTAAAAATACCTTCCCCCCACCCCTCCTTCCTTCCATGTTCTCCCTGCTCCTCCCCAGCGGTGCAGGGGGATGGGAGTGGGGGTTACGGTTAGTAGTTGTTTCTGCTGCTTCTCAGAGAGGAGTCCTTCCCCTGCTCCCGTGGGGTCCCTCCCACGGGAGACAGTCCTTGGTGGACCTCTCATCCCATGGCAACAGATGTTGTCCATCCCTTGGGCAACAGTTCTTCTCTAACTGCTGTCCTGTGGGTCACTCCTCCATGGGGTGCAGTCCTTCACAAATGAGCTGTACCGACGTGGGTCCCCCAAAGGGGCCACAAGTCCTACCCAGGAGAAACCTGTTGCAGTGTGGGCTTCCCTCTCCATGGGCTGCAGGGCGGTCTGTGCACCCCGTTGGTCCTCCAAGGGCTGCAGGGGCACAGCTGCCCCAGCCTGCTCTGCAGCACGGGCTGCAGGGCCTCAGCTCTGGCACCCGGAGCAATCCTCCCCCTCCCTCTGCACTGACCTTGGTGTCTCCTTTGTTGTTCCCATGTTCTCACACTGCTCTTCCCTGGTGGGAATTCTTTCTGTGCCACAACCTTCTGGTCATAAATATGTTATCACAGAGGCGTTACTATCACTCCTGATTGTCTTGGCCTTGGCCAGCACCAGGAAGCCTGTCCTGGACCCAGCTGGTATTGGCTCCACAGGACAGGGGAAGCTTCCAGCTTCCAGGTACTGCTGTAGCTGCTCCCACTACCAGAACCTAGCCACAGAAACCCACTACGTGTGGTGAAATCGTTCTTTCAGGCTTTGGCACTTGGGTGAGTGGGGAGACTTACTTCCTTTTATAAAATCTGTTTCTTCTTTCATCATAGCTATTCCAGCTGTCTCTCTGTACTGCGTGTCTGATTGGTTCACTTAAAAATATTTCTGCTTGACTGTTTCTGTATTTCGCAGATCAGAGTTGAACTTGTACCTGAGGTGCTTCTGTGCAATCTCAGTAAATGGTGTTTAATGCTGTATTAATAGCAGTAGGATGTAATTTTATTATATGATGACCCCCACCATGTCCCCAGGTAACCTTGTGTAGTTGGTTCTACTCTTAAAAAAACCCTACTGGACAAAATCCAGAGCGCTCTGAGTTCTATGCACCTGGGAGCTGTGACCCTTTAATGCCATGGAGCAGCTTCCCAGACTGGGGGTTTTAGGTGGGCAAAGGAGAGGAACAGTAGAGGAGTAGGCTGAGCAAGGAGGTTCAGAGGCCAAGTTAAAGCAGTTGGGTACAGCCGGGCCTGGAGCACTGTTCTTTATGGCAAAGAGCACATGGGCTTGGTGAAGAAGTGTGGCAAATGCCAGGTTGCAGCAGTTGTTGCCTCTTTCTTAACCTCTGCCTGCCTTCTCTGCATCCAGTTGTGAAAGGAGAGCAAAGAGGGCAAAATGATGTAGAGACAGAAGAGCTGGCCAGTGCCAGACTTCAGCTATTCTGTGTTCTTGTCCCAACAAAGTACTGTATGTTGCTGCATGGGAATCCTTCCTCTGTTTATTTCATCCTGCTACTTTGGTGCTCCTAAGAAGTCCATGAAAAAGTAGGTCTAGAAATGTCTTTTTAACACTTGAACAGTGAACTAGGACAAGGGAAGAACTAGTGGTGAGATCAGGAAATGGAAAGTCATTAAAACTCCCTAAACTGATTTTACCATGTCTTGGAGCTAATGCTCTTACTCAGTTCAGGTGGTCCGCTGAAAATAAGAGATAATTCTGATCCAACTTCAGACAGGCTGTCATGGGTAATTCTGATGTTTGGAGACCAGCATGTTGGTGATTTAGGATTATAATTTTTGTGCTCTGGTAAACTTGTAGTTAACTTACGATTAACCCCTCATTTTGTCATTAAAATTGTTTCTTGTTCTCTGACTGTAGCTTTTGACCTCTTCCTATTCTTGTCATACAAAACAGAATTCATAGTCTTCCTCAAAAACAACCAAACAAATTGGAAAAGCCTCAGATAAAACCCCTAAAAAGGGATGGGGGTGAAATCTATGCAGAAATATGCTGCATGTAAAAAGTAGTTGCTAATGTTTTTTATGGACATTTGCTTTATGGATTGTTAAGTAACACACAAATTTTCATGCCTTGCTGACACTGGAATTTACAAAAATAAAGCCATTCACTGTATCAGACTAACTGAGGCTGGTAATCAAAATTGAAGGCAACAAACACTTGTTTTTGTTAAAATAGAAATGAATATTCCTGTGAATGGTAACAGGGAAGCTGAGTAATTTGAATTGATTAATTTCCTTGTCAGTAGCTGTGATTAAGGGGGAAGCAGAAGGAATGTGTGGTCACTGGTTGGCAGAAGCACAGGAGGGTAGGGTCAGACAGGTGATTTGAGTCAGAGAAGGAAACAAATGGAGTACTTGAACTTTGTCTTCACACAGATAAGGAGGGATAGGGAATTTCTTGAGTGATCAGGATATGCAGGGAGGCTTGGATTCCAGGGCATCTTAGGCAAGAGTGAGACAGTAGAGACAAAGTTTTGGAAAACGTCTAGTGATTTGTCAGTAGCAGTTTCTGGAATGAGTCTTTAGTTAAGTTCTTTTATTGACATTTGGAGCTACTTCATGAGAAAGATGGCAAAGAATTGCACGTCCTACTAAAATGTGTGGTCTTAGATGAACCATGGCTTATTTGTGTGTGTTAGGGAAACAAATTCTGTGCAGGAATTTGGGAAGTAAATGATACTCAACTTCTGTTATGGTAGTTTTCTTATTCAATCATGGCATTCTCTAATGTGACAGACTAGTGACTGCTGGCTCCTCTGCTGTTGCTGTTAAATGGTGTTTTCTCTCCTAGGGTTTGGACGTGGCAGAGGGAGAGGAGCGGGGAGGTTTTCAGCCCAAGGCATGGGGTAAGAAACACGCAGAGCACAGATTTTGGCAAGGATCAAACTCAGTGGCAATATTAAATACAATGTTGCCACTGTACATATGAATATTGGTGTATGTTTGATAAGCCAGTATGGATTCAAAAACTGACAAATCTCTTAGATGATGAATGGAACATTTTTGTCTTAAACCAGTATTTCTAACTAGGCACACTTATACAAACCTAATGTATATTTACTCAGTGTTAATATCTCAAACTTGGAGAACGGTGCCTGCCATCAGTACCAGCCACAGTGCCTTGGAGGCTGGAAGTTGTGTTGGGTATTTAGTCTTAGGTCAATTCAAAACCAGATTCATTTCAGTGTAATGTAGAATGTGCGAGTTCTATACAGAACTAGAAAGTAACGATTCTAAACTTCCTCCTGTTTTGGGGGCTTCATGCGTTAGCTGTTTGGACATACATGGACCTTAAAACAGATGATTCAAAAGAAGTTCTAAGCAGCTTAAAAGTTTGTTCTCAATTTTGTTGGAATAACTTGCTTTATAGAAACGTAGCCTCCACCACTTTCACTTGGTGTTTGCCTTTAATGGCACTTCCTGTAACATCAGTGGTGTCATGATGAGCAGAAGACTTTTTCTACTTCACTAATAATCCTTCTTGTTCATACTTGTGGGTGAAGAAGCTGAAAAGAGGTTTTTTTTCAATAATCCTTTTTCACCTTTTAGCTGCATCTGTGTATTGGTGTCCTGGGCAGGTCTAATGCTCTGGAAGGATGTGATACTGGTTACTTGTCAGTCAGCCATCTGCTGAGAAACTTACAGGAGAGAGGGTCTTATCATTTTTTTGTGTGTGTATAAACTAATGCTTTGTAAGACTGGGAGGGGTAGGTGTGCTGTTAACTGCTTTTTCAGGAATTGCTTTGGTTCAGTTTCTCTACAGAAATTTTGTTTTCCAGTCTCCTCACTTTTTTTTTTCTTTTCTCTTTTCTCCCTTTTTTATCTCTGTCTTCTCATAGAAGAAAAAAATTTTTTGAAGTGAAATTGAGATGTTAAATCTAGTACAACTTCAGCTAAAAAGATGACACTTGTGCTCATTGAATGACCCATGTGTTCTCTTCCATCTTTTGACTTTTAAAACTCTAGGACATTTAATCCTGCAGACTATATGGAGTCTTCTGCCACTGATGGCTTTGGGACAAAATCAGATATTTGGGAGACTGGTCAGAATGATGCAGATGATGGAACTGGTAAGATGCTCCAAGAAGTGGAAGGATTGGAATGAAGATCTGTAGCAAATTGCAGTTAAAATAACCATTCTGCTAGTGTTCACTTAACTTCTGACAATGTGACTCTATCTCCTGTGACACAGATATTAGTTCATTTTTATAGTTTAACTGCTGCTGATATGCAGAGCACATGCTGTGTGTCTCTCTGGTAAGAATGAAGGGGGAAGGCATTGTGCAATTTTCTTGTTCTGGTACTAACAAACAAGAGAGACAAAGGAATTTGAAGAGTCATTGGAAGAACCTTGTATGTGAAGAACTGTTTAGGTACCTTAATACTGCTTAAGATCTCACCTAATGTAGTTAAGGAGCATAAGTCCTAATAGAACTGATTGGTCCACAGGCATTAGGTTATAGAGTGTGAATATCTAAGAAGAAAAAGAAAAGAAAAACAGTTTACAAATATGAATTCACTTAGTGACACTTGGATGGCTTTGGAAACCCCACCTGACAAACGCAGAAATGTAAGGATGTGAGTCTCTGGGGTGGAGGAGAGTTCCAAGGTCTGATATCTTTGAAGAGAAGAATTATTAAGAAAACATGAGTAGGCACTTGAATAGAAGCCAAAAAGCTGTTGCCTGTCTGAAGATAGAGGCAGCTCTGTGTTTCTGTATGATGTTGCAAGTGAGAAGTACACACTCCCAGCTGAAGGCAAGAGACAGGGTTTGGAAAGGAACCACTTAGCAGTGGTCTCGTGGTGATTCAGAAATGAGGTGGGTGACCTGCTTATCTGTGATTGGGAAAACAGGATACCTTGATGCTATATTCTGTGACAGGAGATAAAGACAGGAAATCCTGTGTCAGGATGGTGAAATTAATGTATGGTTTTGTCTGCACTTGAGAACCGTCGAGGGAGAGAATTTTTTTCTAACTGCAGCCATGGGTAACTCTTCTGGTCTCCGTTGCTGAAACCTCCTTGGGTAATTTTTCATCAACCCGTGTCAAGTGTGGAAGGAGATCCTGGAGGCCAGTGCTCTGTTGAGCTCTGCTCTGAGCTGCTTGAGATACAGCTTTCTGAACTTGATATGAACCATTTCCACTTAACCAGAGAAGGCAATGGCAGGCTCGGAGTTTAGGATGGCTTATTTAAGCAGCTGTCTTGTCACTCTGAATGCTTTCTGATCCAGTGTGGAAGAGTAGCCTTGAGTATATTAATGGTTATTAATGGGAGCATTCTTGCAAAATATGGCATCTTTTCAAGAAATTACTTTTGAAATTACTTGGTGCTGTAGCACAAACAGAAACACACCTCACCTTTTATTTTCACTGATGTTAGTTTTTTCAAATAAGGGGGACACCTAATGTCTTGAAAATTCCTCTTGAAATTCTTATATTGTTGTTTGCTATTGGTAACAAGGGACAGGGTATGTCTTCACAAGCATTGCAGAAGCAGTAAGGTTAACTAGCTAAAGAAAGAAAGTGTACAAGAAAGGTATGAGGAGACTGGACCAGAGGTAGAGAATCACTGGTTGTTACTAATGATAGCAGCGGTATGGTTGTGGCTTACACACAACTGGGAAGCTCCACTTCCGAAGTAAACTAAAATGTTTTGTGACCCTCCCTGCTAATTCAGAGTAGCCTTCATACGCTTCTCTCATGGCAACCTCTGTTCCTTGTAGGCATCTCCTCAGTCTTCAGTAATGGAAGAATTCTGCCTGGGAATAAGAGTAGCTTGGTGTGGGTAAACAGATCCCTGTATGAGTATGAGTGTGTCTACGTGAGGGGTGTGCTGCTGAGCAAACAGACTGGTGGAAATCCAAAGTTCTAGCTGACGTGTGCTGCCTAAAATAGAAAAAAGCTTTCTGGACAGTATTAGTATAGATGAGGCAGAAATCAGTTCTTTTAATAAAGTGCTTTATGATGCAGCAAATACATAAAGTGCACTTGAGTGTCCAGGGGTTCTACAGTTTTATAGTACTAATCCATCCAGTCTGAGAATTATCCGTCCCCAGGGCCTCCCCAGATCTGCCCCCCTGGCACACCTCCCCAGAATTGAGTCGGAGGTCTCAAGACCCCTTTCTTCCTCATGTTCCTCATCCTCTCAGTCTTTGGAGTTCCTTCCAGGTTCTTGTGCCTTCAAGGTTGTTTTGGCTACAATATTACCTTATTATTCCAGTCAAGGTGCATATCCCAAACAAGATGTGCTTGCTAGAGTCTTTTCCCTTGAAAAGAACATTAAACAAAACCTGGAGAATTTAGAAAATTCAGTATGAAGCATGAGAACAGGGTTTGGTAAGTGTTAACTGCAATTCTAAACTGTTAGAGACTATACAGCCATACTAAAAATCCATATTTGCTATAAATCTTGAGAATCCTAAGGCATCAAGTGGAACTTCTTTTGGGATGCTGAATATGTTTTTGCTGTGTGCATGTCCCCAAGAACCTCACTGAAATTGAGTAACACAGCTTAAGGCATGTGTGGAAATTTGGGGAGCATGGTATAGATAAGAAGGTGTGAGAAAGCATTTGGGAATTGTCAGTTTAATGGTTCTTTAAGATATGTGAATGACTGAGTGTCGGTGTGGGAACTTCCCACAAAATTACTTGTTTGGTAGAAATTTAAAGTAAACTCCGGAAGTGTGACTGTTCTTTTGGGTATTAAATGCCTTTTTCTTTCTAGTCTTGATTTCCTTTCAATGCAGATGGAAAAGGTACCATAACTGACAAAACAAAAATGTCTCTCTGAAGAGTGTTTATTTTGTAGTGTTGCTTCTTTACACAAGCTCTCGGAATATCTAAAAAAAGAAGTCCCCCAGCCAAAAGGAATCTCATAAAAAAGAGTAGGCTTTAAAATGGAATCATTTTAGTTTTGTCCAAGTGGGAAGCACTTTCAGCCTTGTGATGGAAAGTATCCTGAGGGTTTTTAGAGGAGGCTGCAGAGGGAGTAATAGTTTTAAAGCAGAAGAGAGTACTAGGAAGGAAGATGGAAGCAGTGGTAGAGGGGAAAGAGTGAAAGACAAGGTATGGGCTGGAAGTAAGTTGCACAAAGTGGAGCATGATTTGACTTGTCAATCCCAAATACGAGTTTTCATTTTTTTTTTTCCCCCTGGATTTACAGTGCTGTTATGTTAGTTTCAAATTAACAGACTCAGTTAAGTTCCCAATATAGAGTTCCTAAAAATTTCAATGTGGGAGTTGTATATGTATCCATAAAACTTTTAAGTGGTTTTTGTGGATGCCAGGTAAGAGTTTACACAGAGGAAGAGCTGGTTGGAAAATCACTCTCCTTGTTCCTCATTACCCAGTCCGAGTTCTTAACTTCATCTAAAAATAAAGGAAACACTATTAGCTCATACTAGATACTTAAAAAAGTATTGTCTGTCATCTGCAGTTACATTAAAGAGGAGATAGTGGGGCAACTGCTGGGCAACAACCTGGAGAAACAAATCCGGTGTCCTGATCAGAATGTTTTCTGAAGACACCATGCAAATACAAACTCTTTGTGGATTCTGAGTTATTTACTAAGTAATTCCTTTTTTTTATAGCCAGTGCTGGGGAATTATAAATATCAACACTTTCTTTAATATACAGTGTATGTTTCTCTCAGACGTGCTCTGGAAGTGCTCTAGAACCTCATATCCTGAATTGCTGCCAGAAGAATCACGTAGCTTGAGTGAAGGGTGTTTTAGGTGCACCATTGTGTAATCCAGTAAAAAATCTAATGGGTTTTATGGAGGCGAAATGTGTTGTTGGTTGAAATACAGAGTAAAGGGCAAATCTTTAGCAGTTCATAATGTTTAAGTCTAATTGTATTCCAAATAACATAGTGTCGGTTTTCCCGCATCCTTATTTTTATAGAAGTCATGTGCAGATGAAAGGCCAAGACAAGGGTCAGGTGGGGAGAAACAAAATGACCAATCCTCATCCAAAAGGCAATAAGCCTGAAGAGTATGATTCATCTCTTACCTTATTTGTAATGTACAGGGCAGTGGGAGATCCTGAGTGAAAATCACAACAGTTCTTATAAATAAGTTATGTTGGAGGTGCTCACTTCCCAAAGCAGGTTATAAAAACGGAATTGTGTTCTGGTAATATATGGGTGCCTCTGCTTTGGTAGAGTTTTATAAATTTCACAGAAAAACTTCCTTTGTCATCTTAGTTATGAGCAGTCTTAAATGACTCTGAAACTGAAGAATGACAAAAAAAAATTTAAAATCGTAGTGTAACTGTCAAGAGGGAGGAAGGAAATGGTGTTGCTTGGAAGTTACAAGGAAGTTGGTATTTGGGTTTATGGTTTTGTGGGGTTATTTTGTTGGTTTTTTTGTTTGTTTGTTTTCTTGTGGATCTGTAAAAGTCATAAGGAACCTTCAGGTCATTCTAGAATGTGAGTGTAATCCAGAAGGAAAGAATTAGTATGTACGTTCAGCACAGACAAAGATAAATTTATTTTGGGGCTCAATAAATTTATTTTGGGTCTGGTTATTCAAAGAAAGGAAAAAAAAAGGAAGTAGTCTGACAGGAAGAGAGGAATTGGAGGAAAATAACTGAAGACTTACCAAAAAACGTGTATACTTTTTATTAGCTTTATAACTTTCAAAAACTGAACTTGTTACTAGGAGAAACAGTGAAGAGTCACAAAGAGCCATCTAGGTTGAAGCTGGTATGACAAAGATCCTTGAAAACACAAAGCATAATTCTGGTGGAAAACAGAGAACTCTTGAATTGTGATGCTTAGCAAGGCTTAGTAGAAAGTTTGGAAAGAGGATATATGGAATTGCAAAAGTGCCAACATGGATATTTGATCTGAAAGGAAATTGATGTACCTGTGGCAAGATCTGACTTAGAAATCCCATCAATAGGAGGAAGACATTAGCAAAGTGGATTTAGTGCAGGGAAGAGCAGTGAAATTGAGACTGGAAGGACTGAGTTGGGAAGGAAGGGTGTTAATATATTTAAGTAATAAAGTTGGCAGCTTGGGTAAACTAATAAGAGGGTGATGAGTTGTGCTGAGTATTTAAAAAGAGCAGATGCTCAGAACTCCGAAGTAGGAACAGCAGATAAATGTTTAAGTTGAATGTCAGGAAAACATCACAAATATTAGTCCAAGCAGGTTCAGTCTCCCAAAGGTGGTGGGGAATGCTCAAGAGTTGGGCTTGATTTGTCTGAGCTCTTTTTGTGCTTGTTTCATCAGACTCCAAGCTCTGTTTTTAGAAGTCTGACACCAGCACAAGATTTGTCTTCTAGAGGCAGGCCTTGGACTCAATGATGGGGGATAAATACAAGCAGGGCAAATACCAAGATCTACTTTTTTGAAGAAGAAATATCAGGGGAAGGGATATTGTGCTGGTCAGTGGAAGGGAAAGAAAATAAAGTGTTTCTCTTAAAACCGCTGCTCACTGGGCTTTTCATCCTTTTCAGAATTTCTATAGAAATGTGTGTATTAGACTAGAAATTTGAGGCATTGTAGTGCTGTGCTCGGATGTGGTTTTTGGTTACCAGCATGTAACAACATCCTGGTTAGGAGCTTTTTGCTAAACTGTGAGCATGGGATATTTCAGTCTCTGAAACTCTGTGTTGCTGCACAGAGCCAACACTGAGCGAATATTACCTTGCTCAGGACGTGCCAAGTAGTTTTGGATTCCAAGGTATAACCCCCTTCTCACCATGTGTAACTTTGTGGTTGGCGTGATCTCACTGGATTAGTGACGTCAGACCCTCCTCTGCCAAAAACTGCTGTTTTTCGAGGTGTACAGAAGGAAGCACTAATGCAGTGGTGACATTAGTACAAGGTGTATTTGATTCTGTGTTCGGGGTGGGCTTGTTTCTGGGTTAATGTGTCTCAGAGGTCCCTGGTTAAGTGAAAGGAGGTGATTGAAGCAGCCAGTTCCTTTGTTTTTGTACTTGATCAAGGGTGATGGTGGTGGTAACAGTGCTGGTGTTTTCTTTACTCGTGGTTGTGTAGTTTAAACAAAGGCTCCGATTGTTGCTGGGATAAACTCCTTTGTGCTTTTGCTGGTGGGCCTACAGTCCCTATATTGCTCTTGCATGTCTGTGCCTGCTGTTTCCTGTGGAAGGGATCAGGTTCTTTCATCCGTAGGATCGTTTCTTGAGGTTTTACTGTTTCTGCAGGCTGTGGACTGCGTGCTGTGCTCCAGTGTTCACTAAATAAACTCTGCCACAAGCTACAGGAAGAAGTGTTTGTAGCTACAGTGGAAACTTAGACTTTTTTGCTGCCATTATAAGAATTATACATGTTTTAAAATAACGGTGCTCTCTTGGGGTTGAGGGATTGGAGTTTGCTCTGAGGAGAGAGTTAAAAGGCTGGAAAGGAGCCTCCAGAGGTGTAGCTTGGGCCTTGAAATTGAATTTGGGTAAAGTAGGGTTGTGGATGTCAGAGCAGGTGTTGTGGTTGTGTTTTATTCAGGCTCTGTATGAATTTGTACATGAAACTGGGAGATACTGTGAGAGGGTTGGGCAACCTCTCACCATTGCTGGGCACACAGGAGAAAGTTCTTCTGATGCTTGGAATTAATCAGTGAAGACGGGGGATGAGGAAGTGGTGGTGTTTGCCTTCCCAGAACTTTAATTCTCCAGAACAATTTTCTGGAGCTTCTGACCGTGTTTCCAAATACATTTCCAACCATTATCTCCTTGTTTGGGGTTCCATTAATAATGGAAACAGGATGGCTTATAAAGCAGAAGGGTTGAAACACAATGCTGTGCTTTTAACTTGCACCTGGTTTTTTTTCATTCCCCAATTTAAAACAGGAGCATGGAAAAACTCAATAGAAGAATGGACAGCAGAAGACTGGAATGAGGATGTAAGTGCACCTTGTTGCCTATACCAGTTGATCATTTACTCTTTTCAGAGTTTCTGTGTTGTTTCCAAAAACCAAGTATTCAAAGTAATACTTTTCTGTATGCATGCAGTAATATTTCTTACTGTGTTTCTTGCTGTAGTTCCTGTTTATAATATAAGTATTTAGATAAGCTTATTTTTTAAATGAAATTGTACCAAGAAATAGACATTGATTTTTGCTGGGTTGACAGTACATAGATTTAAAAAAAATTAATTTTTCTTCCAAGTTAATTATTTGTAAGTTGCAGTCCTCCACTGCCTGGTGCTGGTGGGTGATAACTGCATACTTCTGCCTACCCTATTGCATAGGGTTTTAAAGCCATATAGTCACTAGACTCTTATATAATTAAGTGCTGAAACTTACTGTCCACTTTCTGTAAATTGTTCCACTTGGTCCGCTTCGTAATATTAAAAAAAAGGAGCTAGTAGTATGCTAAAGTTAACACTTAATTGCTCAGTTCATGTTGTTTCATTATGCTGTGTTGTCTAAACTACTACCACAGTTTTGGTTATCATTTTTTATTAGGTCAAATGTGTTTTGGCATTTGTGATCATCACGTGTGAAAATCTCATAGGTGATATTCAGTTTTAAGTTGTTGTATTAAAGCTTAAGCAGTTCGGGGAAAAAAAAAAGAGAGTGTCAAGAAATGTGGAAAGGAAAAGCTCTTAGTCTTCTGTCTTTTCTAGGAACACCCATTGTTTCAAGTTTGTTTTCCGAAGAGTGAGAGATTGTCTCTGAAATCATCCCTTTTGCCTCCTCCTTTAGGGTGGCGTGTCAGTGTTATCCCTGGAAATGTGTCAATGTTTCATGTAACGGATACAAAGACTCCATCCTTATGTAATGAGAGGGATGTATCTTTTGAGAAAAAGTAAAGCAACTCTAAAATTCGTAGGTTTTCTGTGTCACTTAATATCATCAAAAGCTGCTACATTTTTTAAACCTGTCCTCAATTCTGCAGTATATACTAGAAATGGACTAATGGCTAAGGATAGTGGAAATTTACAGGTTGTTCTCACCCCTGTTTGGTGCTGCTACAATACAACAGTTGTAGTATGGGAGGGGTGTTGATCAGTGGTGACTTGGTAGGGATAGAATTTTTTTAATTGGTTATTAAAGTTGAATAATTTGCACATGAATCTTGAAATCTCTAGCCCATTGTTAATTTTTATTCATTTTTGAGTCCTGGAAAAATTCTTGTAACTTAGGAGAAAGTTGTTTGCGTGCTCATGTTCAGGAAGAATGAATGAATTGCCAAGCTGCAGATACGTTAGCCCAAAATATGCAAAAAGGAAAACCAGATCAATTTGATTTAAATATAAAAACAAAATTAAAAAAGGAGAAGCATAACAATACAGCATGTGCCCTTAAATGTCGTTTTATGGAAAATGATTCCCCTTCAAATCAACTTCATCTTTATCTTTAAGTAAAATATGAGTTAACTGTAAAGATAGAGTATGTCCTTGCAAGAGATTTGATCTAAATCTCATGTTCTAAAAATAATTGCATTCTACCATAAAACACATTAAGCAGATTGAAATCTTCCTTTCAAATTTTGACAAAATATTTTTTGCAGGAGGACCCTTATTGAACGTGGGCTTTTCTAGGAGGGCTGTTGAAAAAATCCAGTCCTGGGCCAGATGCCATCGAGTGCCTCTATCAATGATTTGGAAGTAAAAATAAAATCATTGCTGAATGAAATGTGTGGGGAATCCAAAATTAATTGGAATACCATTTAAAAGTAAGCCAGTCATGCAGAGAAATTTGAACCTCTGCAAGATTTGACCTGTTCAAATGAAAAATGCTTTAATATAACCAAGTGCCCATTTGTTTTGTAATAATGAAGTCACACCTCCATTACAATGGGCTGGTGTCTGGAAAGAAGCAATTGAAAAGTTTTCAGGATTGTAGTGAATGATGAAGAAAGAACAGCTCAGCATGATTTCTTCAAGAGCTGATGCTGTATCAAAAACCCCCATTGTAGTCTCTCTTCCCTGTCTCTTAATCATTCGTGATTTATATTTCTGTATGTGGGCTCTCCTGAACTTGATTCTTAAGTAGTACATCCAATTTCTCACTGCTTTTACAGAACAAAAATGGTGTATAATAACTGAAAATTACTTACTGGTAGAAGAGGTCCTTGAGAGGGAGATTTTTAGTTTACTGGATCTGAAAAGATTACTTTAGGAGTATATCATGGGCTCTGGCTTTAATCTAGCAAAAGCATAACATGAACTTGTGGCTGGAAAATGGATCCATGCATTGAAATGTATAACAAGCACTTCAGCAACATGACTAATGATTAGAAGAACCTGGAAGCTGATATATTTGCTGTCTGAAGGGAAATAAGGTGTTTTTCTGAAGAATGTTTCTGTTTAAATGTGGTGTTCTCTAGTCAGATATCAGTTGTGAGCAGGTAAGTGAAATTTAACGTTATTTGACTTGACAAGAATTAGATCTTTGTGATCAAAGAATCCTGCCTGGTATTTATCTTTAGTAGTGAGTATTGGGCAAATATAATAGGTTGTCAGCATGCTATTAAATAGAGTGGAAATGGCTTGCAGTGAAAACAGGAGGTTATGTTTTGTTAATGGAATATTCAGGGCATGGGCAGTGAAGGGCCAGACAAATGTTGTAGATGGCTCTGGGTTATCCTCTTAAAATTGTGATCATATTCTCCTGGCTAAAGACAGTCTAGTTTAACCACAGAAACTATCCAAAGGAGAGAAACAGAATATATACAGCTTGCTGGAAAGTGGGTGAAGGCAAA
This sequence comes from Oxyruncus cristatus, assembly GCA_013399855.1. Taxonomy (NCBI): domain Eukaryota; kingdom Metazoa; phylum Chordata; class Aves; order Passeriformes; family Cotingidae; genus Oxyruncus; species Oxyruncus cristatus. The sequence goes on from VXAY01007653.1 coordinate 41,294, forward strand.
CATTTTCTGTACAATATTGGTAGTTGTAGTTTTTATTTGAAACAACAGCAACACTTTAAACAAAAAAGAAAAAAAAGAGAAAGAGGAAGAGTGTAACTTGGTGGGAGTGTTTCCTTTACCAGGAGGCAGCATGAGAACTTGTTTTAGTATCTAAACTTCATCATATCAAAACAGTAATAAGATTTTTTTATTTCTGATTTGCTTATGTTGAGTTTCTGTAAGGATGCTGGAGTATATTTACCTATTTTCCTCACCATTCCTGTTCTCCTACTCTAGGAGATTGTAGCTAACTGTTAAATATGTTGTCTGGTGACTGGAGAAAGATTTTATCACAGGAACAGGAGCTGGAAAGCATGGACATTTCACTGCAGATGGAGGAGATACCCTTATGAGACCAGCACTGCAAATGGTTCATGACTGTTCGTTCAGTTCTGGGAACATGCCAGAGCCTCAGTGAAAGATTTGTGAGTGTAGTGTGCAGTGAGCGTAATGACTTGGTTGGGACCTGAAAATAATACTTCTAAGAAATACTAAACACATCTGTGTAGTAAAATTGCAGCACAAAATATGTGTTTTGACAAGTGCTGTAATCCCAGCGAAGTTCTTAATTAAGTGCTTGATTGGAGCTTATGGCAGTGAGTTTGCTGCAGAGTGTAGTGTAAATCTCAGTGTAGCTGAGCTGGTGGCCGGACACTTCTGTTTGCATGCTGGTTCACTTCTAGGGAGCATTTCCTCTCACACATCAAGCATGCTTTTGCCTTGTCACAAACATCCTCAGGCTCCTTAATTTGCTTAGTTTTTGGGATTATTCAGTGTTTTTTCCATGGTTAGTCTTAGCCTGCAATGTGTGAATGTAAGAAATGGTTGACATTACCAAGAATTTAATATTTAACCAAGGGATTGCAGACCACAGGCTGCTGCTTGTGCCATATAATGCAGGAGTCCATAACGCCACAGAAAGAACAGTACACGTCATTCTGGAACAACACATACAATGCGGAAAGGCTGAACAATAGAGGAACAGCCTTTTTAATGGCAAATATGCTTAAGCTGATTCTTCTTTGTTGGTTTTGGTCAGTACATACAGTTGTGGGCTGGCAGCATTATACTCAGGACACAGCTGTGTTCCAGAAATGAGGGATTAAAGTGTGTTGTATTGGCAGCAAGGGAAGGGAAAGAAATGTAGGGAGGAACTGTGGTGGTATTAATTTTTTCATGACTTCGTGTGTGGGATGTAAATGGGTGCTGGGAAAGTAAGTGAAACATTTGTGCTTGGCCTCTGATTGGTGATTGCTCCCAGACAGCACTTCTGTGCCCTTCTTAAATCAGCAATGTTTCATAGGAAAATCCCTATAAAATGTCTGTATTCAGTGATATATGTACTTTCAGTAGAGCTAACTGTGGAACTGCAGGTGAAATTGGCTAGTGTGTGATGTCCTTTAGCTGGGCTGCTGACAATGTATGCAGTTAAAAATTCATGGAAGAGTTGTAGTCAAACAGCACATCCTACAGGTGCTCTTTATGAGTGTTCGAGTTGGTCAGGTATTCTTCTAATGTAAAGATAAGGCCACACCAAAGGAATTAAGGGTGATTTTGTGCAAATGAAATTTAAAGTATAAACGTTGTACATGGATACCTCTGTCTTGCTCAACCTAACCTGTACTGGCTAAAGACCTATTCTGGTTTACAAGTACTCCTGTCAATAGAAACGAATTAGCCCTAGGAAGTTGTAGCTGCTGTTTAAACAAGAAAAGCTATTAAAAAACACAACCACACAGCAAAAAAAGTAACTCCCCTACAAACCAAGCGTGCCCCCTTTTCCCCCAAACCCTAACCAGCCAACTTTAATCTCCCCAGGTACCCGTGCAAATATTATCTTTGCTGTAACAGCATGGGGAAAACAGTGCAGTTTTCTGTGGTGGTCTGACTTGTTACACTAGTGTAAGCAATTACATGCTTCTTGTTTTATTACTGTTTTCGAATTTGCATCTCAGGGCAATCAGTTAGAGAGGTTATTGACACCCCAAGCAGAGCGGCCAAGAAGGAACCACGAATGCTAGTTCACTGTACTTAGCTGAGTGCACACCTGCCTCTGCTGTTGCTGGGTGCTGAAATGTGAGACATAAGGATACATGAAATGATTGGGAGCACTGCAGTTCCTTATCCTTCTGCGACAAGATCTGTCAGAGCTGCTCTATTGAGTCCCAGGTTGTGCCTGCGCCCTGATGATAGACCATCTGTCATGTTAATTACTTTGTATCGGTGTGTTTTTCAGTTAAACTGTTTCCCAAACTGATGTAGTTACATCGGTATACTGTTGTGTATGTTTTCAGTGGATCAAATTTCCTAGCACTTTAATTAAATTGATACTTGATTCTGTGGAGAAGACTCTGCTGAAGTTTGACTGTGCATATTTGTCTTTTTGAGCAGAACTGCAGCATAGCTGTTTGTAATGGTAGTTTGATTTTATTTTTATCTTGAAAGTGCATGACCAAGATGGAATTTCTGCAGATGTTGCATGCAGCCGGGAAGTGTGAGCATGTGTATGATTAAAACACCTCCCCTCCTTCTCTGCCCCTCTCTCTTTTTCAGCTTTCTGAAACGAAAGTCTTCACCGCTTCCTCTGTTCCAGCTGAGAATCATGTGACTCCTGGGCAAAGGTAAGCTCTTATTCCATGTTTTCCCTATGCTTTAAAAACCTTCTGCTTGATTAAACAGTGTTAGCTTCCATACATGGAACACTGAATTAAACCTTGGTCAGAGATTGGTCAAATTCATCTCAAAATTGCAAAAACCTTGCTTGCAAATTATTGGTTTTATGTGTTCCCAAGTTTAACAATTTTTTACTATGGAGTTGGAGACAAACTTGCCAAAGCTATGAGCGTAATATGTCTTCTGCGTGGGAACTGCTTACAGACAGGAACAAATGTAGCTTGGAAAAAAAGTTTTCTGCTGTTGAAAAGGAAGCTCTGGCTTCGGTGTCCAGAAAATGAAAGGCCTGCCCCTGTAGATGCAGCAAGTGTTCAGAACGTAGTGCTGAAGAAATGTGTTAACATAAAAGCTTGCATTGGCAAGAAGGTGAATTTCCTTGTAAACATCACGATTATAGGCCTTTACTGATGATAGAGTTAAGATCAAGAACCAAAAATAAATCAATTGCCGCCCTCCTCTGCTTGCTTTTGTCTTCAAATGCCTGTCTAGTGGTGATGTGGAATCAGTTACCTACTTAAGCCTCTGGTTCCCGGAGAGCAGGTTAGCGTTGTGTGATGAAGACTTTGGCAGTGGGATAGCATGAGATCTGAAAACTAAGTAGCCCTATGGTCCCAAAGATCCTGGTACTGCTGTACCGCAGCAGAATTTTCCATGTAATAGGGATGTGATTTGCATGGGTATGATGTCAGGTAGTCTACAGTTTATATTCCTGTCTTTCTTAAAGGTAATATGCTCATGTGTTTGTTGCTCCATTCTTCCAGTGGATGTCCCTCAAATTATGTTAGAAAATATTTTAGTTCATCCACTCAGATAGGGGTGGGTTTTTTGTTTGTTTCTTGCTGTCAAAAAACTCTCTTCTGTCTCTTTTGCATGGCAGACAAACAACATTGGAAAAGACTGTTATTAATAATTCTGTTGCTGGGATAGCAGCTTTAGTATTGTTCTTGCTTTTTTCAGTGTCAGTGTAGTTTAGTGGTCATGTTCATTATGGCCCAATTTCGCTTTGTTTTACAGCATTGATTTGGTGTCACTGCTTCAAAAGCCAATGACGTCTACCCAAGAGGTAGAAGGCAACTCATTTGAAGCTCCTCAGCCCCAGACCTTTGGCCAAGCCTTAGTATTCACAAATTCTCAGCACAGCACACAGATGGCATCAGGAACTTGCAGCTCCAGTGCTATAAACTCTTACTCTCCTCAAAGTCTGGTAAAATGATCTTATACTTTCTAAGTATTGTTCATAAGTAAATATTTCAAGTTAAACAACTTTTCTAGTGCTGGTCATTTCATGAGGTGTTCAGGTATTTGTAAAATTCGGGTTGCAAATTAAGAATTCCATTCCTTCCATTCACACTCCTACCCCCACCAAATATTACTTTTTAATTTTGCTAGGTGTTTCTGTGTTTATATGAAGTAATTGTATTGATTTTTGATTAAAGATCAGATGTGTTTGTTGCTTGCTGATGTAGGATGAAATAATTTGTTTATAGCCAAGCGCTGAAGGCCAGAAAACTGGTGGGTTGTTTCCAAGCAGATATTTGACTACTTTTTATGGAAGCATGACTATTTCTGAGTCAGTTGTGAGGTGTGAAATGGGGCATTTATTCTCTGAACATCGGTTCAACTATTAGTAAATATATACTATTTTTAAGATGAGTGGGTTCAAGTAAATTAGTATTATTGCAGTTAGAGTTGTGGAAGTTTTTAGTGGTCATTCGTTAGTAGTCTAGGTCTAAAGAGATTTTAGTTGCTGCCAAATAGCAGCAGTTGACCCTGTGATTATGTTCCAATTAATAATTAAAAAATTTGTGCCTTCCTCTCTTCTTTTTTGTCTTTTGGTAGTCTGCAGTTCTTTGTTCTGGCTTTGGAGAACTCAGATCCTCTAAACTGGCAAACTCTACTGGTTCCCAAATCTTGGACCAGTTGAAATCTCCAGGATTGGGTCAGTTTACCTCTCAACAAAACAGTAGTAATTGTGCCACCACTAGCACAGCTGCAGCATCATCCTGGGATCTAAAACCACCTATTACTCAGTCCTCAGTCCTCAGTCAGTTTGGTAAGTGCTTTGGCATAGCTTTTTTTCTCTTTCTCTATTAGCCTGTAAAGATGTCTTCATGACAGTGGCAGTTTAAAATGGTTTTAACAACAGACTTTTTCTAAAAAATGTAATCTTAATAATACAATTACTTACAACATTGTAAGAGTTACGCTTACTTGCTGGTAATAGACATCACCAGTATATCACAAACTAATTTTGTTAGGCCTATTCATAAATGTCATTACATCTTTGAAGTTATTGAGCCTTCCATGTAATGACATCTTTGATTTCGTGTGCTTGAATATTTAAGTGGAACTTTGTTGTGACTGGTTTTCAACAAATGCTGGAAAAGACTTATTTTCATTGTACCTGTGCTGCTTCTAGCTGCGTGTAAAGTTGTATTGTGTTTTGCCTTTTTTCCCCCCCCAAATTTTCTCATCTGTTACATGAACTTTGAATGAGTACTGTATAATTTCTTCATAATGCGTGTGTCAGTATTTTTTCCCTAGCGTGCTGAGAATGATTCAGGTTACTTGTTTCACCAGTTCATAATTGTATTAATTTTTCATGTAATTTAGTAAAATTGTTCAGTGAAAATGATAGAAAATTGGTTTCTGCAGTGCTGTTCCTAGCAGTATTCTTACTGTGAGAGGGTAGCTCTTCTATCTCTCATGTGTATGTGTACATGTTTACGTATAGATAACCAACCAATTTTGTAGCAATTACTATCTTTGACAGGCAGAAAATCCAGGAAAAAAAATAGTTTATGTACATTTTAAGTTGCTTTCTAAATGACTTTGCCAACCAAATAAAAAAAGCCGCATATTGCAAATGCTGTAGATCTGTTACAGTTGTTGACCAGTGCTCTGGGCCATTTCATGGCTTTCAGCACCTGAAAAATATGAAATGGGAAGACTTGAGAAAAACCTGTCAGTGTCCAGCACCTCTTTGACTCTCAACCATTATGAGATGGTAGATGACTTTCTGTTTGGTTAGAAAATCTCCTCCTTTGTAAGGGCAGAGAATCCTAACTCACAATACCTCTAAATTGCAAGTCTTTACCCCTTGGCAATAATAAGTTTTATCATCACAGTTAATTGCAGTAAAACTTGCAGTGTTTGATTAAAATAATCCATAATGGTTTTTGAGAGTTATGTAGATAGGTTTGTTTTCATATTTTTTGGGAAAAGCTAAATAATACTTGTCCACATCTGTTTATTTAGAATAGAGGATATCAAGTATTGTCCTTGTTGTTACAGTGGTAATATTCCATGTGAAACTCGTGTGATCTCTGAAAGAGACTTGCACATGCTATAAAATCATAACTATTGGGCATGTCAGGTCACTCAGATTCTTCCATAAAGAGTAGAACAGTGAAGAGCAGGGTTCAGTGCTTTAATTTTGGTATTTCTTTTTCCCAACACTGACCAGACTTTAAATCCCAGCCTGAACCATCCCCAGTTCTGAGCCAGCTTACCCAGCGACAGCAGCAACAAATACAGGTGGTTCCTGTTCCTCCTCCTGGGCTGGAGTCGTCCTCCTCCCAGATAAAACTCCGAGAGCCGTCACCAGTAGACACCTCTACAGCTGTTAGCAAAATATTGCAGCTTCCCACTATATCTATGAATAACCAGGCAGTGACTGTCCATCAGACCCAGCAGAAACAGTTAAAACCACCAAAACGGAGGATAACTCCAGCATCCAAGGTGGGTAATTGGGTGGTGACTTGTGCTTAGTAAATGTAAAAACACAGAAAGACTTGTATCAGCAATACAAGTGTGGGCAGCAGGACCAGGGCAGTGACTGTCCCTCTCTACTGAGCACTGGTGAGGCCACACATTGAGTGCTGTGTTCAGTACTGGGCCCCTCATGGTAAGAAAGACATTGAGGTGCTTCTGTGAGTCCAGAGGAGGGCAATGGAGCTGGGAAAGAATCTGGAGAACAAGTCCTACAAGGAGCAGCTGAGGAAGCTGGGGGTGTTTATCCTGGAGAAAAGGAGGCCTCAGGGGGACCTTATAGCTCTCTACAGTTGCCTGAAAAGAGGTTGTAGCCAGGTGGGGGTTGGTCTCTTCTCTCAAATAATAAGTGATAGGACAAGAAGAAATGTCCTCAAGTTGCCCCAGGGGAGGTTTAGATTGGATATTAGGAATAATGTCATCACTGAGAGGATTGTCAAGCACTGGCAAAGGCTCCACAGGGAAGTGGTGGAGTCACCATCCCTGGAAGTGTTTAAAAGATGTGAAGGTGTCCTGCTTGGGGACATGGTTTAGGACTTGGCAGTGCTGGGTTTAGTAGTTGGACTCGATCTTAATGATTGTGTTTTCCAACCCAAATGATTCTATGATTCTGTTCTGTATATGTTGTATATAAATTGCTAGGGAAAAGGAGAGCAAAGACCTTGCTATATTTCATGTTTATAAAGCAGGAAATCCTAAGTCATTACATCCAAAATAGAGTGGTGATGTCTTTTCCAAGCACTCATCTGTTTTGCTCTGTGTGGAAAATGACTGTTGGCTGGGTGATTTTTAGATTGACTTAATAGCCACAATATGAATATTGTCGGGGGGAAAGGGATGTACACAGATAACATACTGTAGAATAATATGGTTTACTCTTTCAGCTCCAGATGAGGGCAGAATCAATGAATTAATTCCAGGTTGCAGGGATGTAGTTAATTTATGTAGTATAAACTGTTGTCACAGTTTTAGTTAGCAGCACAGGCTGAGGCAGTAACTGAAGAAGACTGTAGCAAAAGAGAGGAGAGGCATTCAGTTACTGGTATATTTAGTAGAGACAGTGCATGCAGAGGTATCATGGCTTTTTTTTCTTCCTTTAAGATTCCTGTCTCTGCAGTGGAGATGCCTGGATCATCAGATGTGACAGGGTTAAATGTTCAGTTTGGAGCTCTTGAGTTTGGATCAGAGCCTACACTCCCGGAGTTTGGATCGACTTCAAGCAGTGAGACCAGCCAGGCGACCAACAATAGCTTATACTCAAAATCTGTGACGTATGTGTGAGTTCCCCTCCTACATTTGTCTTCTTGAGGGGGTCAAGTTTGTGCCAAAAACATCAAGGCATGGTTACAATGTAATGGGAGGGGAAGATATGGTGAATGCTAAGGCTAAGTGTTTTCTGTGGATTGCATCTTAAAATGAGAAATTTCTTCTCTGTGATAATCAAAATCTCCCTGGACTGCGTGGATGTGAAGCTGGAGATGACATGAATATAAATAACCTTATAATAAGCTACCCTTTATGGAAATGCTTTCTCATGTTTAATTGCTCTGATTTTCAGATTTGTGTGAGGGTTTGTTCCTCACAACCCACATTTTTCTTTGTTTGATCCAGGAGAGTTGACCTTTTTACCATATAGGTGTGTTAGTAGATTGGCACCAGATTACAGATCTGATGCTCCTATAGGACGAGAAAAGAAGTAAGTCTGTCAGTATGTCAGAGCTCTTACTGAAGTGCTGAAATAGCCAGTGATGAGTGCCAATGTGCCAGCAACCCATTTTTTCATCCTTATTCAAAAACTGGCATCAGTTAAAAGCTTCCTGAAGTTAATTCAGAAATATTAATAAACATAAACTTTCACATTAATTTCTAGTTTTATACCTGATTTAAACTAAGTAAAACATTCCTGTGTGTTTTTAAGTATTTTTTTCTCTCTCATATTTTTCTCTTTAAGTATTTTTCTTTCTCTTTTGTTCTATCTGCAACATTAGAATTCCAGTGTTAAGAGACTGTGTGTTTCTTATTATATACCAGACTTCATCGCTCTGCTTGTTTAACAAAGAGAGATTATGGACATTAATTTATCCTTTGAGAAACTGGAAATAACATGACCGAAAGTGCTTGTGTGTAAACTCTTGTTTTAGTTGGGCTGGAATGAGGAGGTGAATGGTGCTTAGAGTAGCTGGTGTTTTGAATCAGTGATTAGCAGGGACCAAAGCAACGTTACACAAATTTTTTTTTGCATTATTACATTGTCTAGTATAAATAAGGTAGATTTGTTCACATGTGTAAGGTAGTTCTAGATAACTGTGTAGGAGCTGATATTTTCACAAGAGTATTTGAGGTACTTACCAAGATGATAAATAATTTTTACTTTTTCCAGTGATCCTTTGAATACCTCTTTGCCAATATCCAATACAGTACAGGAGTCCACCTACACAACCTCTGCCATCAGTTCTTCCAGTCTGACCTGCTCATCCCAGAGCACTAGCCCAGTAACAACTTCCTCCTATGACCAGACTTCTGTGCATAGTAGGATAGCGTACCAAAGCTCCATGGCTCCGTCTGAACCAACGCCTGTGGCAGTTACGGTGAGTCCAGTTCAGAAATAACATCTTGGAAAAGGGGAAATGTTCTTACCTGCGTTAGGCTTGCATTGCCCTGGTGTGTTAATGTTTTAACCAAGCCAAGTGGTAGTTTTTATTCCCAAGCTCAACCACTTACTTGTTTTTGCTTCTCCTAGTGTGTAGTTGGTTTTGGCAGTACTGTGTTTGGGATATAAGAGCTTTGGATTTTATGGCTTTTGGCATCTTAAATTTTCTTTTGACTTTTTTTTTTTTATTAACACATAAGATTCTATTTGAGTTTCCTTTCCTAAAGCTTAGCTTTTAAAAGCAGAACTATTTCTGTGTAAATATTAGTCATGGTATTTTGCCATGACTTGACCATTTCTGTCCAAAGGTATATTATTTATTAACTTTATGTGGTACCTAGCAAATAGGTCCCAAACTATTTTGGCCCCTCCAGCATTACTTTTCTGTTGGATTTGAACACCAGTGGGATGTTATTAATTACATGTGTTATTTTAATAAGCGTAAGGAGAGGTCTAATACAGGACAGAGAGAATCTCTCTTGGTAGATTCAAAAACATCTACTCTCTTTATATATGGAATGTAGGTTTGTTTTAAGAGAACTTATTTTATTAAATGTTTAAGCAACTTGTGAGAGTTTAAGTTTATTTACTTCTGGCCTTTGTTATGTGTTGGCTCAGTCACACTTGTTTTCTGCACTAGCTCGTATGTACTGGTGAGGATCAAGCATAGACTATCCACTTCTGTACTCCAGCGTTACCCAAAAAACAACTGGTGCTTCTCAAGTCTTATCTTACAATGGAAAAAAATTGGCGTCTCTGTGTAACTTGGATAGTTAAAATTGTGAGTTGCATTAGATCAAAAGCACAACCATTTCCTATGTGTTAATGCAATTCTTTCTTTCATATCGGTGTGAACCTGAAGTTTATGTCATATACAGTACATGGGAAGGTCTGCTGCTGATGGGTGTATTATGGGCAGGGTATGGGATTCTGTATGTTCAGGACACCTTGCACTTGAGACAACTTTACCATGTGGTTTTGTTAAAGGCAATAAAAATTTAACTTTCTGCCTTGTTGTTCAATTTAGAATGAATATAGAATTTGCATGAAGCATGTTGGATGTGTGATTCAGTCTGAAAATTTAATGTACCTCTAAGATGATTTATTCATCCATTTTTCCTTTGCTTACAGAACGGGCACAGCAGTGTTAGAACACAGGCAACTCTTGACAGTAAGTTTACAAAACCTGATTGTGCACGGTACTTTCTGATCTTCCGTTACTACTTGCTGGGTTCACAAGTGTAGCAGTGACATCAGGCTTCAAGTTTTATATTGTTCTCCGTGACTAATTTATGGCTGACCTATTTGAGTTTATGTGTGTGTTGCATAGGATATACTGCTTGCTTCTTGACTGAAATTGAAATATGAAAGCAGCTCTATTAAATCGACAAAACTAACCAGCCTCAGAATTAGAGAAGCTGCTTTGCAGCTGCTTTTTCTTTTCAATTTGCTTGCCAGAAATTATTTAATGTAAAATAAAAATACAAAATTAAAAATTAATATAAAATTTCTTAGCAGTTCTCCCAGTTCTCAGTTTGGAAGCTGTGACTAGTATTTAGCTGTAATGAAACAAAGTCACATTCTTTGAGTGCACCGCTAACTGGGTATGGTGCCACCCGTGCCCTCTTAGAAGCCCATGGGGGATAAGGGTGATGGACAAATTCCCTCTGCTGGTACCTGGATGCCTTGAAACAATACCTCAGTCCTGACTCTTGTACAGGTGTTACTGTTTCTCCATCTTGCCCTGTTTCTTATGTCGTAGTTACCTGTAGCACCACTACAACTCACTTGCTGGAGTTAAAATAGTTTAGGTATAGTGTTCACTCTTCTGACCTTTATGTGCTGCTATGTGGAAGTTTTCAAGAACAGCAGTGTGAGTGAGCATCTTTTGGAATTCCAACACCTCAATTTTAGGTCCAGCCTCCTCTTAAACCCCTCTTCAGGTGGGTCATTAGTGGGACGGTGTTTTGTTAGTGCCAAGTTCAATTTAAGTGAGCAGGAAGAGGATATGCCCGAAGAGTTACCATGGAGAAGACTGACATATATAAAGACAACTTGTTAAGTGGAAAACTTTCTTTCATGTACAGAATTAATAAACAATTTATGAAATTCACTACAGGACTTGGCTTTTTGCCATAGAAAAGAAATATCTGAGAATTCTTAATATTTTTGAAATTGTTCTGTAATAGCTTTGTTAGTCTCTTTTACTATGCTAGTTCTCTTTTGAGAACATTTCTGTGTTTTTTCTGTATTTCCAGCACATAAATTGGAATCAGTCTTCTTCCACTGAGTCTCTTTCATACCTCCAAGTGATTCTCAGTTTCTCTCTTAACTATTGAAAGTACTGAATTTTTCCCTTCTCTATGTGCTATAATGTTCTTAGTTGTTCATCTGTCATCTTTACTGTTGTTCTCCCTAAATATCCAGATCTGCTGCTTCCTAAACCCTTAGTTCAGAGTCTGAGTGATGTGTTTTAGCTCTGGCATCCTACTCATCTCTGGATTTTCTTTGTCTTGCACATTGTGTTCAGGCGTCTTGTAAGGGGTCTTAAGATGGTGATTCCATCCCTTGAATTGAGGGCATCCACTTTTACTTCAAAAAGGGAACCCTGCTCTAAATGTATTGAGAGTTTCAAATGTTATTTACCTCCTTGTTAATGTAAATATTGTCAGGATGTATCAGGTGACATAGTTGCTGCCTTCATAAATATGTTTGTCACTTGGAGCTCAAATTTTCTGTCATACTTATTGCCAAAGCAAAGACCTCTTGATTTCTGTTTGCATTGCAACACAGCAACCTGAGTTGGGTCATTTAGCTAGAAAGTCAAACCAATAAATTGAACAAACTGATGTGTAACTTCCAAGTGTGTATCTGACTTTTCTTTGGTCACCAGTCTAAAAATGTGTTCACATGCCTTGCAAGGTTGTGATGATCCACTGAGGAGTGGTCTCTGATGTGGTATGGCAGCATGGCCCAGCAGAAGGCAGGGCCCAACTCCTTTCTGAGTTTTATCAGTGACTGAGATTTGTACAGTGTCTTGAAAAGGCATCAATTACTTGTTTTTGCTAAACCAAAATCAAGGAATTTTGAAATTACTTGTGAGCAAAAGTTAATAATCCAGATAGTGAGAGGGGAGGTGCAGAAGACTGTAGTTTACTACATGGGTAGCAGTGAAAACTGTAAACCTATTATAAGTAAAGAGCTTAAAAGGAAAAAAAGGTAGTTCAGTTGCTGTTTAAATTTTCTTAAAAGCCAAATTGCTTGATATGGTTACCAATTCTTAACAGTCTGGTTTTAATAAACCAAGGGAGAATACTACTGTGTTCCTGAATCCAGTCTGGGATGTCAGGTATGCTGGAATTTGTCTCTGAATGCCTCTTTTTAACTTGTTGCAGCTAATTCATCAGTTCCAGCACCTAAGACAGAGCCTTCTCCCTCACTACCCTCAGCTGGTTCTCTGCCCAGCGTGGTGTCCACCACAGCCTCGCTCCTGCCTTCAGTGTCGCAGCACGTGGCAGCATTGCCCAGCTTGCCTCAGTCCAGTGATCACAGCAGCTCACTCTCCCAATTAAGCAGGTACAGTAGGAGTTGTGATAAACACAGGGTTCACTTTTGGGGAAGGGACAGGTCTAGGGGTGATTCTGTATGGGACTGTCAGGCACCGGGGTCTCCTTCTCTGACGTGAACTGGAACTAGGAGAGGGTTTCAGAAGAGAACAAGATGGTTCTTGTTGCAAAGTATGAGCTCTGGCCTGTCTCATAATGGCAGATGAACTGCTGTCTGAAGTTTCTGGGGTATATACACAGCTTTGTGTTTCAAAGGGTTTACTTCAATCATGCCAGCTAAATTGATTCCCCTTTTTTGAGCATCAAACTATACGTGCGGTTTATGTCTTTATTTTGTTTATTTTATTTTGTTGATTAGGTCTTTATTTTGTTCAGTGTTCATTCAATGTATTGCATATTGCATGGAGTGGCATAGAGTAAGTTACATTGCTGACATGGAATGTAAGGTATAACTTTTGTCAGTGTAAATGTTTAAGAACCAGTTTCAGTCACCTTTTAGGGAGACATTTAAAGACCTCTGGATAAGTTATGGGGGAAATACTCTGCAGTTCGAATTGGTCAAGTTAATGTTACGCAGCTTAAAATGTGAGAAATACTGTAGTGAGTCAAACCAAAGCACTGCCTCACTTAAAACCTGTCCCCCATGTCAGGGAACAGCAGTTGCTCAAGGAAGAATGAGAAAGAGGACTCATGTTTGCATGAACCTTTTGATTTTGGACTTTGTGTCTTGAAGTCATTGCTACATAATTCCTGCAGCACCTAGTGTTTTTCTAAAGATACAATAAACTGAAAAATACAAATGAATGGTGTTTTAGGTGTTTCTTCTTAGTAATAGTGACTCTGTACTTGAATTTTTTTATTAAAAGGTAATAGGATATTAATTAAAGGAAAAAATACCTGTAAGGGTGTATGTATATATATACAGATGTACATGCCTGTGTGTATATGTACATATGCACTCTTACAGATAATTTTTTTGTTCAACTATGTGTGTATACACACACTCCCCTAGATTTTTTGGTCTTTAACTAATGTCCTTCTACCAATCTGTGTTTGTAGGTATATGTGTGTATGTACATATGCATATATATATATATTAAATATAGTTCTAAGGAAAACTAAATTTGTTAATTCTTTGTAATTTCTTTCTAGCTCCCTTTCCAATCATCAGAGCAGCCTGTCCCCTGCCTCAGTGTTGTCTTCAAGCACATCACATGTGGTAAGTCCTATTTGCATTTCCACAGATGTTTGGCATATAGTCAGTTTATCTGATAATTGAGACCTTCTCTTCAAGTTTGGTGTGTCCCCAGTACCCTGAGAACTGAAACCAGAGACTTATCTCAGAGAAGAAAGACTGCCAGCCCTCTAGTGGCAAAAAAGGTCTTTACCACTTGTGATTTGTATTAGATCAGGAGTAGCTGTCACAGAGATTTGCCAGTCTCGCAGCTGCAGAGAAAATTGTCATACCAGCAAGGGGGGATGAAATAAAAGAAAAAAAGATGTCTTGTAACAAATTTATTAAAAAAAAAAAAAAAAGCCATAGAAGTGGTGATCTGAAATGTCTCCAAAATGGAGAGGTTAGCTGGCAAAATGCGGGTGATGGAATGATGTATGTTATGTTTGAGTTATTGTGATATGATTTTGTGATGATATAAGCAGTTTGAATTTGGCTCTCATGTAATAATTTTCTTTGAATCACAAAAAAAAATCACAAGCATGCAACTTAGTTGCTTGGTTGGAATATAGCTAAAGCTTATCTTTTGCATGTGCTGCTGTTACTTAGAAGTTTGTTGGGTGTTTTATTTTTCTTTTTTTTTTCCCCAGCTTCTTCCACTGTGGTTTATTTGCTCTGTGATCCTCATTCTTTTTGTCTCCTTTCTAGCACACTAGTATTGAGAACACAACTTCGCTCCAGCCCTCAACAACCTTTTCAACTGCTTCAACCTCAGCCACTAGCACCACCTCCTCGGTTGTCAGCATGGCAAGCAGTATGAACACTACGAACAGCCTTGGCCTGAGCGTTACCAGTGTGTCTATACCAGCTGCCACCACACGGGCAGCTCCCTTAGTGTCTTCAGGTTGGCAATATTGACAGATCACGTGGATAGACAGAGGATTTCAGTCAGCAGGGCTGTCAGTTGAGCATCTCATCAGCCATAACTGCGCTAAGAAGTCCACACTCTTGACTAGCATTTCCAGCATGCTGTATTTGCTGGCCTATGAAATAAAATTGCCTGGTTTTGTCTATTTGAAATATTTATTAGGGTGTTATGTGGCATTTATATAGCACATTCCGTCCCCAAAGAGCTTTATAAATAGGCACCAGAGTAGTTCTGACTTGGGAAGTTTTGGACTAGAAAATTTACTCAGTTTCGTATTGCAAGTTGTGATCAGCTCTTGGCTGTGAGTTCATATTATCTTTAATTTCAGTCTTCTCTGTGACTTGAATTCATTTGGCAGTATCAGAATATACTGCAGTGTCTTTGTTATCATATGGCACATCCCTACTGCCACTTCTTTAGAAAGGAAGAAAGTGTCTGATGTCTGGGTATTCCACAGCAAACAGCACTTCAGAAAGGGGGTCCACGGAGAGACAAGGCTGGGAGGCTTCTTGCACTGATGTGGAAGCAATGCTTAATTCTTTTTCTTACCTAATAAACCTGAACTGCTAAAAGGAAATCCTATGGAGGGAAGTGAATGATCTAACACTAAGATCAAGCTTACTTACAGAGGGATTTCTCATTTCCATAGCTTGTAAATGAAGTGTCTGATGACTGGCTGAAGTGCTTTGTTCTTTTACTGTTCTGCTTCCTTTCACTGCTTCATGGAGGCAGCTGAAACCATTTCAGTCGTCTTCTTTTTGCTATTCCCAGCTGCAGTAAGTCACCCACAGAAAGTATGCTGGCAGCATTTAGTGCTTTCCAGTCTATTGCTGGTGGTAGGGGGGAATGTGTTGACAGAGCAGAAAATGAAAGGAGAGAATTTGCTCTCTCAGATTGCAAGTGATATCTAAATTTGCCTTCAGGAGAGGACTGAGGAAAGGAGAAGTTTCTGTAATTCTTGTAATCCTCTTGGAAAAAGTAAATTACAAAATCAGGCTGTTCTCTGGTGGGACTGTTTTCAGTCTTAAGTAGCCTGTGCTTTCCCTTCCTTAACGCATGGTTAAACTCTTCAGGCTATTTTGAGCATTTTCATCGAAGAGCACAAAGCTCTTCTGTGTAGTTTTGCTCTTTACAAGCTAAGACATGGCAGCCACCAGAACTTGTGCAGCTATCTTGTCTCAGTGCTGAAGCCTTTTCTAAAGGCCTGTTAAAATGTCTGTATTTTGATTCTACAGGCAAAGCTCCCCCAAACCTGCCCCAAGGTGTACCACCCTTGTTGCATAACCAGTATATTGTGGGACCCGGAGGACTTCTGCCTGCCTACCCAGTAAGCAGTTTCATTGTTTTTGTCTTTGATCACTTAACCCTTGGCGCAAGTGGGCCCTCCAGACCTGCTACTGTCTATGCCAAGGCATTTTTGGTGGCACATGTCACACCTGGAATTCTTGTTCTAAGTGCTAAAGAATATATGAAGTATATTCAGTAGGGGTTTACTATTGGTAGTAAACTGCAGAGCTGTTGGTGCAGACCTGATCTGGCTGCTCTTGTAGCTAAACATGTGTTACTATGGTTTTCAGTGTTACCAGGTTTTAGGCCCTTTGAATAGAATTAGGCTTATTTAGATTTGTGTTATTAGAACAGATTTACCACAGTAATGGTTGAAATGTGCCATGTGTCCTATCTGCCAGATTGAAAGATTGCACATAACTTTTTTGTGTTTGACCAGGATCAAGATATTTTTGGTTATCTGTTTTTTGAGTCAAAAACTTTATTCTGGTAATTTTTCCTGTATCAGACTGAATTTGAGGGGATACCATAGGTTGCTTTCCAGTCTAGTCATCAAATCTTAAATCTTGTTAGTCTCTGAAGTAATGATTGCAGCAAAGAGGGTTGTTGCTCTTACTCCCAAACCTGAATACTCTGTAGATTTTTTCATAATTTGAGGAATGATGCATCTGTGAAAACCATATTGAAGATGGGACAGTCAAAACTCCCCTCAGAGGACTGCTGTCATCAGGAAACAACATCAGAGTGACAAGCCAATTTTAACCTTAGTTTTCTATGAGCCTTAAAATGCTACAGTGCCCTGTTAACACAGTGCAACATAAGGCTGTACACCTTTAAAATAGAATAGACCGAAGTCAAACTGTTCAAAGCCCCAAATTGAGCAGCATCAGAGAAAAGTGTTATAATGATCTTGTATTTTTATCTGTCTTTAAGCAGATTTATGGTTATGATGATCTCCAGATGCTTCAATCCAGGCTGCCAATGGTAAGTAAATGACTTGGTTTATTTAATTTTAAACAAGTTATCTTCAGTGTTGATCATTTGTGCCACATAAATTGGTTCATTTAGTGGAGTTTAAGAGCTCTTTCTTCTGTTCTGTGTTCTGGGTTTTTAAAGATATTTTGTTTTCTGAATTTACAGCAAGGTAATCTAAATTAATATAGAGCAACTGTTGTAACATACATTTGTCCCATCTGCAAAATCTTGAAATAGAAGTGAATCTGCTCTGTGCTTCTGAGTGGAGAAACTTCCAATTATTGTAGCAACATGAGAACATTTTGTCAAATGTAGATGAAGTGTGAGCATGAATGTTTTCTTTTATCAAGAGGTAAGATTGAGCAGCAAGTACACAAACTGGCAGACAGTAAGTGTATCTGACACATTTTCAAGACCCTCATGGGTGCAGGTCTTTGCATGGCAGCAAGTGCAGGTGAGCTGCACAGAGGAGTGTGTGCATTTTCTTCCTTATCTGGATGCAGAATGTAAATGGCACGTGAGAGAGGCTGAGTTTGAAGATAGATTCAAAAAGGACCTCAGCCTAGATTGCAAAATGGTGAAGAATTTTCTTTTTAGAAAACTAGGATTAGGATCTTGAAGACAAAGTTTGGTAGTATATAGCTGATGACAGTTAAGTGGTTAAGTGATCTGTAGAGGCACAAGTGGAGCAACAAGTGGTGATCTAAAAGAGACATATCAGTGGGTAAATGCCATAATTTCAAATCCAAATCAGTATACCAGGTCTTCCATGTAGCTTTTGGGGCAGCCAGAGTCAGATAGTTAAAAGTGAGTACAGGGATGACCCAGACAAAGCCCTGTCCAGCTACAGACCCTGAATGAAAACCTGCCCCTACACAGGAGACAGTCCTGAGAAGCCTCCCCAACATGAGTTGTAAAATGGCTTGTATTGGAAGGGACCATAGAGGTAATCTAGCTCCAAGCCCCTAGCCCTGGGAAGGGACACCTGCTACTAGACCAGGTTGCTCAAAACCTCATCTGATTTGGCCTTGAAACTGTCCAGGGATGGGACATTCAGAATTCTCTGGGTAACCTGTGCCAATGCCTGACCACCATCACATTAAATAATTTCTTACTAATGCCTTATCTAAACCTACTCTCTTTCAGTTTAAAGATATTTCCCCTTGTCCTGTTAAAACATACTCCCGAGTCAATTCCAAGAGTCGTTCCACTGTCACTCCAGCCCCTGTTTCAAATTCTATTCCNTTTTCTTCCTTATCTGGATGCAGAATGTAAATGGCACGTGAGAGAGGCTGAGTTTGAAGATAGATTCAAAAAGGACCTCAGCCTAGATTGCAAAATGGTGAAGAATTTTCTTTTTAGAAAACTAGGATTAGGATCTTGAAGACAAAGTTTGGTAGTATATAGCTGATGACAGTTAAGTGGTTAAGTGATCTGTAGAGGCACAAGTGGAGCAACAAGTGGTGATCTAAAAGAGACATATCAGTGGGTAAATGCCATAATTTCAAATCCAAATCAGTATACCAGGTCTTCCATGTAGCTTTTGGGGCAGCCAGAGTCAGATAGTTAAAAGTGAGTACAGGGATGACCCAGACAAAGCCCTGTCCAGCTACAGACCCTGAATGAAAACCTGCCCCTACACAGGAGACAGTCCTGAGAAGCCTCCCCAACATGAGTTGTAAAATGGCTTGTATTGGAAGGGACCATAGAGGTAATCTAGCTCCAAGCCCCTAGCCCTGGGAAGGGACACCTGCTACTAGACCAGGTTGCTCAAAACCTCATCTGATTTGGCCTTGAAACTGTCCAGGGATGGGACATTCAGAATTCTCTGGGTAACCTGTGCCAATGCCTGACCACCATCACATTAAATAATTTCTTACTAATGCCTTATCTAAACCTACTCTCTTTCAGTTTAAAGATATTTCCCCTTGTCCTGTTAAAACATACTCCCGAGTCAATTCCAAGAGTCGTTCCACTGTCACTCCAGCCCCTGTTTCAAATTCTATTCCTGTCTTTCCTTTAGGCTCCCTTGTAGTGTTAAAAGGCTGCAGTAAGGTCTGCCTAGAAACTTTACACCTCCAAGCTGAAGAACTCCAACTCTCTCAGATTGTCTGTATACGAGCAGTGCTGAGTTACTCATTTGTGCTTGTGGCCATCCATTGGATATGCTCCAACAGGTCCTGGTGGCCTGAGGACTAGATATCCAATCACCACTTGGTGCAGATAGAAAGAGTAGAGGACGAAAAGACACAAGAGATAATTGTGATATTGATGGCTTAAACCCAGGATTGTTTTTCGAAAGAGGTTGCTGCAAGGTGGTCCCTGTGGAGGCACCAGGGAGAAGAGTGGTCAGGGAATGTGCCGAGAAGGCTGTTTGGATCAGGGCTCGGTGTAGGTGTTGCGTGGAGGTGAGCTGCCTGCATCCCAGAGGGTGGTTGCTGTGCTGCTGAGACAAGAGGCACTGGGAAGTGTTTTGTAAGAGGTCTTTATTTGGTGTGTCATAAACAAGTGGATAAATAGATAAATAAATAAATAAATAAATAAAGAGAGGAAGGTGTTTGTGGGAATAAATAGGGGAGGGTGAGGGGTTGGAGGGTGCGGGTGCGTTGTGTCAGCGCTGTGCGTTGCGGCGGGTGAGGGGAGGCGGGAGGGCAGAGGTGGGTGTGGGTGGTGGGTGTCAGAGGGGTGTTGCGGGCGTGGGTGGGGCTGCGTGGGTGCGTGTGTGTTTGTTCTCCCGGCGCATGGTGCGGGTGAGGTTGTGGAGGTGGTGGAAAGAGGGGCGAGCTTCGAGGCGGACGTGTTCCCAGGCGCAGGCGCTGTGGTTGTGGGCGTGGAGGAAGAGGTGGATGTCCGTGAAGTACTTGTTGATGGTGGTGAGGGGGTTGCGGGGTCCTTTGAAGAGGCGTGCGTTGTCGGGGCGGCACTGCTCGAGGCGGTGGATGTAGTGCTGGAGTTGGTTGAGGAGGCGGTGGCGTGGCTGGGCGTGCCAGTGCTGGGAGGTGCTGTTGGTGCTGAGGGTGTGGAAGAGGTGGTGGAGGATGCGGAGGGCGGTGGCGGCGGCTTGCTGCGGGTTGAGGTTGGTGTGGCGGAGGGAGTCGGGGAAGAAGGGGGGCTGGTGCTGGAATTGACAGGTGTGTGTGGAGTTGGGAGCCATGTCGTGGAGGAGCTGGAGTTGTTCCCAGGGGAAGGTGTCGTGGTGGGTCCAGAGGTGTTGGCAGGCGAGGGCGGCCGTGAGAGCCGTGAGCAGGAGCAGAAGTGCCGGGGCGCCGTGGCGCAGGCGGGGCTGTGGGGTTGTGAGCGCAGCCATGGTGTGCCTGCGGGTGCTGCTGGGTGGTGCTGGGCAGGAGGCTGGTGAGGCTTGGTGGTGGTGGTGGTTGCTGTGCTTGGCTGGTGCCGGGTGTGCGGCTTTATGTGTGGCGTTGTGTTTCCCTTCATCGCTTTCTGATTGCAGCGAGTTTCCGTCCGTGGTTTCCAGCTGGGGCCGTTGGGTGCGGTGGTGTGGGGGAAGTGGGTTGTTGTGGCGGCGGGGGGTGTGGGGGGCAGTGGCGGGGGGGGTGGTGTGCTTGTGCATTCAGGCGTTTGTTTGGGTGTGCTGTCTGTGGTGTATGAAAACTTCTAGTTTGTGTCACAAAGTTTTTTTGTGATTATGTTGTGGTTTTTTTGTGGTTTCTCCTTTCTTTTTGGGGACAGCTCCTATTACTTTTGTGTTTCACTGAATTTCCCCTCTTGCCTGTAGCAGGACTCTCTTCTTAACGTGTCGTAAAGCAGCTTGGACTTTACCGTTCCTGCTGTGGTTATTGACGATGGAGGACAGGGAAGTTTCCCGGTTTCTTGTTTTGGAGAATGCTTAATGCAGCCCCTTCTAACAGGTCCAACAGGCCTTCTGAGGTTTTTTGAAATAGTATTTTCTGACTGAGAACTTCACTGCCGCAGATATGCAAACAAAGTTTCTGAGGCTGAAGCTAAGAAGCTTGAGGTAACTGATAAATTACTTAAGCTGCTCATCTTTTTGAACTCTCCTTGCAATAAATGCATTACGATCAATCACTTTATACTGTAAAATCCTATTCACACCTTTTATCTCCAGGGATTTCCAGCACCACCCTTCCAGTAGCATACATGGCGATTCCTCCCTTGAGTGGGGGTGCCCCTCTACGTTATTCCTTGAGGTTGAGGAAACAGATTTTCCAATGATCATTGAATGAGTTACATCATTCTCTAGTTATTATTAAGATGCCTTTGAAAGGATTGGTTTGGTCAATAGTGCACTATACAAATATCTACAACTACCTGTGATGTGTAATAGATAATTCTGATTAAAGTTCTTTAGTCCAATCATTATCATTATTAATTTTAGTATTAGTTTTTCCTTCAGCAACATATTTCTCCTACAAATATGTCCCTTATCCTGTGGGATAAAGTCGTATAAAGGCTCACTTACATCTGTGAGTAATGTAATTCTTCAGACATAAACCGTCGACCAAGTCTGAGACTAGGATTAGATAAAGCTGCTCTCAGACTCTTTTTTCAGAAGGAATTTAGAAAACAAGGCATTCCTTTCTGAACCTTACCACGCAATAGAAGGGCTTCCTTGGTAAATGTTGTCCAGAGCTTCCATTCTGCCCACAACAGTTGCCCAAGTCCTTTTGTAACTCTCCATTAATTGTTTTTTGGGTTTTTTTACTCTAAGTGAGGCATTCTTTGTATTCATCTTTGTATTCATAACAGTACATTGTTTCTTTGTACATTTTGGGAGAGTTGTAAAATGTTTTATTTCTCAGGAGGGTCGAGGAGGTGGCTCTGGATCTAAGCACCCGAGGCCTGAATGTTTTTTGATGGAGCTTTTGCAGTCTCTTTGCTTCCCTCTTGTGGTTTGAACCTCATTGTTATGGCAGATAAGAAGGCTTGTCCAAACTGCTGCTTTTGAACAAGGAAGGAGGCAGAGTCAGAGATGGTTTTGTGTTGGGATTTTTTTTGGTTTTGTGCCAGTTGAGGAATTTTTCATGACCACTTTCTCATTGTCCTTTGTGGAGGAAAAGGTCCTTTACAAACAATTCCATTTTTGCAATATCCAGTGTTTACCTGGTGGAAATATGTGTGTGTCTTATGCCCTCATACTACTGGAAGTTCTCAGTTTCTCTCATTGGTTTGTTTTTTTTTTAATCACTCATTGTTCATAATTTCCTTTCAGTTTTTTCAATTGTTTTTTTAATGGTCTGTTTTGCTCTGGATATCCCAAGTGCACGTTGATGCTGATAGGAGGTAGTATCAGAGGAGGTTGCTGATGGCCTTGTCCACTGATGCTTTTAGATGTATCTCCAGGAATGGACATCACTCAACCTTCCCGATCCTGTCAGTTTTAGTGTTGTATCACCTTCACATTAACAAGTAATACTAGTGCCTTTGTTCCTTCATGTTTGAATTCCCTGTATTCCAGCTTGTGTCATTACCTCTCCTCCTGTTTTTATGTCTGAGGAGGTTTTAGTTCTTTCAGCCACCTCAGAGAAGACAGAACCAATGAAGTCCCCATGCCCGGCATCAGAGGGTGTTTCTGGTTAGGAGGAACATCAGGTGGACATTAGTACAATGTGGAAGTTTCATCTTGAGAGGTCCTGCACTGTACGTGGATATGTAAGAGAGCTGGCGTAAGAGCTCACCAAGCCACTCGCCATCACTCACCAGCAGTCCTGGATAACCAGGGAGGTTCCAGATGACTGGAGCTTGGCCAGTGTAGTGCTCATCTACAGAAAGGGCTAGATTAGGATCCCAGGAACTACAAGTTTGTCAGTCTGACCTTGGTGCTGGGGAAGATCATGGAGCAGATCATCCTGAGTGCCATCACACAGCATGTACAGGAGAACCAGGGGATCAGGCCCAGCCAGCAGGGGTTTAGGAAAAGCAAGTCCTGCATGACCAACCTGATCTCCTTCTGTGGCAAGGTGACCTGCTCAGTGGATGAGGGAAAGGCTGTGGATATTGACTTCCTGGACTTTTATAGTAAAGCCTTTGACACCATTTCCACATAGAATTCTCCTGGAGAAACTGGCAGTTCCTGGCTTGGATGGATGTTCTGTTCCCTGGCTAAAAAACTGGCTGATGGCCAGACCCAGAGAGTGCTGGTGCATGGAATTACATCCAGCTGGGGCCACTCAGTGGTGTTCCCAGGACTCACTGCTGGATCCATCCCTGTTTAATGCCTTCATTGATGATCGGGACGAGGGGATCAAGAGCACCCTTAGTCAGTTTGAGGACAACAGAACTTGGGTGGGAGTATTGATCTGCTGGAGGGTAGGAAGGTCCTGCAGAGACATCTGGACGGGCTGGATCAATGGGCTGAGGCCAATCGCGTGAGACTCAACAGGGCCACGTTCCAGGTCCTACCCTTGGGTCACAACAACTCCCTGCAGTGCTCCAGGCTGGGGGCAGAGGGGCTGGAAAGGTGCTTGGTGGGAAAGGACCTGGGAGTGCTGGTCGACAGTGGCTGAACATGAGCCAGAGTGAGCCCAGGTGGGCAAGAAGGCCACTGGCCCCTGGCCTGTGTCAGCAATAGTGTGGGCAGCAGGAACAGGGCAGTGACTGTCCCTCTGTGGTGAGCACTGGTGAGGCCACACCTTGAGTGCTGTGTTCGGTTCTGGGCCCCTCACAACAAAAAAGATATTGAGGTGCTGGAGTGTGTCCAGAGGAGGGCAGCAGAGCTGGGGAAGGGTCTGTAGGGTAAGTTGTATGAGGAGCAGCTGAGGGAGTTGGGAGTGTTTAGCCTGGAATTTGGGGGAGACCTTATCCCTCTCTACAATTATCTGAAAGGAGGTTGTAGCCGGATGGGGATCAGCCTTTTCTCCAAGTCAACCAGCAATAGGAAAGGAAAATGGCCTCGAGTTGTGCCAGGGGAGATTCAGGTTGGATGTTAATTAAAAATCCTTGGCTGAAAGAGTGGTCAGGCATTGGAACAGGCTNCTGAGGGAGTTGGGAGTGTTTAGCCTGGAATTTGGGGGAGACCTTATCCCTCTCTACAATTATCTGAAAGGAGGTTGTAGCCGGATGGGGATCAGCCTTTTCTCCAAGTCAACCAGCAATAGGAAAGGAAAATGGCCTCGAGTTGTGCCAGGGGAGATTCAGGTTGGATGTTAATTAAAAATCCTTGGCTGAAAGAGTGGTCAGGCATTGGAACAGGCTTCATTTTATGGTTTAGTGGGTATATTGGCATTTGGTCAAAGGTTGGATTTGGTGATCTTGTAGGTATTTTCCGACCTTAGAGACTCTATTATTCTGTATGTGGTCGCTCTTGTTTTCTCACTCTCCAGCTAAATGGGAAGTGATCATTTGTGTTTGCACGGAGCAGTGTCCTTGTAGTGATGCGGTGGTGGAGGTGGTTTGAGCATGGAGAGCAACCTCTTTGTCCCATGCAGGAGGAGGCCAGAGCTGCTGATGTTGCTTGGGCTTCCCTGGGGAGGGCAAAGCAGCTGGGGCAGATATTTTAGTGGTGATGGGTTGGAGGGTGAAGGAGCAGCAGGTGCTGGTGGTGTGTGGGCAGTTTCACTCATGGGGAATGCTGCGCTGGATGTGCTGGTTGGGTAGGACCGTGTTGGGTGGTGGTGTTTGGGGAATATATATTATTGTTTGCTAAGGATGTGCTGGGGTGAAGGACAAGGACAATGTCCTCTGTGTAGTGCAGGTCCCCATGGGCACTGGTGTGTAGGCACACATGGAGCATCCTGGACCAGTTGTGGTGGCTGTAGGAGAGCAGTGAGCAGTCTTGGGCATTTCCTGTGGGGTTTGTGTCGTCCTTTGTGTTTCTTTGAGGGAGTTGGTAACATTGGGCTGCTGTTTCATGTCCAAATCTCTGCAGACCTTGGGGGGTCCCCTCCTTGACTCTTTGAGGTACACCTTGTCTGTACCACCCTCCTTGTTCCAAAGCGGTGCTGAATGGTTATTTATGGTGGGATGGTGGTTTAGCGATGGCTTTCATGTCTTGGTATTGTGAGAGGGTCTGGAAGGGAGAACATGGTGGTGGGAGAGGAGGAAGCATGTCATCTGGGCAATGGGTGCTCCAAGGGTCTGGCATCAGTAGGAGGTGCCTTGTGGGTTTTCAGGACCACAGTGGGTCCCTGAAAGTGGCCTACTGTCCTTACCCTTTGACTTGGGCATGAGGCTTTGGGATCAGTGAGACAGGATGCAAGAGGGAGACTCATCCTTGCCTGCCTTAAAGACCATGTCTCTGCCTGTCAGGTATGAATGAACTTGATGACCACAGGTTTGCTTTTTCCTTCTCTTTTTACAAGTCTTTATTTCCAACAAGTGAGTGAATAAATAAGTTAATGGATAACAAAATAAATAAATAAATAAAATAGATAAAAAACAGTTCGGTGATAAATAGTGATTGGCATGAGAGTCCCACAGTATCCCCCAAAGTGTCCATGGTCCCCTACCGCATCATCAGTTGAGGTTGCAGTCTGGATGGACTTGAAATTCCATGAGTAATAAGCACCGCACCTATCCCCAGTGCCTCCCAGCTGTCCACTAGTGTGCAGCACAGAAACGTCCTCCCCCTTTCCTTTCCAGTGGCCGTGGTTTGGGTCTGTGGGCTGTGCCACAGCCTGGTCCCGGTGTCACCACAGTCATACCCATTTCCCCGTCAGCTCAGCATTGTGGCTGGAGGCGGCGTGAGCGGTGCTGGGTGATCCCAGCCTGGGCTGCTGCTACCATCTCTTATTCTGTGGGCACTGTCGCTGGCTGGGGGTGGGCGTTGGCTGTCTGTGGGTTTGATGAGGTCCAGAGCACCTTGATGCTTCATTCGCCGTAGGAGTTTGTCCACATGTTCGAAGCAGGTGAGAGCTTCGAGGCGGATGTGCTCCCAGGCACAGGCGCTGTGGTTGTGGGCCTGGAGGAAGAGGTGGATGTCCTTGAAGTACCTCTTCATGGCGAGCACCAGGTTGCGGGGTCCTTTGAAGAGGCGTGCGTTGTCGGGGCGGCACTGCTCGAGGCGGTGGATGTAGTGCTGGAGTTGGTTGAGGAGGCGGTGGCGTGGCTGGGCGTGCCAGTGCTGGGAGGTGCTGTTGGTGCTGAGGGTGTGGAAGAGGTGGTGGAGGATGCGGAGGGCGGTGGCGGCGGCTTGCTGCGGGTTGAGGTTGGTGTGGCGGAGGGAGTCGGGGAAGAAGGGGGGCTGGTGCTGGAATTGACAGGTGTGTGTGGAGTTGGGAGCCATGTCGTGGAGGAGCTGGAGTCCGTCCCAAGGCAGTGTGTTGTCAAGGGTCCAGAGGTGTTGGCAGGGACGGCTGGAGGTGAGAGCCGTGAGCAGGAGCAGAAGTGCCAGGGTGCCATTCCGCAGGCAGGGCTGTTGGGATCCAGGTACAGCCATGGTGGAGCTGTGGGTGCTGTGCAGGAGCCTGGTCTGGCTTGGTGGTGGTGGTTGCTGTGCTTAGGCTGGTGCCAGTGTGTGGCTTTATGTGGTGCCCTGGCTTTCTTTTCATCATCACCATCATCTAGGCAGAATTTCCCTTCCTTCGTTTTCATTTTTGCTTTCTGTTTGCCTCCTCCTGAGGGCTTCTGTTGTGCTTGTTCAGTGTGACCAGGAGATGGCCCTCTGTGGGAAGTGGAACTGGTTCTTTCCCAGGGCCCCTATCGTGGAGCTCCTGTCTGTCCTGTTATGGTGTAGCAGGAGATGAAACCGTGGTAGAAAAAGTTTTCTAGGTGGCTGTGCTTGGGATGTGTTTCAGGGTTTCCTTCTTATCTGTTTTGTGTGCTATCTTTGGAGTTTTATTTTAAAATTTCTCTGCCTGCCAGCAGCTATTTTTTCTTATTTTATGCTCTGATATTATTCTTATATATGCTTGTTTTGCATGTTAATGAATTTTTTCCTGTATTTCTTATTGACAAATATTGTTAGTCTCCCAGTATTCTTTAATTTTTTTTAATATGTATGTATTGATATTTTTTATTTCTATCTGCAATTTTGCTGGTGGAAGAGTTTTTGCTCTCTCTGCAAATATCTTGCAGAATATTTTGGGGGATATCTCTCATACCCCTGTACCCCAAGTTATTTATTTTAGGTATGTTCACAGTTAGAAATAAATTTATATATGTCACAGAAGATTTTTCATCAGCTACTCATGCAATGGTTGTGTTTTCTAGATTTTGGGGGTGTATTTTGTTGTGTTTTGAATTTCTTGTGGAAATGATGTTGAGGGGGGGCAGGAGCAGACAGGAATGTTTTTGTATTTCACGTGCCAGTCCACTTACATCTAGAAAGTGAAAGTGCACAAAGTTGGAAGTCATCACTGCTTCCTGGGCAGCTTCCAGCAGCAAGATATCCTGGTGGCTGCTGATACAGCAAGAATGGGAGTTTCTCCTGAGGTTGTTTTCTAAATGTAACTCAATTACGTAATGTGCATGTTGATGCTTTAAATTCTCACTGTGGATTTTTTTGTTGTTTGGGTCCTTTAGTTCTGTGTTACAGTGTTTTCTGTATGCTGTCTTCGCTTGCTCATCTCTTGCAGAGATTTTACAGATGCCTCAGCTGGTGTGTGTAGTACCCAGTGAGCTGCTTGATGGAGCTTAAATCTATTATGTCTCATCACTTACTCTTTTTCCATCCTTTTCTGTCTCACTTTTCAAGACTATTCCTGGTATTTCAGTTTTGACTTCAGGCAGCTTCTCCTGCATGCCTTCTGTAGGTCAGGAGGTATGTGGTGTGTAGAGTAGAGTGTCTCTTCTACTACTTTATTTTGAGCAGGCATGAACTGCAAAGATAACTGCCTTGCACTTGTATTTTCACATGACTGTTTGAATGTGTGTATGCACAGATATGTGGGGTAGGGATATTCAGCACTGATGTGGTTTTCCCCTGCCTGAGGCATAGTGGGAATATTTGCAATCCTTACACTCTGTTCTCCTGGATTTAATTACATTTTGTCCAGGTTATATAGGAGGAAATGCTAGTGTGTCATTTCCAGTTCACACCCACTGAATTGTTGACATCTCTCCTCTAAATCTTTTTGTGGCATTTTCATCAGAAGGTGATAGGAGTGCTGCTTTTGAATAACCTCCTAAGACTTTTAATGTGAACCTGGTTGTGTTCTGTCAAGTGATTCATGCTGGACTTGATAAAGGGGAATTACTTGGGAAGGAAAGGATGATGAAATAATGGTACCATTTCAAGTTACAGAAAACACCAATAGTAAAACTTTGCCAAAATATTTCATGTTCAGTTATAGAAGATTTGGTACAGTAGACAGGGGAGTGATGCACAGAAATGCACCAAGGTGGTGTCAACTCAGAGACCATTGAGGTGCCATGGAATTTACAGAGAGGGGTATGACAAATGAGGATGCTTTTCCAGTGCTTGAGAATGTGTGGAAGTGGATGTTACTGGTTAAAGGATTAACTCTTGATGGATTGGAGGTGGTGAGGAGTAAAACAGGAAAATTAGGAGGAGAAACAGTAGAGTACCAGGCCCATAGGTGGAGTTGACCCAGAGAGAAAAGGGCAAATCTGTTGCTTTTTCTCTCAGACTGAAGTCAAAATGCTGCTTTGTTTTTGCTGGCATGTCCTGTCATCTCAGAGTGCAAGCCTTCTAGGGTGAGGACTGCTTATTTTCCTATAGGGGACCTAGAAGACTGATCCAAGGCAGAGGTCTCCACCTTTTTTATCATGCACCCCATCAGTAAAAAATTTGTGAGCACTCACAGTGTATTTTTATTTCTGAATTTTACTATATACATATATTCCTGTACTAACACGTATGTTATAAAACATACAGAAATAAAAATTAAAGAAGAAGAGAAAGGTTAAACAAACACTATTTTAAAATTCTGTAGGTTGTGTTTATGAATGGGGACCAAACCCATTTTCACACACTCCAATGGATTGTCATGCCTGCCCCACTTTAGAGACTACTGATCTGAGGTCTCCTGTAATGTAGTTTAAATAAATTTTCCAGTCATCCAATAGTAGCTGTTTTTCTCCTCTTTTATGTTTCACTGGCTGACATTTCCACTTTTAGAAAACAGGATGTGGTACAAGGGCAAAACCTTTAAACTGCATACCTCTATGTTATGACTTTGGCCCTGGTTCTGTTCCAGGCCCAGTCTCACTGGAAGATGACAGCTAAGAGAGAAATTGTTTTGTTATTGCCTTTAACTTACTATTAAGAGATTAAATATTTGCATATAATATTTTAAATGTCTGTAAAGTAGGTTTATTTTTAACTTGAGGATCCAGGTAAATTTTCATCACTGTTGCAAGGCTTAAGGTCAGATTCCACCCAAACTTCTTTTAGTTCTTGCTTTCAAAATTTTTTTCTGCATAAAATATGGGGTTAATAAGAGCTCTTCAGCTCTGTTACAGTGTCAACTATTAATAAATGATGTTGTCTCTTTCCAAGGATTACTATGGAATTACATTCCCTGCTCCTGCAACCTTGACAGGCAGAGATGGGAGCCTTGCTAACAACCCGTACTCAGGTGAGTGCTATTTAAAGGTGAGGGCGGTAAGCGAGATGTTCTGGTTTCTGAGTGCAGGTCATCCTGCTGTTGCTGGAAGAGGAATTGTTCTTCCCTTCTGTAAGCATGGGGTTGAAGAAGCTCTTCTTCATTCCTGCTCTTTCTCTTTAGTCATCATTGTGCAAAGATGACATTAACGCTATCCAGGGTTTTCAGCAGTGGTTCTCATACACTGCCACCTGATTACAGCTTAAAACTGTAGCCATGGGCATTGTAGTTCCTATAGTGATGGTATTAAGTGTTGTCGTACTTCCTGGTAACCAACAAAAAGAAGAAGTTGTTGGAGATGAGGTAGATGTGACTGATGTATGTCACCTCCTTAAAAAAAACATATGAACATGGTGCTCTGTAGGCTGCCAGAACATACACATGTTATGGAGTTTTCTGCTTCATAGTCCCTTCTCTCAGGAGGCTGCTTTTGGGTTAATAACTGAATTTCCCTTCCTACTTCTCCAATAAGGTGGCCCACGATGCAAGCCTTGCTTTCCTGGCCTTCAGCTACTGTCTTCAGAACTTTGGTGGTGTGAGGAACTGGACATCTTAACTAGTCATGCTTGACAAATAAACAGACATTGGCAAAAATATACCCATCACTGCCTGTAAATCCTAACTTGCTTTCAGCCCATGAAGCTTAGCTAATTAGTTTAACCTCCAGAAGAGTGACCCTTTAACCCAACAACCATTGGCTCTTTGGCTATTTACCATCCTTCTGCTTTTAGCATATTTTATTGCAATGATCTGATAGTAATGAATCTGCTCAGACCATGTGAGATAGGTGAGTATCAGTATCTCCATTTTATCAGTGGATTATTCATGGCACAGAGGACTTGTGTCATGAACAGGCAGTATCCTTGTGGCTGTCAGGAACAGAGACTGGGAGAGGGCTTAGCATGAACAACTGCAGGCTTTCAGGTGTAGGGTGTGCTCTCTTCTGTAGTTGTCTACTTGCATTCAGAGGATTTTAATCCATTGAATTCTCCATCTTTGGAGTAGCTTTGATAGCTTTTCTGATCAGTTCGTTCTTTCACAGGTGATGTAACAAAATTTGGACGTGGGGATTCCGCCTCTCCTGCTCCGGCCACCACGCTGGCCCAGCCACAGCAGAACCAGACACAGACTCACCACACGACTCAGCAGCCCTTCCTCAACCCCACCTTGCCCCCGGGGTACAGCTACACCGGTCTCCCTTACTATGCTGGTGTGCCCGGTGTTCCCAGTGCATTCCAATATGGGCCAACCATGTTTGTAAGTGTGACAGCCTAAATTGTAACCCTCCCCACTTGCCTCTCTGGTTCTGGCTTTCTCCAGCCCAAACATTCTACATCTTGGAATTATAGAATGGTTTTGGGTTGGAAGAGATCATCGAAGACCATGTTGTTCCAACCTCCTAACTATGGGCACGGACACCTTTTCCTAAACCAAACTGCTCAAAGCTCCATCCAGCCTGGCCTGGAATGCTTCCAGAAACTGGGCATTCACAAGTTCTCTGGGTAATCTGTCCCAGTGCCATACCACCTTCATGGTGATCAATATTCTCCTTATATCTAATCTAAATCTACCAACTTGCAGTTCAAAACTGTTGCCCCTTGTCCTGTTGCTATCGGGCCTGGTTGAATGTTTTTTCCGTCTTTCCTTTAAGCCCCTGTGAAGTATTGAAAGGTCACAGTAAGGTC
>VXAY01007654.1:0-16391 GCA_013399855.1 Oxyruncus cristatus
CTACATAGACTAATCTATAACACAGCCATTTAATGAAGATGAGTTACGAGATATTAAGTGACTACAGTTTGTAATTATTTTATGATCAGACATTTTTACACATATTTGCCACGGGAAATAAACAAAACCAACTCTCGGGTATTTTAAAGCTTCAAATACTTTAATTCAACACCAGTGAATGTCTTGGCTTTAAGACAGTATCTTCCTGGAAGAGAGCAGTAACATACCCATTTTATGATGTCATGGTTAAGGCCAGCTGGCAACTAAGCACCATGTAGCCGCTCGCTCACCACTCCACCCCCCTGTAGAATGGGGATGAGAAACAAAAGTAAAACTTGTAGGCTGAGATAAGAAAAGTGTAATAATTGAAACAAAGCAAAACATAATAATAATAATAATAGTAAATAAGAAGGAGAAAACAAAAGAAAAACAAGTGATGCACAATACCATTGCTTACCACCCACTGACCGATGCCAAACCCCATCCCCAAACTGCAAGCGGCCCCCCTTCCAGGTAACTGCCCCAGTTTATATACTGGGCATGACATTCTATGGTCTGAAATATCCCTTTGGCCAGTTGGGTCACCTGTCTCAGCTATGGTCCCTCAGTTTTTTTTTGTGCACCTCCTCACTTGGCAGAGCATGGGACACTGAAAAGTCTTTGACTTGGGTAAGCACTACTTAGGAACAAGCAAAACATCAGTGTGTTATCAACATTATCTCATACTGAATCCAAAACACAGCACTGTACCAGCCACTGAGAAGAAATGAACTCTATCCCTGTTGAAACCAGGATATATGGTCTGGCCAACTGAGAGATCCAGTGACATGCCCAAGTTCTACAGAAAGGTTGGAAAGGAGCTGTAAGCCAACCAAACCCTCAAGTCATTTTCTCATCCGCAAGCCACTAATATTATTCATTTGTTTCTTTAATTATTAAGCTCATAGTATAAAATCTAAATATTTCAACACGGATTTGCAGGAGGCATACTACTGAAAAATAAATGGTATCAGTACACTAAAGGCAAAGTCACGTTGCATTCAAATTATGAAAATTTGATAGTAAGATACCAACTGTTGTTGGGCTGCTCTTGACACCAAACCCTTGATCTTTTTTGACCAGTAATAAGAGGTGCCAATTGATTTCAGCATCCACCAGCTTGTTAACAATCAATACCACAATCTTTACATGTCCAAAGTGTTCCTAAAGAAGAAAGCACTTGTGACAGTGGTCTCGGGACTCAGTAGGCAACAGGTATAGCTTCATTGGAAGCAACACACTACCTTCTCACCAAGAAAGCTCACCCGTGCCACTGAACCATACTCAAGAGCACAGCTAGCTCAAGATAGCTAACTTTTGAGTCTATATCTTTACAAATCCTAACACTCTCCTCCTTAGTTGAGCTTTCCTAAGAAACTAACGCAAGGATGTTGTGGTTTAACCCCAGCCAGCAACCAAGTACCACACAGCCGCTCGTTCACTCCCCCACCAATGGGATCAGGGAGAGAATCAGAAGGGTAAAAGCCAGAAAACTCATGGGTTGAGATAAAGAAAGTTTAATCAGGAAAGCAAAAGATGTGCACACAAGCAAAGTGAAACAAGGAGTTAATTCACTGCTTCCCATGGGCAGGCAGGTGTTCAGCCATCTCCAGAAAAGCAGGGCCCCATCACACGCAACAGTTACTTGGGAAGACAAACGCCATCACTCCAAACATCCACCCCAAATTATATGCTGAGCATGATGTCATATGGTATGGAATATCCCTTTTGTCAGTTTGCATCACCTGTCCCGGCTATGTCTCCTCCCAACTTTCTTGCCAGCGTGGCAGTATGAAAAGCAGAAAAGGCCTTGGCTCTGTGTAAGCCCTGCTCAGTAGTAACACAAACATCTCTACATTATCAACCCTGTGCTGTGTTTAGCACAAACCTAAAACACAGCCCCATACCGGCCACTGTGAAGGAAATTAACTCTACCCCAGCCAAAACCAGCACAAACAAAAAAGATAAAATTCTCGTAGGATGCCGCAGCCATAGACAAATGTCTGTGAGCACTGGAAGAATAAGATGGACTGTGGCACAGTCTGTCATGGAAGGAGAACAAAGCCAAAGAAAAAGGACAGTGCAGGAGAGTGTAATGAATTAATTGTATACTTGTAATCTTTCTTTCTGTAATCATAACTTTCCGTGTTCTTTCTTTTATAATAAAATTAATAGTATATTTCTTTTTGGTAACAGAGGGAAACCCCCCCCCCCCTTTTTTCCAGTAAGATATATGACTCGCTTTGCCAGGAAATTCTAATCCAAAGCCAGACAAGAGAATATACAATCTTTTATTAAGTAACTAGATTATTTAGCAAGCAAAGTCCTCCTTCCCGTAAAACAAAGAGCCCTTCCAGTAAATAAAGAAAACCCCCAGACAAAGTAATCCTTCTTCCAGGAAAGAAGCCTGGAAGAGACAGACAAAATCAACTTTCCTTTTAAATTCTAATTCAAATACACACCTCGTATCTAAGGAGATTCTGGCTACGGTGCCGGGATATGATAGTATGGCGGAACTTCAGCCCCAAAATCCACATCCTGAGAAAATACAGGTGGTTGTTGAGAACCAACGCATGCGCTCTCAGGACTCTGAGATTGCTCAATACGGAAGCCGAACGATACAAAAAGACGGAGAGAGAGAGGATTCTTCGCTGATTTGCCATTGCGCAACCAGCCCGGCGCGTCGTTCTTTTTTGCTTGTTTTATTGTTTTTATAATAAACTATTTCTTCATTGCAGCTTTGCAGTCCGGTCTCTAAAAACTAACTTATAACAAGAGGGTTAATTTAGAATAAGGTTTTGACAAACAAAAGGTGAAAAAAGAGTATGAAGCAAATACAAGTTGATTCTACAAATGAACAAAAGTTATTTTGGGTATGTAGGAATTTCAAAAAACCAGAACTGATTGGGACAAAAAGCCAGTTGCATGTGCGTTATGAATAATATCTCTAACATGGGTTTTACTATCAGATGCTTTCTACAGTATTTACTCCCAGTGGCAGAGGTGAAGAAATTCAACCTCTACTTCAAGAGGGTAACAGACAGAGCAGGAAACAGGCATTTCTTTCCCGCGACATACAGAAGACTTTGCATATATTTGATTACAGAAATTAAATCACAGTTTGTAAGAGGATACCAAGTTACCAGCTCTAAAAAGAACAAAGGAAATTAAAAGGTAGTTTTCAGCAGTACCATGCAAGTACTGATAGGAGGAAAAAAACCCCAAAGCACAACAAACAACCAACCAACCCCCCCCCCCAACAAAAAAACCCCCTGGTTATAGTTTTATACTTTTTTTTTTTTTCCTGGTGAACTTTCCCATATCAACAGCCTCTTGCTAGTAAGCTAAGACTCCATTGTTAGATGAGCCGGGACTTGGGACTTAACGGCTGCTTCATTGAAATGCTAAATAAACCTCGGCACACCAGCTAAATTGCGTAAGGGAAACTCCATCCCCCCTGTAGCCACAGTTGGGGGAAAGGAAGAGCTCAGGTTTTTTCCTCTAGGGGCGGGACTTTACTTTTGCCCAGACTCAGGGAGTGGTGTGGAGGTGAGGGGCTCCGGGTTCATTTTTTTCAGCCAAGTCACTAGCTTCTTTTGGCCCCGAGGGAGGTCCCGGTTCGCCTCCGTTCCCTCATGCCCTGCTCTGCCCACTGCCTGGACTTGCCTCGGATTTCATCGGAGAAGCCGGTGCCATCCGCGGAGGAACTTTTGAAGGGAAAGGCTTTTCTTCCCCTCCTCCTCCTCCTCCTTCTCCGTTCCGGTGGCAGTTTACACCCATTGACGAAGAAGGGGAGTTCCAGCCAGATCCAATCTTTGACAGCGTGAGTCCACAGGAGGAACCACCCTTTCCCCTTCTCCCTTTCCCCTTCGGGGGTGGCCCGCCTTCAGCTGCCTCCCACGCGCCGGGCCCCACAGACTCGGTGGCCACCAAAGCCCAGCAGCGCCACCTGGTGACTGTGAACCCCTGCCTCCCGAGGCATGCCATCGCCCCCTGCTGGTTGTGGTTATAACTGCGCTGAAAGGCAAAAAAAAGTACTTAATTGGTTTTGGTGGAAGTTTGGTTACGGAATTGTTGCTTGTTTTGTTGTGTTACACATATATATAATATATTTTCCACACCTTTCCGACTAAAGCCTCTTAATTTCGAAATTATATTTACTCAGACGGAGGAGTTTGGGCTTTCTCCTATCCCACCCTCCTTAGCAAACATTTCTGAGACACCTTACTTATCCTTACATAAAAGCACCGATTACCCTAAAATGATTTTTTGCATTATTGTTCTTGATTTAGGAAAAGGTGGCTCAGCTGGCAGAGCTTTCTTAAAAATAAAACTAATGATTAGCAACAGGAGACATAAGCAATATATACAATTTCCCCAGCAAAAGGGGAGATAAAAGAAAAAAGAGCATCAAGTCTGGAGTATTAATTCAATCCCATTCTGTTCATTCAACAGAGTCTTATTGCTGTAGCTTGATGAGTTCCATATAGACAAAGAGTGTAATCCACTATCCACTACAGGTGTTAAAAAGCAGAAAAATCAGTTTGATCTTGTAAAACAAAAAAAAAAAGGAAATCAAGTGTCTGTTATCAAACCAACTTTAAATTGAGGTGAGGTCTATAGCTAATTATTTAGGGCTGTCAAGATACTTAATGAATTTCCCTAGCTTAGTTTTGTGGTATTCAACAATTTCTGGATTTTCTTTATTACAGTGAGTGGATTCAAAGCCTGTGCATTGCCTTTAGGATGACTTATTAATAACAGTAAGTGGAAACATGGAAAATAAAACTTCACCTTAAAGACTTTCTAAAAACAATAGTCAAAGAAACTGCTCACAGATTCTGCGTAGTGCTGGTCAAAAGGTGTTACCAGTTCTGGAGGAACCACAGCAACTGACAATTCAGTAATTCAGCTCATGGGCACTGCTACCCACAAGCCCATTTTTCCCCACAATGACAACTTCATTTCCAAAAGACATCTTATTAAACATGAGGAGGCCTCAGGCTACCAGCATTTTATCCAACTTCATTAGGAGACAGCCTTTAAACTCCCCTTATGTTACATTTATTTCCAACCACAAGCACATGGAATTAGTAAACAGCTTCCTGGCCTACTCTTTACCAACCTTTTTCCCCTAAATTTTTTCTTCTGCCCGATTACTTAGAACTGTCTCTCTTGCCAGAGTTGGCATTCCAAGACAGCAAGAATTAGGAGAGTGTGCTGAAGAGTCAGGAGAATTACCAGCTGATGAGAAAGCCACAGTACAAGAGAATAGCACTGTCTTAACTGTACCTGGTTATCATGTCAAGTTGTCAGGACAACTGTGGCAGGAGAGCCTACCCCATAAGACCTAAAATACAATCAGAGAATGTATACAATGCAAGCCATCATGCAAGTTCAACTGCTGGCGCCAGGGTGCTGTCTTGGTGTTGAATTATGCTAAAACCAGCCTGGTTCACCAGACTTCAAATACACATCCTGCTATTGAAACAGGATTTGACAGATAAGCTGGTAGCTGGCCTGTAAATGTGTGACTAGAAGTCAATCACTTTATACTATAAAAGTCCAGTCCCTTTTCATACAGTCAGGTTCTTCTGACATAACCCTTCTTGGGGTGTACGTGTGGAGATTCCTCCCTTGGGTGGGGACACCCTCCAAGGATACTCCTCGAGGTTGAGAGAAAGAGATCTCCCCACGAGCGTTGGTATGAGTTACATCAAATCTCTACTTAATAATTATTTCTTTTTGCTAGCTTTAATATAATTGCTTCAATAATTGCTTCAATATAGTGCACTGTCCTATCTTATACTATACTACTAGTAGTTTTAGTGTTTATATTATGTAGTAAATACTTCTGATTAAGATCTTTGTCTGATCATTTGTAAGAATATATGATTCATTTTATATAAATATTCTCATTTTGCCAATCATTAAAACAAAAGTGGTTCAATCGCACCTCTGTAATTCCTTAAATTTAAACTGTTGACATAATCCGAGGCTAAGATTGGATTCAGCCGCACCTAGACTGCTCTGAGGAGTTTAGAAAGCAAGGGAGTCCTTTTTGCACCTCCTGACTCAACGGCAGGGCTTTTTTAATAAATTTTGTCTAAGTCTTCCACTCCCACCTGCGACAACAACCAAGGCAATTATTTCGTGTTGCTCCAATCATAGAAGCATAGAATATCCTGAGTTGGAAGGGACCCACAAGGATCATCGAAGTCCAACTCCTGGCCCTGTGCAGGACAGCCCCCAAGAGTCACACCATGTGCCTGAGAGTATCGTCCAAATGCTTCTTGAACTCTGCCAGGCTTGGTGCTGTGACCACTTCCCTGGGGAGCCTGTTCCAGTGCCCAACCACTCTCTGGGTGAAGAACCTTTTCCTAATATCTAACCTAAACCTCCCCTGACACAACTTCAGGCCATTCCCTTGGGTCCTGTCACTGAACACAGAGAGAAGAAATTAAACTTAAAACAAGTCCCAGGGAAACCTTCTAATGACTGCTTAAAGTACTTGGAAAAGGTGCAAGCAAATAGAGGGGCAGAGACCATACGGTATTGTTCAATTTTTGGAAAGCAAATACCCTTGGTGCAACATCCGATCAGGGTTAGCAAGGGAAGGAAACCCATGTGCTGCCAGGTACCCGAAGGAGGAGTTTCCACCTCACAAGACAAAAAAAGATTTGTCAGCTGAACTTAAAATGAATTAATAGCCCAGGCAGACTTTTCCTAACATTACAGTTCAACTGAACATTTCTTGGCAAATATCACTGACTGCCAGAAAGCCCAAAAATGGGTCACAGATATTTCTTTATTTAATAGAAGTGTCTGGGCACAGTGTGAAATATGAAATGGAAGTGCTCAGAGGCTTTGATTCACGTGCTGGTAGTTTCAAACTGAAAGGGGGCAGGTTCAGATTAGATATCAGGAAGAAATTCTTCTCTGTGAGGGTGGTGAGGCCCTGGCACAGGTTGCCCAGAGAAGCTGTGGCTGCCCCATCCCTGGGAGTGTTCAAGGACAGGTTGGATGGGGCTTTGAGCATCCCGGTCTAGTGGAAGGTGCCCCTGCCCATGGTAGGGGGGTTGGACTAGATGATCTTTAAGGTCCTTTCCAACCTAAACCATTTGATGAGTCTATGATCACCGTCCCAGAGATTCACATCGCCCCTCTCCTGAACATCACTGCTGCTACAGTACAGGCAGTAGAAGAGCAACACAATCCTTGGCCATCAATTCACACAAACTGGTGTGGATATCAACCTGCCTTAAGGTGTTGTATTAATGACATACCACCATTCTGCTCCTTTTGCCTGACAAGGTAATGTCGGGCAGAGGGGCAAAGTAGACTGACAAATAGCCCCAAAATTAATCCCCAGAGGTATAAATGGGAGCCCCAAAAGAGCTTCCATATATTACCATAGCTTTAAGTTCAGACAAAAAAAGATAAATAGCAGTAGAGAAACCATGACTAGCAGAGGAAATATTGTAAGCATAGCTGAGTGTAAATCAGGGTTATAACATACCCATAGATTTACAGCCTCTGGCCATATAAATTTCATTCCTAGTAACGTGCCCACGCTGTTAATTTCTTTGCATGAACATCAGAATGGTGCTCAAAGTGATGTTTTGTCTACCCTACAACATCAGGGCTTGCAAAACAGTCCAAAATATCTGTCCATGCACAAAGATGTGATAGCGTAACAATATTTTTCACTTAGATAAAGCTTAGATTATTTTCCCATGGGAACATAATCCTTTAATGTCTGTTAAACTAGATACTGGCTGAAGATTAAGTTTGTGAACAAGATGCAAGATTTGAAAATTTTGCTTTCCAAACATGCAATCCTAGACATGGTAAGAAAAGGCCAGTACTGACAAACACGCGGTCAGAAGTATACCAAGGCTACAGGGCTCTGAGGCAAGGTGTACGCAAGAAGAAAAAGAGATTCATCCTTTCAGCTGTTGACATGGCCCTAGCACCAGGAGCAAACTTGCATGGACACGTTCCCATCGGGTCAGGGATTATGAAGTTTCTTGAAGTTTTCTAGTTTTCTTTGACCTGGCAACCTCTTCCTTGCAAGTCCCTGTGGATATAGGCGGAGGAAAGAAGACAAATTTCTACCTGCATTGCAGCATTGCACTCGTAAGCGAAAAGTGGAAGAAAACTTGGTAGGAAACATTACTTTTTATTTCCTTACACTCCTTTGAAGTACCAACCCTTAGTGCTATATAATAAAGGCAATTTCAGCTGGTTTAATTGTTTAATAAACCACTTAATAAAGGACTGGGCTTGTTAGGGGTCAAATAGTTATCAGTCAGCTGCTATCCTGCAAACAATACCTGTGAGCTTGGAAAACACTGTCTAGCTTCAAAAAGCCTGGAACAGCATCCAGCCACAGACCACAGTGAAAAGAGTGAAACAGAAATTCTCATATTCAAATCATGGTCTTGTCGACTCTATAATAACAGAACATCTCTTTCAAAATCAGCCATATACTTGTATTTCTTCAGGCCTTACAGACAGTGAAAAGTACCTCATACCTACCAGGACAGGCAAGGCAGTGTCTTATGCAGCTAAAAATCTTAACATGGGTATTAAAAAAATTAGTGGAAAAGAAGGCAATAAGTTGGCATACAAGGCTGCAGGATGAAGTCGATAGGAAATATTCCCTGTTAGCTCCCTGCATCCAAAACACAGAAGCATTTCACGTTGTTTAACTCTTTTGCTAGTGAAGAGTTGCAAGCACTTAGTGAAGCTGAACAATTTTTATGAGCTACATGAACTTCTCTGAATTCACAGAATCAGAGAATCACAGAATATGCTGAGTTGGAAGGGATCCACAAGGATCATTGAAGTCCAACTCCTGGCCCTGTGCAGGACAGCCCCCAAGAGTCACACCATGTGCCTGAGAGTATCGTCCAAATGCTTCTTGAACTCTGGTAGGCTTGGTGCTGTGACCACTTCCCTGGGAGCCTGTTCCAGTCCCCAACCACCCTCTGGGTGAAGAACCTTTTCCTAATATCTAACCTAAACCTCCCCTGACACAGCTTCATACCATTCCCCTGGGTCCTGTCGCTGGTCACCACAGAGATCAGTGCCTGCCCCTCCTCTTCCCCTCACAAGGAAGTTGTAGACTGCAATGAGGTCTCCCCTCAATCTCTTCCCCAGGCTGAACAGACCAAGTGACCTCAGCC
This sequence comes from Oxyruncus cristatus, assembly GCA_013399855.1. Lineage (NCBI taxonomy): Eukaryota > Metazoa > Chordata > Aves > Passeriformes > Cotingidae > Oxyruncus > Oxyruncus cristatus. The sequence continues at coordinate 9,231 of VXAY01007654.1, forward strand.
ACTCCTCAGACAGCTTCCCCTCAAGGCTCTTCACCATCTTCATTTCCCTCCTTTGGATGCTCTCAAAGAGCTTTATATCTTTCTTATATCGTGGTGCCCAAAACTGCACACAGTACTCAAGGTGAGGCCACACCAGTGCAGAGTAGAGCAGAACAGGACAATCACCTCCCTCGACCAGCTGGCAATGCTTTGCCTGATGCACCCCAGGACACGGTTGGCCCTCCTGGCTGCCAGGACACTGCTGACTCAGATTCAACTTGCCCTCAACCAGGACCCCAAGGCCCCTTTCCATGGCACTGCTTTCCAGCATCTCATTCCTCAGTCTGCACGTACATCCAGGGTTGCCCCATCCCAGGTGCAGAATCCAGCACTTCCCCTTGTTGAACTTCATATGGTTGGTGATCGCCCGGTCCTCTAATTTGTCGAGGGCTCTTTGCAGGGCCTCCCTGCCTTTGAGGGAGTCAACAGCTCCTCCCAGTTTTGTGTCATCTGCAAACTTGCTTAGAATCCCTTCCAGTCCTGCATCCAAGTCATTTATGAAGATGTTGAAGAGCACTGGGCCCAAGATGGAGCCCTGCAGAACCCCACTAGTGACAGGTCACCAGTCTGATGTTACCCCATTCACTATTACCTTCTGTGCTCAACCCGCGAGCCAATTGCTCACCCACCGCATGATGTGTTTTTATCCAGCTGTGGGCTGGACATTTTGTCCAGAAGGATCCTGTGGGAGACAGTATCAAAAGCTTTACTGAAATCCAAAAAGATTACGTCAACTGGCTTCCCTTGATCAACTAGGTGAGTTACCTTGTCATAAAAGGAAATTAGGTTTGACAAGCAGGACTTTCCCCTTATGAAGCTAATCTGGCTGTAACCAATGACTGCGATGTCCTTTGTTTTTCAATAACTCCCAGAATAATGTTCTCCATGGTTTTACCAGGCACTGTAGTGAGACTGACAGGCCTGTAGTTTCCAGGGTCCTACTTTTCACCCTTCTTGAAAATTGGGACATTTGGCAGCTTCCAGTCAGAGGGGACCTCTCTGTTCAAAAATCATCAAGAGAGGGCTCACAATGACATCAGCCCAGCTCTTTGACTATTCTCTTGTATGAATCCCTTCAGGCCCCATAGACTTATAGGGATCCAGCCGCAGAAGCAGATCCCACACATCTTCAGGGTCAACTGGGATTTTATCATTCTACCTGCCATGGTCCTCCAGCTCAGGGCTCTGGGACCCCCTTAGCCTGTCATCAATGTTGAAGACAGAGGCAAAGAAAGCATTAAACATCTCCACCTCGTCTATGCCCCTGTTTGGGAGGTGACCATCCTCATCCAGGAATGGGTCAATGTTATTTCTGCACTGCCTTTTGCCATTAATGTATTTTAAAACCCTCTTTTTATTGCCCCCCACATTTCTGGCCAGCTTCAACTCCAGTTGAGCTTTGTCCACACAAATTTTCTCCCTACAGTGGCAAACAGCATCTCTATATTCCTCCCATGTCATCCGACCTTGCTTCCACTGGGCATACACTTTCTTCCTGTGCCTTAGCTCCAGAAGGTCCCTGCTCAGCCAAACCTGCCTTCTGCCTCTCCTGCTTGACTTCTGACATTTTGGAATTGCCTGCTCCTGTGCCCTTAGGAGGTGATGTTTAAAAAATTACCAGCCCTGGTGGACCCCCAGCACCTTCCCCTTTTCCCAGGGGACCTTACTCACTAATTCCCTGAGCAGCCTGCTCTCCTCGTGCCCAGGGTTGAAGTTTTGATGGCACTTTTCCTCCTGTCAGAGATTTTAAACTCGATCGCTTTGTGGTCGCTGTGGCCCAGATGGCTACCAATCACCAGTTCACTCACAAGACCAAGTTACACTGAGATCCCATTATAACAAGATCAAGTTATATCAACTTATCTCCCTAAGGTTTAGTGTTCAAAGCCCCTCATGATTCTCTATATTTACTCTTTGTTCATTCAATCATATCTTACCTCATTAATCCCTACCTCCTCCACAGTGTCAGCTGCCAACCTGATCTGCCCATTTGTGAAATACACGCAAACATCCTTCCTACCTCTGCTTTATCAGTAAGAGCAGAGGTTAGTTTCTTTGCGTTGTGATCCCTTTCTCAACTGCCTTCTGGTTGGCATCAGGTTGCTTCCCTTTTACCCTCCCTTTGCAGTACCCAGTTTAATATATTCACTCATTTCCCAGGTTGTTTGCGCACTTTAGTTTCTACTAGGCAGGCAGACTGCATGCACTTATCGAACGAAAGCATAGATGCCCAGGTTGTACTGCAATACACATCATACACTTGAATGTGTAAGACTACAGCTGCTTTCCTCTTCCTGATATCTCAGGAATTTCTCACTGCACCTCTTCATGATGTCAACTAACAATTAGGCTAAAGAGCAAACAGAAATAGTCAACATTATAATTAAAAATTCAAGTGTTTAAAAATAAATCAGAACTGTTATCCTCATACTTGGGCATAAATACCAGCTGCCCAAACTCATGTACTATCTTCTATCACCCCCACTGTCCCTCCTCCTAATTCCCTAGACAGAACACTAGTGTTACTGGTATATCAGAACCACAAAAAGCAGCATTTTATTAGCCTTTAGCAGCCACATAATCACCCCCTTTGGAACTTCTTTTGCCAACACCAGACTGCTCTAGACCCCTAGAGGTGAGAAATAATTGGAAAATTATGCTTAAAAGTGATTGCTGTCAGACAGTTGAGTTCTCCACACTTCATCTCACTGCTTTGGTATCATACATGTATGGCGGGGGGGGTGTGAGATATGTGGGCTTCACAAACACATGACAAGCACCTTAATGACTCTCTTAGAGCTTGTTACAAACCTATTTGCTCTGGAAAGGCAATGGTACCCTCTTCCAGGGTGTATCAGGTTTCTGTGGCCAGGTCTTGGTAGCGGGGAGGCTACAGGGGTGGCTTCCGTTAGAAGCTGCTAGAAGCGTCCCCCATGTCTGGTAGAGCCAATGCCAGCCTGCTCCAGGACAGACCCACTGCTGGCTGAGCCAATCAGGAGTGACAGCAACGCCTCCATGATAACATATTTAAGAAGGGAAATAAAGTTATGTGCAGATGAAAATTGCAGCCAGAGAAGAGCGGAGCGAGAACACATGAACACCAAGGTCAGTGGAGAAGGAGGGGGAGGAAGTACTCCAGGTGCCGGAGCTGAGGTTCCCCTGCAGCCTGTGGTGCAGACCATGGTGGAGCAGGCTGTCCCCCTGCAGCCCATGGAGGATCACCAGGGTGCAGAGATCCACCTGCAGCCTGTGGAGGAGTCCACGCTGGAGCAGGTGGATGCTCAAAGGAGGCTGTGACCCTGTGGGAGGCCCATGCTGGAGCAGGGTCTTGGCAGGGACCTGCAGCCTGTGGAGAGAGGAGCCCACGCTGGAGCAGGTCTTGCTGGTAGGACTTGTGGCCCTGTGGGGGACCAACGTTGGAGCAGCTTGTTCCTGAAGGACTGCACCCCATGGAGAAGTGACCCACATGGCAGCAGTTTCGTGAAGAACTGTTGCCGTGAGGTGGACTCATGCCAGAGAAGTTCGTGAAAGACTGTCTCCCGTGGGAGAGACCCCATGGGAGAAGGGGAAAGACTCCTCTCCCTGAGCAGAAGCAGAAACAACTGACTGTAACCCCTATTCCCCATCTCCCTGAACCACTGGGGGGAGGAGGTAGAACTTGGAAGGAAGGAAGGAAGGAAGGAAGGAGGGGTGGGGGGGAAGGTGTTTTTAAGATTATTTTACTTCTTACTCTTTTGCTCTGCTCCTGTTAGCAATAAATTTAATTAATATCCCCACTTTGAGTCTGTTTTGCCCGTGACGGTGATCAGTAAGTGACCTTTCCTGGCTCTTAACTCATGAATCTTTCGTTGTATTTTCTCTCCTCTGTCCAGTTGCAGAGTGGCTTTAGTGGGTACCTGGCATTCAGCCAGGGTCAACCTACTACACAGGGCAACAGGAAAAGCTGCACTGTTGTGACTGCCTGACTTTCAGCTCTTATATCACAAACCCAGTAATTACAGGTATTAACTAGGGCAGCAGAACCACAAGATAAAGACCTCAAAAGAGCACCATACTCAGTTTCCATCTCAAGGTCAAACATTACATTTTTTAATAGACTTAAGCAATGTAAGATACTTTAAGAGAAACATTTTAAATTTCATGTTTGTTTGCTGTTCTAAGGGGAGAGCTATTACTGTTTGTACTTAAAACTTGAGCTTGAAAACTGAAAACAGTTTCACTTATAGGCAAGGGCTAGCCTATTATTTGGCCTTATGCTTGACAAGTACCAGAGGAGATTTTAAACCAATTAAAACCTTTGGGAAGAGAAATTAAGAGAAATTTTACATTTTTAAAGAGATGGTCAAGGGTTCAAAGATTGACTACTCATGCGTTTTTAAAAGCTAGAATTACTTGACAGTAAAAAAAACCACCCCACAATACTGAACATGACTGACTTATGCTATAGAACCTCTATACACAAGATTTTTCAGCCTTTGACATGCTGTTAGGTACTTTGTACTGGTTTAAAGTGTGTAACTAGTTACAATCAAGACCTTGTTTAACAAAGTTACTACAGTTATGGTTTCACAAAGGTACCTACAAACTTTAAGATAAGTTGCCTTGTTCCGCTATTAACAAAGACATAAATACAATTAGATGCTACTTAACAAAGGTGAAAGCTCTCCCTACAAGCTACACAAACCTAAAAAATTCAAAAAAACCCCCTAAGTCTTTCAAAAAGTGGCCTTTTAAGTAGTTGTCCAATAACCTCAAGGCAAAGAAAGTTACAATATTGGAATTGGGTTGATAGTTAAATTATTACAAGTCTGCTCAGATAGCCTTTTTCCTTTTTAAAAACTAAAATGTGTCACAGTTAAATTTAATGTTCTCCTCCGATGGCTGTGTTGCTCAAAACCACATCTGCAACCAATTAGATGTTAGGAGCTCCAGGGGAACTCAGGCTAGATAAGCAACGAACAACTTAGAACTTTTTTTCCACCTAAAATATAGATTTCCACATATAATCCAAGGTAAAGGAAGAAGCAAAGTAACTAGAGAAGCATAAAACTGGAGCAGTTTACAGCTCTTGTTTTTCAAAGGGTTTTTCTCCAAACAGCTAACACGATCCCACGGCACTTTACAGAAGTCCCAAGAAAGACAAAGTGTTTAAAGTTGCTTCCAGGAGCTGTGGCGAGGCTTTCCTCTGCTGACTCCGGGCAAGGTTAGGGCAGAAAAGCGATGGCTAGGCTAGACCCTGCGCTCCCGGCACCGGGACGGGCCGTAATAGAGATCACTATTACCGAGGCAGTCGGCGCTGAAAGCTCCCACGTTTCCCTGAACAGCCCTCGGCCAGCACGGAAGATGCACGGCGCGAGCCTTCCTGACCCTTGTGGGATCGGGCCCCCGAGGCGTGCATGCCCGCCCGCTCCCGTCGCCGCCAGCCCCAGGGAAGGGTGGGGGGAGTGTGAGGCCGGTACCCGCCTCCGCCGTGACGCCTCGCGGCCGCCCGCCCGCCCACGCGCAGCCGGGCTAACGGCAACGGCTCCGGCGCCCCCGCGGCTGAGGCTAGGCGGCCCAGCCCCACCGGGACGCGCAGGGGGCTAGCCCCGGCCGCGCCTGCCCCACTCACCTGGACACAGCAAGGCCCCTCCTTGGCCTCCACCCGGGGAGGGGGGGCGGTAACAGCTGGGGCGGCCGAGAGGAGCCGGGTCTCTGCCGTGCCGAGGGCACTCCACGCCCCCAACTCCAGAAAGAATGTCACCGAAGGCCTCAGGGCTCCGCGCGCGGCGTCACTTCCTCTTTCCGCCACTACCGGAACAACCAAGCGCCGCGCAGAACGATAGGCCATCCCGCCAGCGCCACCCTACAGCGCAGAGCTGGGACTGGGGGCGGAGCCTCGCCTATCTCCCTTACCCTCAAGCCCCAAGGGGAGCGGAGGGCGGGTGTTTACCAGCGGCGAAATAGAGTGTTTAAAGCAAGCACAGTAGTTGGAGCCGATTCACCAGAGGAGGAAGCAGAAGGAAACAAGAAGGAAAGAAACGCTTTTCCCCGGCGCAGAGGCCGGACGATGAAGAGGGCTGAGCTCGGGAGAGATGCAGGCGAAGGCGGCAGGAGCCCGGCATCGCAAACGGTCTCACCGGTCTCTTGTCCAATGCTCCTTCTCCCTCCAGTGCTGATCCTGGTGATCCTGCCTCTGCGCTCCCTGAGATCAGAGACCCGGGGGCTAGGTGGGGGAAGCATGGTGTGCAATTAGGGCAATATTGTAATGCATACATTAAACATCGTTCTGATGTTTCTTAATCAGGGTATTAAGCTTTGCACCCCTGGGGTATATATGCTGCACAATATATTGCAGGTAGTGCTCTGCAATTTGAAAACACGCAACAGCAATCAGTTCAGTATAGTCCTGAAAGACACCTGGAGGATGGCACGCTATTGCACAGACATTAGGACACAGCAGTCACAAACAGGCAATGCACTTTTGGATGGTACACAGAAAAGCATAATGACACAGGCCAGGGCAGGAGCATCTATCTCAGATTTGAGTACCCTGCCATTTATCACTCTTCTTGCAAAGAACGACAACTGAAGGAATCAGCAGGCTGGAGACATTAAAAAAACCCCTGACCCTAACCCCTCCTTTCTTCATTCTCCTGCTGCTGCTTCTGATTCTCCTGCCTCTTCGTCCTCCCTTTCTAATCGATGATATGCACCTGTAGCTCTCCTCTGCTGCTCCAGCTGGATCCCTGCAAATCTATGGGGCCTGATGGGACTCATCCAAGAATCCTCAAAAAAAAAAAAAGCTGATGTCATTGCAAAACCTCTCTCGATGATTTTTGAGTGGTCTTGGGAATCTGGAGAGGTCCCAGCTGACTGGAAGCTGGCAAATGTTGTCCTGATTTTCAAGAACAGCAAGAAGGAGGACCCTGGAAACTACAGACCTGTGAGTCTCACTTCAGTGCCTGATAAAATCATGGAGAAGATTATTCTGGGAGGTATTGAAAAACACCTGGAGGACAATGCAGTCATTGATCACAGCCAGCATGGCTTCAGGAGAGGAAAGTCCTGCTTATCAAACCCGATTTCCTTCTATGACAGGGTAACCCACCTAGTTGATCAAGGGAAGCCAGTGGATGTAAT
>VXAY01007657.1:262-22432 GCA_013399855.1 Oxyruncus cristatus
TAGCGGAGAGCGGGTGGGAGCTGCTCCCGCATACCCCGTCCTCCGCACCGGAGAGCGGAGGCGGGAGGGTGATCCCCGCCTTGTCGCCGATCACCGCAGGGACAGGGCGGCCGGGCAGGGGGGTTGGTTGGTGACCGGAGCCGTGAAGGAGGGTGGCCGGCGCGTACCGGGCGGCTGCCGGGAGGAGCCCGGGGTGTCCCGCGGCGTTGTTTTGCGGCCCTCGCCCATGGGGACCTCCGGCGGCCGCGATGCGGCGGGAGCTGGTTAGCCGCCGTGCGGGAGCGGCAGCGCCGGGTGGGAGCGGGGGCACGGGAAGGGATGCCGCGCTCGCGGTGTGCGCGTACGGGCAGGCTCGGGTGCGTGTGTGTGTGTAAGTGCTTCTCTGTGTGTTCACGTACGTGTGCCTCCGGTAACGTTGCACGGAGCTTGCTCTCAAGGAGACCCCAGGCTCTCCAGCCGCAGTGTACTTGGTGTGCATCGCTTTTACGTTTTGCTCCAGATTATGCGTGATCAGTGCAGAGCAAGCTTTATTTCACCTCTGTCTTATCGGATACTGAACCTTTGTTCGCTGGGTTTTGTTGCCTTTTTCCTCCCCCTCCCCTACATGCACATGCAACTCGAGCAGCACGGTAGGTCTCACCTCTCCGTTCCTGAGGGCCAAGTACACCACTATGATTATTTTAAGGAAAGGGAATATAAGTTAAAACCTGCGGAGATATGACTGCATAAAGGATTCCCCTCACTGCGCCTGCAGTATCCGTCCTAGCTCAGCTTCTCATTGCAGCTGGCAGTGGAAAAAAATGTTTCTGTCCCACAGTGGCTGTTTTTATAACGCAATACACACACGTGACAGACACAATATTGACATTCTTGTCTTCTCTCCCATCTCTCTCCCTTTAGAAATTAGAGTTCAAATTAGATACCCCAGTGGTAGAAGACAAGTTTAAAATCTGTGAAGTTGGTACAAACTCTGCCAAATATTTGTGAGGGGGAGTGTGTGAATGTGTGTTATTTGGTTGGTTGGTTTTTGCTGGATAAAATTTCCACCCTGCTCCCCTGGCAGTAAACAGACACTCTGGATGTTCTTTTTTACTTTCAGGGAAAAAAAAAAAATATATCACAACAATAGACAAACAAGGAAATAAAAAATGTAGGTAGAGAGTAAACAGTTATTCAACAATATTACTAGGAAATAAAGCTTAAATTATACCTCTATTCAGGTGACAAGACATAGAGATGTAAAGATTGCTTTTATCCTAAGTCAGTCAATGAATTTATGTAGATTCGTTGTTTCAAACAGACGATACAAATCTTTCTTGTGCTGCAACTCTGTAATTCTTCCTTTTTCAACTGAAGACAATAAAGATTAATGTACATTTTGTCTTCAGTAGTAAATCCTATTGTCAAATGGGGAGAACTTTTTATTCAAAGAATTAGATCAATAGTTGACTTTGTTTTGAAGCTTTTATTTAAGAAGCTACTTAAAAAGAATGAAGTTCATGCTCTTAACATCCTTAAAGAAATCTCTCAAAGGCAATTGTTCTATTTGCCAATCTAGCGGTCACTGTCTTGTAGCAACAAAAAGCATGAAAGCTAGATGTGGAAATCCCTTTGGGTTCAGACAGTGCTTTCTCAGTGGAGGAAGAACAGTAGGAAATTAAAAAGTGAAAAGCACTTTAAAAAATCTATTTGAATATTTTGAAGAGCTTGCTTTGAATAGGTGAAGTTTCATCTCTAACCAGTAAGCTTCAAGGTCAATGAAATGCAAATGACAGGTGCGTTCCATGCCTGAAAGAATGCCACCAACTTTAGGTAATGTTTAGTGAGCAATATTAAAAAGTTGACAGTCTGACTGTTATTTTAATTTGTAAACTCTGTGTTCAGCAAGTATTTGTTCAGAAGAGCAAACAGTGTCTTCCACTGGAATAAACTACTACATTTTCAAAATATGGGAGATTAATGAAGAAACTACTTTGCTAATGATAGGCTTATAACAACACTTGTAAACATCAGTGAGAAGACACTGAATGATTTCAGTTAAATTTAGTTTGTCACTTATAGTGTAATACACTATTTGAAATTTCAACTGTTTCTTAAAATCTTAAAAAGCTATTTCATTATGACTAAACGAAGACTTCTATTTTTGTATGGATTCTGAGAAAAGGAAGCACTATGTAAAGCCCATAACAAGACTGATCATATACTAGCACATTAGATCTGCTTCCGTCAAAATTAATTTGTTAGGCCGCTGGATACAGCTCCATAGGACTTTGATTTGACTAAGTCAAACTAATAATGAATTTAGTGGCTACTTAATATATTGACTGTTCACTGGAGTTATGCAAGCAGAATATTATTCTGTGTTGTGGAGTCATAGCTGATAAATATGTAAGATGGCTGGGAACAAATAGCTAAAGTTAAGAAAACCTGGAGTAAGAAAGCAATAAAAGCAGAAAGGAAAAAGAGAAAGCAAAGCTATATTTTCCAAAATTTTATCTTGTGTTGTTTACTTACCTTCATTTGGCTTCTTTCATCATTTAAATCCCTGTGATCTCACACTTGGCATTTTGGTGTTTTAAAGGGCTTCAAATTGAGACTGCTAAAAAAAAAATTAAAATAAATAAAAGCAGCCCCCACTGCCACCCACCAACACTGATACAACCTTAAAAATAGCTTTCTTTATTCTCATATAATGGCCTGGGTTTTGTCTGCACTCTTAAAATCATACTTCTAAGGGCTTAAAGAGCTGCTAACGTTGCATGTAGTTCCTGATAAGCATCCTGTGCAGTATGTTGTACTTCAGAAATCCATTTAATGATCTCAGCAGAAAATCAAATGTATGTGTTAATAGTTTAAAATCAGTCAAATCTGAGCAAGTTCTATTTAAATATCAGGAAAGACAACTCGTCAGAAAGAAGTTTATCCAGAACAAACACTGTTTTTTGCCCTTGGCCACTTTATCTGTGCAGGAGGCTTTTTTTTAAAAAAAAAAAACAAAAAACAAACCACAAACAAAAAACAAACAGATTTTTCTTCCACATCTGAACAAGCAAGTTTCCCCGCCTTTTTCAATTTCTCTTTGGGTAGCTGAAATGCTTTTGATCACAATTTATAAATATATCAGGCAAAGCTGTGAGTAAACTAGCAAGAGTATATCGGACTGTTTTAGCTTTAAAATTGTGCAAAAAAATCATATTCTGGCATATGTTATAAAGACTCAAGAATTCTACATGACTGCATGTTAAATTTATGGATGGATAACATTTAAAATATTATGAAATCTTACCTAGCTATTATGGCTTTATAAAGATTTAAGGAATAGGTTTTTCAGCTAGCCAGGATTTGGGATATTTTACTACTGTGAGCAATTCAAAGTCAAGAAAAGCTAGGAATTCTCCCTTTTTCAGACCCAATAAGCAACGTGTGGCATTTACCTTAGCCTATCCAAGGGCTACTAGAGAATTAAGTCTTTGGACTCTTCTCCAGTTTATGTAAACAAAGATGAATATATAAAACTGATCAGAAATTTGCTAAGGTTTCATATTTTAAAGGGAATGCATGTCAATAAACAGGTATGGAAGAGAGAAAAAACATAAGGACTGGAGAAAAGAAAGAAAATTTGTAACCTTTTAAGGAAATGTTGATACTCAGGCTGTTCTGTTGGAAAAAGAGGATTTGCTTCCCTGTGAATTAAACCTTTGAGTTGATACAAATACATTTGTATAGTAAGTTCTGGGTCTGACTACCTCTGTTTGGTAGGGGGAAAATGATTTCTAGGGAAAAATATAACCATGGGTGAGGTCAATTGCTTCTAGATAAAAAAAGAAAGAGACCTGCCTTTGCTAGTGGGAATTGTTTAAAATCTACTTCTGTTATGGTAACTATAGAATCATAAAATCATAGAATCAGATGGGTTGGAAAGGACCTCTGAGATCATCAAGTCCAACCCTTGATCCAACACCACCGCGGTTACTACACTATGGCATTAAGTGCCACATCCAGCCTCGTCTTAAAAACCTCCAGGGACAGAGAATCCACCACTTCCCTGGGCAGCCCATTCCAATGGCTGATTGCCCTCTCTGTAAAGAATTTCTTCCTAATATCTAACTGAAACCTCCTCTGGCACAGCTTAAGACTGTGCCCTCTTGTCCTACTGCTGGTTGCCTGGGAGAAGAGACCAACCCCCACCTGGCTACAACCTCCTTTCAGATAGTTGTAGAGAGTGATGAGGTCTCCCCTGAACTTTCTCTTCTCCAGGCTAAACAACCCCAGTTCTCTCAGCCTCTCCTCGTAGGACTTGTGCTCCAGTCCCTTCACCAGCCTGGTTTCTCTCCTCTGGATCTGCTCCAGCACCTCAATATCCTTCCTGAACTGAGGGGCCAATGATCTTCATCTTCTGACCTCATCACAACCTACAACTTCTTAAAGCGGGGCAGTGGAGAGGCATGTGCTGATCTCTCTGTAGATAGAGACATGAACCAATACAACACAAGGAAATGGACCGAAGCTGTGTCAGGAGAAGTTCAGGTTGGACATGAGGAAAAGGTTTTTCACTGAGAGTATGGCTGTCAATGGAACAAGCTTCCCTGGGAAGTGGTCACAGCACCAACCCTGTCAGAGTTTAAGGATAATCATAGTCATATGGTTTGGTTTTAGGTATTTCTGCAAGGAGCAGGGAGTTGGACTTGGGTCCCTTCTAACTTGAGATATTGTATGATTCTATTCTATGAAAGATAGGGATTTCACATGGGCCATTCTTATTACTGTAACTCTAAAACCTTTGTGTATGGCTCCATGGCACCAATGTTCCTCAGCAGCTAGGAAGAGATTCTTCATCTGTGTCAGATGCACTGGTAAATTTTTATGCATGTCATAAAGGGAGCTGAAAGGAGTACTTTTTTGTATATTTTGAGGATGCTTGAATACCATTCACTGCAATGATACACTGTAATTGTCATGATTCTCTGGCATTTGTCCAGGGAATAGTGCTGCCCAGGTCAGAGCTGTAGGGCTCATCCAAAAAGCTTCCAAACTGATGAGTTTATGAGCTTGTTGATGGGTGGCCTACAACTGCAAAACATGGCTGAATTCCTGAAGTTGAAACTGATGTGAGCTGGATTATAAGTGTTCTGTGGGAGATATCATAGAGGTATCAGAGAATCATAGAATGATTTAAGTTGGAAGGCACCTTAAAGATCATTTAGTTCCACGCCCCTTCCTCCCTCCCCACACCCCACACCCCCCACCATGGACCTTTCACTGGACCGGGTTGATGAAAGTCCCATCCAACCTGGTCTTGAACATCTCCAGGGAAGGGGCAACCACATCTCAGGGCAACCTGTTCTAGGGTCTCATCACACTCCAAGTAAAGAATTTTTTCATACTGCCTAATATAAATCTCCCCTCTTTCAGTTTAAAGCAATTCCCTCTTGTCCTAGAACTATATACTCTTGTAACAAGTCCCTATCCAGCTCATCTTGCAGGTCCTGTTTAGGTACTGGAAGGCTGCTATAAGGTCTCTTTGAAGCCTTCTCTTGTCCAGGCTCAATAACCTCAACTCTCTCAGCCTGTCCTAATAGGAGAGGTGCTCCCTTCCTCTAATCCTCTTGGTGGCCTTCTGGACTCAGTCCAAAGCATCCCATCTGTCTTATGTCTGAGACCCCAAAGAGCTTGTTCCAGGTGGGGTCTCATGAGAGTGGAGTAGAAGGGCAGAATCACCTCAACCTGCTGGCCACACTTCTTTCCATGCGGCCCAGGATACATTAGGCTTTCTGGGCCGCAAGCTCTTACATTGGTTTGAAACCTCTTCTATAACTTATACTAGAATAAATTATGATATTTCGTTGTAACGTTCCTACTGAGTGCTTTATAATAATATACATGCTTTAGAAAAAAAACCCCTTCTTTTAGAAAAAGTCAGCTCCAAGGCTTCACAGGATTATGAACTTAGGAAATCAAGAAGTTGCAATGGAAATAATCTGTCACTGTAATAGTAAGAACTTATGTTAACAAGCAAAATTTAATGATGAAAGCTCATATATAACAGAGGTGTCTGAAAGAGAACTTAGCTATTAAAATTACTTGTCTGAAGTAATACATTCCACAGCTTTTGATACAATGATAGATATTTGACATTTATAAGTAGAAAAGAAAATGTTTGGGTTTCTACAGCTTTCAAATAGATGTTATAATTCACATTTTAGTTTATTTTGGTTAGCTTTCTGAAAATATTCTATCTATTGGCTTTGCATCAAGGAATGAAATCACACACTTTTTTAAATTCAGCGCTGTTGAATCTGAAACTAATATGCTTTTCAGACTTGTGGCCTGTATGGCTCCAGTGTATACAGTCAAACAGCTGCTAAAATGAACTGTTTGCAAAATTATGTATATACACAGGACCCATATATATAGTGAAGTTTTAAAAAACTAGGTTGCCACATAAAGGAACTATATTCTATAACATTTATAATGGTGATATTCAAAACCACTTTCTTTTTCAAATCCTTGTAACCCCTTCCTTGCTCATGGACTGCCTAGTCTTCAAACATTTATGCACGTGCTTATTTTTTTTACATGAAATTTGATATTTAGACAATTTTTTTAATAGCTATGGGGAAAAAAAGATGGTTAGAATATTTACTCTTCTAAACCTAAAATAAACTCTTTCTTTAATTTATTTTATTTTTAATTCCCTTTTTGCATTCGTAAGAAAAATGGAAGTGCTATTTGGGAATTCAATTTAGGAGATGTATAGCTAGATACTCTATATGCACTTGTTTCACTTTAGACTTAATTGGGCTAGATAAAGATGAATTAATCATTGTAATGGAAGTTTACAGTTACCTAGGGACCAGTCCTTTTAAATTGCTCATACTTACTGTTGGTAAGCAGTGGAAGGTCCTTAGTATTGATGTGGAGAACTGATTCTTGAAAGAGGCTAATTTCTTAAAGTTAAACATGTTCTGAATTATGTTCTTTGGAGATTAAAGTATAAGCAGATATGAGATTGTGACTGAAAGGTAAATTAAAGAAGAGGAAGCTCAGTAGCCAGACAAATAGCCACTGTACCGTGACTAGAGAAAAACAACTTCTAAAAATCCAAATTTGTTGGATGGCAATATGAGGACATCAATTAGGAAAAAACGTGTATATAATATCACAGTGTAAAAAGTGGGAAAGAAAATATAATTCGATATGAACTAGAAGCTATGATGTATAGTGAATGTGAGACTAAGGAACAATCAATGGCTTAGCTAAGGACAATATATTGCATTATATTAGGAGAGAAAAAAAGGAGTATCTCCTTACATATGTATAAATGACACCATTAAAATTTTAAGAAAACTAAATTGGTACTAATGACAGAAAAAAAAGAAAGTTTTCAATATCTATTTCACTACTGTTTCTGAAAAGAAGTAGGAGAGTGCACTCGTACTTCATAATGATGGTGAAGTATTTTCCAAGCAATTAATTTCTAAGGAAGGCTTTAAACAGTATTTTTATGATGAATATTTGAAAGCAGTTGATTCAGATGAACTGAATTCAGAAGTAGATATATGCTGTGTTCATTTTAGGGGAATCTTGGAATACTCTAGAAGCTCCTGGAAGCAGTGAATGTAATATTAAAGCTAAAAAAAAAAAAAAAATGACCCAAGCAATGTGACCCGTGTTGTAAAGGAGAAGTTAATAGAATGGTGAGGTGGGTTTTTATACATAACAGTTCAAAAGCTTTGAATACAGAACATTACTACTGGAACTCAAAGAAGAAGGTTTTTGGAAGATAAAGTCTTGTCAAACAAATGTGAGTCCTTTCTCTGAGAATGTTAAAACTTTGTCTGATAAAAGTAAGTGCTTTTGTACAGCTGCCTAAATGGATGCTTAGAAATTAGATACATAAGTGAGGCTTTCAAAATTGGGATTGTACCCTTGAAAATATTTATTCTGAAAATAATTAAAAGGTCATAAACTAGATTGCTAAGTCAATATTATAGGCACACAACACCACGTTGCATTTAAAAGGGTTTCTCTCTTTATTTGTTATATGTAGAAATAAGTAGTGGCTAGGAGAACAGAGATTAAATTGTTCATATGTATAGTATAGATAAAACTGATAAAAGAATGTTCTATCAGCTCTTTATGCCCAGACAATAAAATGAAGCTGAAAAGTAGCAAATTTACAGAAAAGAGCCTCAAGTGCTTGGAAACTGGAGAAAATGTCCAATTTTCTTTGTGATGGAGAAAGACTTCATAGTCTTCTTGGAGATTGCCACTAAAACTCTTTAAAGTGTAAATACAGTATGTATTTTTCATTATGAGATCAACTATAAGAACAAACTCCCAGAAACAATGATAAATTCTGCACTCCTTCAGGCAAACAAATAAACTCCAGATCTGTCTTTTAATCAGGTGCAGATGTTTTAATCAAATAAAACATTTAAATGTCTCAGGCAAATACAAGGGCCTATGATACATCTGATTCTTTTTGTCCTTGAATCTCTGTTCAATGTGATTTTTAAATACACAATTTTAATTGCTTTAAAACAAAGCTCTATGAGTCAGGTTGGAGGAACAATGTGTTAACTCACATTATTTAGTGCCAAATTTGCATGTAACACACCTTTCCTGTACTGATATGCCTAACACTAGTCACGCTCGCCTTTCACCTTAACTATTTTTTAAAGATTTTAGGAGATTCTAAAACCTTTCATATGTATAAAACTGGTCAAAGTTATGCCCATATATTCTAATATTAAATTAAAATAGGTACTAAATATTCTAATATTGTATTAGAATAGATACTAAATTATTTTATAGATATGTTAAAGTTTTAAATTGAGAGGTACTTTATTACATTTTTGAATTTTAGAGCAAGGACTTGTGTTAGAGGATTATAATTTCACTTTTAATAATGGGAAAGCAAAAAAAATACAGTATTAGATCAGATCATCATCATAAGATGTTTTTTCCCTCTCATTTTCCATCGGCAAGAAATATCAGAATAGGTAGTTGCAGAGTAAGTTCCCCATAAAGGATATTATTTATTCTGCTGATACTTCACCCTCATTAATGAACAGCGAAGGATGCCCAGTAGCCACGTGTAAAATCATGGTTTGCTTTGCATCATTTGTACTTCTTTCTAGCTCCCGTCAAGGTACCTTTAGCCTGCATTTTCTAAATTTCTGTTCTTTGTACAAACCAACTTTCCTAATCTGTCTGAGACAACCAGCAAAAAAACCCCAAGTTTCTACCCAGACAGTCTTTTTGACTGAAGTGATCAAGGTCTGGTCCCAGCTCCCATGGCTAACCTTCAGTGCTTAGGATTTTGTTATTTCATTTTCTATTCAAACATAATCAATCTGTTTTCAAGCCTTAAACATTATTTTTTCCAGTTATGTTTTTCATGAGACTTAGCCATCTGAGGTATTGCTACAAAAAAAAGACATCCTTGACACATTTCATGTTTCGTAGTGATGGACTCGTGTTACACCTTTTACGACCGATTTGTTTCATGTAAAATAGTGTGTCAGTTGGGAGAAGGAATTTCTGGTAGTGACTTCTCATGGAAAACAAGCTGTTTTGCTCAGGAGGAAGGAAGGTGCCTTTTCTCTTTCCCTGAACATACATGTTTTTGTCATCTACTGAGTTTCTGCCCATATTACTTTGTAGAGGATTCAGTTTGCTTGTGCAAACTCACCAGTAAGTAGATTAGAAGGCTGAGATGCAACATTTTTCCTCTCTTACAGTAACTGTGAGAACTATCATTATCCACAGTTACATCTTACTGGTTTTATTCTGTTCTTCTATGTATATTGCTACTCTTGTATCATGAAATTTGAATGCACTGAATTACTTAAGTCAATTATGCATTTTATTTAGACACACATGTATGTAAATGTAGATATAGTTTTATAAATGTTGCTTTATGTTTTAATTTTGTTGCATTTCAATGTCAGCAAGCCTTTCTATGTTCATTCTAGGAAAAAAACCTCTGATTTCCTGTGTATAATTTGCCTGAGGTCCTAAGGAGATTAGCAGTCTTAAATATTGCATTTCAAATTCCTTAGACACTTGGAAATTAAACTTGAAAGGTTAAAGTCACATGATTATGTTAGGAAATGCTACTCTGCCTATGTGACATCTGTCATTCTCTGTGGTTTCATTGTATACCCTTGTGCTGAGAATCTTTAGCACATCTCCTTAAAAAAGTGTTTCAATGTGAAATCTTCAGTTCCAGTCCCTTCTGTTTGTGCTCTATCTTTTTCAAGATGGAATAATCAGTAATGAAAAGAATTGCATTGAAGCACATTGTAAGAATGAGTATAGAATCAGAATGGTTTGGGTTGGAAGGGACTTAAAGATCATCTAGCTCCAACTTCCTGACATGGGCATGGATGACCAGTTTGCTCAGAGCTCCATCCAGCCTGATCTTGAACACTTCCAGGGATGGAGCGTCCACAACTTTTCTGCGCAACCTCTTCAAGTGCTTCACTGTCCTCACAGTAAAGACTTTTTTCCCTATATCTATCCTAAACCCACTCTCTTTCATTTTGAATCCATTCCCCCTTGTCCTTGTCCTGTCAATATGTGCTATTGTAAAAAGTTCGTCTTTCATGCAGGCTCCCTTCAGGTACTGGAAGGTTGCAATTAGGTCTTACCAAAGCTGCCTCTTTTCTAGGCTGAACAAACCTGGTTCTCTCAGCCTTTCCTCATAGGAGAGGTGCTCCATCCTTCTAATTATCCTGGTGGCCCTTCTCTGGACTCATTTCAACAGGTCAATGTCCTTCCTGTGTTGGGAAACTCAGAGCTGGACACAGTACTCCAAGTGGGGTCTTGTGAGAGCAGAGTAAAGGGGCAGAATCCCCTCCTTTGGCCTGCTGGCCACACTTGATGCAGCCCGGGATACAACTGGCTTTCTGAACTGCAAATGCACTCTGCCAGCTGATGTTGAACTCTCATCCACCAGCATTCCCAAGTCCAGCTCAGCAGGGCTGCTCTTGATCTGTTCATCCCCCAGCCTGTATTGATACATATGTACGTGTGTATATATAACACTACTTATATTGAGAGATTTGTTCTTTTGTTGGTTTGCGGGGGGCAGAGTTGGTGGGGGGAGTGCTACTGGACTTTGCAAAACTTTACATGCTGCCAGCCAGAAATGTAACACTGGGGTTTATTTTCAGCTGAATTGCTAAAGATAATTATAACCATCCATTGTTTGTGGATTGCTTAAAATATTGCCCCTGGTATATATTGGTTCATCTTTTAACACTGAATTTCATTTGTTTTCTTCACTCACTTACCACCACGATATTACAGCTCATATAATTCTATGTTCTCTGCAAATTTCAGTGTCTGCTTGACCTTTTGCAGGAATAAACATATAGTAAATAATGTGTTAACATGCTAACCACTGGAGATAATGAAAATTGAGGACTTTCTCATTTTTGTCTCTTTTCAATTAACCATAGCTTAATCAATGATAAAACTCTACCTCTTGTCTCATGAGCAGTCCCAGGTTTTACTGTTGAGAACTTTTGAAAAAGAAATTATAATTATATTTTTATATAATTTTAATATCATATAATGTTAAATTATATATTTTAGTTCTCCTTAGCAAAAGATATTGCTGTTGCATTTTCAGTGTACAAATTAGGCAGAAATTAGTAACTGATTTTTACTATTTTCCTATATCATCCCCTTTAAAAAAAGCCATAATTTTTGACTGCAGTTATTCATGATATTGGGGTCATAGCTAACATAAGTAGATTTGCTACCCAGCAGCCTTTTTCATTTTCTGTCAGCTACTGCATTAGAACTCACAGTTCAGCCAGATGACTCCGAGGCTCCAGCAGAACTTATGAATAACTGTATCTAGGCCTAATGAAGTACAGCTTTTCAATTTATCTGTTTGTTCCAGTATTTTCTTCTCACTAATGTTCAGAAACTTTGTACATGACTTATTCCATCCTCTGGAAAAAAGTGACAAAATAAAGCCTTTACCTGTTTTTTTGGTTTTGTTTTTTTTTTTTTTTTTGCCATTGTATTTTAAAATCTAACCATACCACCGTTCCTTTCTTAACCTTCCTTTGTCCTTTATTTACACTTTCAAGAATTGTTTATGTCTTTGGTTATATGTTTTTTCATGGTCTGCGTTGGAGTCCTCCTAATTTGCATCTTACATTTTAACCTGCCAGAAATTACACTTCTTTCTAGGGAAAAAGAATTGAATAATACAAAAGAAAGATTGTATCTGTCACTGACAGAGGAAAATAGTATATTTATGCTTATAACATATGGATCAGTATATTTAATCATTGATTTATAGTACTTAGGTATTCTTACCAAAAATTCAATAATTTTCTAAACTTACTTTGGACTGGGGATGAAGGGGTATCTTGCTGGGAAACATCTTTCTTAATATGACTTTTCCAGGAGACAACAGATGAATTTTTGTTTCAAATTCCACCCGCTTTGTTAATTCAGCTCCACTTTGGGATTTTTTTAATAGGAAAAAGAGTAAAAGTGTGGTAAATTCATCTTTAGTTGCATTAAGAAAGTAATATTATCCATATAGAATCATTATACTAAAATTCGTGAGGTACCTTAAGAGCTTGTGTGCAACTCTGGTCCTTCCACATTTGTCCATAGATCATATGAACTGACATTTTAAAGCTTTTTTGGAAGACATAAAAAAAAAAAAATGAAAAATGTCTGCCAGTATCATCAAAACTTGTGTATTATTTGCTATTTCAATAGCAAATTGAATTTAAGGGAAGTCTGTTTGTGTGGAATAATGCCTGTAAGTCAGTAATATTTTCCTTATTTTTTGGATGGACATAATTTCTGTTTCACCTCCTCTTCATCATTCTCTTTGTATCCTCTGCACATATGTGTTTTCCACTGAGCTGTTCTTCATCTGTAGGATAGTGCTTGATGTACAGAAAAATAGGGATTAAAGAACATTTTAGTAAAGTGCAGAGGAAAGTGGAAATTCTGCTAATAATCATATTAGTTTTATAAAACATAAAAATACTTAAGGATTATGTCTTGTAGACCTCAAAAAATGTATAGAACACGATAGTTTCTTTAGAATCAGGGAAAATTAAATATATATTAGATTATATTGAATTGAATTAGTAAATTGCTTAAAATATCTATTTTTAGACCAAGGCAAGCATTCTGTAGTCACAGAAAAGTGCAAGAAAATGACAGTATTTATGTATATTATTCATGCATAAATTAATTGCACTGCCTTTTGCAGTTCATAACTTGTTTATACAAATTACATTGTCAAGCTAAATACTAGCATTTTTCTTCTGGAATGGTTGTACATATATAGTAAGATCTTTTTATATAAGGATTATTTAAGATCTTCCAAAATGTATGTTTATATTTTGATATATGTAGAAATGTTTATGCATATTTATATTGCTTGTGATTTTTTGATTCTGTCTTCTTGCAAAGAACTTTAATTGACTTCGAAGAAGAAAAGCCACTAAAATGTACACAAGCTGGATCCAGTGCCATAGTATTGCTATCAAAAACAGTCATGTTGGATAAAAGTGTATTATCATGCAAATACACAACTGGATCTCTCCACATCCAATTTAGGTTTCCCAGTGTCACTACAAAAGCCAACACAGAAATGTGTAATATTTAAATTGCAGAAGTGTTGTGTGTATGTCATCCACAACATTGTTGGATTTTTCCCTATAAATGTTCTTACAAACTATTGAGATTAAGTAGTTAAAGGTTTTGGTGTACTGGTACTTCTGTAGATTTGTGTTGTTCTACAGGATCAGGCTCTGTGGTAATACCTATATACAGTGCAATGAGAAAGATTATGAACAAATCATCGTAGTAATGGAAATAAAAGAGCTGGTTCAGATTTAGGACTAATTACAATGACTGTAGTTGTTGTACACCTAGTACTGTTATCAGATCAGGAATTTATATACAAACTCTCAGAGATCTCATTTCGTGTGTCTGTCCCGATTGCTGTACACTGTTCCGTACGACTGCTTTGCATCAGTGGAGTGCAAAGCATCTGGGATACATCTTTAATACAATCAGTGTTTTGGCAGAGTGGCAACAGATAGCTTAGAAGTTCCTCACTCGGGTACTGGTAATGCTGTAGCTACATAAGAAACCCCTTGCTGCTTGGTATTAAGTTGATTATTTTATTTCAGTTAGTTAATTGCTTTTATCCCCTTTTGTCCTTTCCACCTTTCTACTGTGTCGCAGTCTGAAAAAATCTGTCATGAGCAGGAGGAAAAAAAATGAAAATTGAAAAGCTTAGATGTGCTCTGAGACAATGGGACTATTGCAGTGCTGAGTACTGTATGGCACATTGTTAAACTAATTCTTAAATGTATTAAAAAACAAACACTAAAAACAATGTACTATTGCCAGTGATCATGCAGAGTATAATGAAACAATCTGGCTTAGCAATTATTTTTTTTTTAAACATTACATGTATAATAATTTTCAAGCTACCACATTCAGCAGTTGTTGGTCGTTGTCCTACACACTGATCCTTCAACTAACTGCTTTTCTGCATATCTCATGCTTTATTTTTTTAATTTCCTCTTCATTTTGTTTTTCTCAAGAAGGTAATAAAGAAGTGTGATTCCTTTCAAAACCTGTCACATGTTGATTGAAGTTGTCTATTTTCCAATTCAAAATACGTTTTTAACACCTCCAAGAAACCAAAAAGAAGAGGTTTATATTAAATCTATATATTGATACCCAGCTCTGTGTTTTTGTAAAGAAGAGACAAAGCTGTCACTAGCTGACTGAGTGTGCTTAAGAAATGAGAATTTGAGGGAAGAGCCACTTCAAGCTTAACCCAGACCAGTGAAGCCATGTGAGTAGAAAATAGATGTAATTTAATAAATTGGAAGAGACCTTTATTGTTTCTTATATCAAGGTTATTTGTGCTCTGACTTTCAAAATGTTGCAAGTTGCCTCAAAGACCCAGTGTCTGCCTCCCAGGAGTTTCCCCATGTCGGTCCAAGGCTGAGATAGATTACAGAAATAAGGTAATTTATCTTTATGTCAAAACAAATGTATATATTTTACATAATACATTTTACAAGTGGTAAAAGGTCAAAGTCATATAAAAAATCAAATCAATAGATAAAGTGCTATTGAATAAAACCTTTTTAATCTACTTTTCATTAAAACTTTAGATCCAATTTTGCAATACCTAAGAATTTTATCATTAAGAACATTCAAGAATTTAGAAATCATACTTAGGATTTCTGGGAAACATTTCTTTTTCCCACTGGAATTTGTGTTTGTCAGAGTATTTCTTTCTTCTTTCACAGAACAGGGAACATTACACAATCTATCACATATTGAGAAAAAAAAATATTTATTTAAAGCCAGTACTTACAGGTGATAAGACACTTTAATCTCCCTTCTCTGCTTTTTACTCCTATTCTAGGTGGGGCTACAGATCTGCATGTGAAGTCTTTAGGAAGACATCGTTAACGTTTAATTGATATCTTGTTTTTTCCACTTATGTTTTTCGTGAACCATTGTTTTTTTCTTAATGACTAAAAGGAAAAAAAAAATTCTTTTGATTAGTTTGATAAAAATGGGAAAAAAATGAAGACATTTTCATAGTTTAAATTCTGGAGCACATACAGAATATTGAAGAGTGTATAGAGTAACTTTTGAAGAAAAAATAGAAAAAATAGACAGTTATGCTTAGATTTGAAAGGTTATCAAGATGCAGTATTAAGTATTAAACTACTTACTATATACGTATGTAGTTTAAAAGCAGATAACTTTCGAGTCAATTTTTTTAGGCTCCCTGATCACTTTAGATCCTTACAACACAATGTGAAGGATCATTATTCTTTCTTTGCTTGTCTAATTTCTGATGTTATCACTTTGCAGATTATAAGAAACTTTATTCTATTTTTCTGTTTTAAGAGGATTTTTTAAATGATTTCTTTTTTAATGCATTGGGGTTCGTTGGTTGGGGTTTTAAAACTCCTTGGTTTAATTTCCTTCCTTCCTTACTGGAAAACATCAAAGAATCAGAAGGATATTTTTGACTGAATGTCTGTAGGCAGTGGTAGAACATTCCCAAACACTACCTATTGAACTGTAGTTTTCTTTACTCACTCAGTCATTAATTTAAATTGAATTTCAAAAATCTTCAGAGAATCTGGTTGGGAGTTCTCCAGAAAGAGGTGTGTGTTGCATGTTCCAATGTATTGATGCTGTCTTCACTAAAGTTAAAGAGGACAAAAAATCCTTGATTTTGGGCTGGAATGGATTCCTTCCTGATTTCTTATTTTCTTTTTTCATCTGGTTCTTCCTTCAATGAAGTATTGCCTCTTGACTGCAAGAATAGTAAGAAAAAATGTGAATATTTTAGCAAAAGAAAAATTTTCCCTCAACCCCAAAAAAGTTGCCAGACAGCAAAATTCTAAGGAAGAGATATAAATGACATGTGAAAGAAAATCTGCATTAATCTCTTGGTTTCACCAACTATGTGTCTGAGTTCAAAGGGAAGAATTATGAAATTTGCTGTAATTTCTGTTTATGAAATGGTATCATAGAAAGGAATTATCTTTCCCTCATTTTTTCTTCCCTGTTTCCAAGTGTGAATATATTCAGAAACAGTAGAGAAAACATTAAAATTTGCTTCTGAAAATATGGTGGAATAGTTTGATTACAGCAGAATTGGAAAACGAAAGCAATTTCCAAAGTTTTGTTTAAAACATGTCCTTATAGATTTTCTTCTTCTTTTTGGTAAATATTTTACAGTCTTTTGTTGTCTGTGTGATGTTCTGTAGTACAGAAAAAAAAGAACATTCTACATCCTCAGAAGATAATTTATACTTGACAAACACCACTTTCAAATTATGAAACTAATTTTTCCTGAAGTGTATCTTCAGATTCAGAAAACATTTTCTCCACACATAGTCAGAATAGCATCTTATTTTTCAAAACAGAAAGTATATAAATATGTATTATTGCAAACAATTTTAAACAATTCTAACCAATTCTAACAAATATTTCTATAAATAGTCTTTAACAGTCTTTAAACAGACTTCAACAGAATGACACTAATAAGGTGCAAAATGCCTTTCCCAAAACCAAAAAAAGTATCATAAACTGCAACTTAAAGAATTTGTTTCTATTCATCGTGTAATTTAGGAAGTAAGTTGCTTTATAGGAGGAAAATGTTTTATAAGTTGTTTTTTCATCAGCTGGCATGTTTTTATAATCCACTTATTTAACTGCTCAACACAAGTCAATACAAGCTAAAGAATGCAATAATTATATTTTATTTGAAGTACTGTAAAAATACGTTTAACGCTCACATGAAACGAACAACTAAGAATTCTATTTCTGGATTTTCTATTGATTTCCTGTATGTTTTTGCATGAATAATGCTTTTGTTCTGCAGAGTGCAGCCCTGCTCCTTACATGCTCCTTACCTGCTAACATTGACTATTTGTGAAATGAAAGCTCTAGTCTCTCTACCTTTTGAAAGCTGTAAAAGATTCTGTCATGTAGAGTATTTTATTTTATGTAATGTAAAACAGTACTTAAAGACAACATGATGACTCTTAAGAAGTATCCAGCAAGTAGTGGATCTGGAAGTCTGAACAAATTGGCATGGATGAGATAGACAATACTAAATGTAGCAATAGTAATGTTCAGAATTTCAACATGTCTATATCTTTGTATTCAAGAATTTTCAGACACCTGAAATTTCCATACAAAGAAATAGTGCTTTCCTAAGTGGCTTACTTCCACTGAAAATAATGAGTCAAATTATAATTATAATTACTGCCACACAAACTGATTCCATACAAGGAAAATTTATGTTTTCAGTCAGACACCAAGCCGGTGTGTCAACACATACAAAAAAAGGCAACTTATTTAAAATTTAAAAAAAAAAAAGATAGCTATTAGACATTAATATTATTGTATCACTCAGAAAAGGTTAGGAAATAAACTTGGATAAAAATGATTTATCATGAGATATCAGGGGTCTAATCTTAGAAAAGAGTTTATTCATTTAGACGATGGAAGTTTTCTCAGAGGCCTCAGAAGAATGTGTGTGGATTTTAGCTGAATTAATCCAGAGGAAATTAAATCTTTAATCTTTTAAAAGATTATAATGTTCCTTCTTGCTTTGTAGCCACTAATACCAGGAGACAGAGAAGGAAGTTACAACCTAGCTGATAGACATATGGTGTAGCAAAGCTCATTAGTTCTGTTGTCATTAGCAGAAAGGTTTATTATTTAGGGGTTGCTCTGTGGAGAGAGAAAAGCTGCAAGAAAATTACTGAATGTTGTGTTGCATTTTGTATGACTTGAAGCTTCCTTCACATGTGATTGGGCATCTGGCTGATGATCCCTAGGAGCCACTGGGCTATCCCAGCAGTTCCAAAATAAATGTCACTACTCAGTCTCTAAGTTGCATCCATGTCATAGCAGAAGAGAGTAGTTGCAGGTGCAGGACAGAGTCCAGGTTTCTGGGCAACTCTTTTCCTTAGGAAGAACTCCCTGTCCTTGCTCCAGGCAGGATGAAAGACCACAAATATCTTCTCTTACTCTGGTCAGCCCAGGGAGTGCAGAAAAATTCATTAATTTCCATTGGAGGAAAAGGGAAGGCTGTGGCATTGTGATGCAAAAAAACCCACAATGAAACTTTAGAAAGGCATCATAATTTAACTAGAATTAGCCACAATATGCTGAATTTGCTGCTACTGCCCTGTGCTCAGATTTGCTTAGTATACCCATATCATGTTGCAATGGATAGTGCAGTTTGCCTCGACTATCTTGGAAGAAGGCACCAAATGATAATTATAACTATCTGTGAGTTGGATCATATTGTCTAATAATTTTTATAGCCAAGTTTTTGGGATCATGACATGAGTTTGAATATTTGTTGTTATTTAAGGATTATGCTGTTAGGAGGATGTAGTTTTCCAGGCATACTAGAGGCATTGCCTATACAACTGAATTTCCCATATGGAGAGAACAAATCTTCCATGTCTCACAAACATGCTGAAGTGTTCTGAGAATAAGTGCCCAGTATGTGTTTGGGGACTGGCCTTGATGCTACATGGTTAGTATGCTAATATTTCAAATTAAGAGTTAAAATTAGCAATGTGGCAGCAGTTTCACAGTGTGTCTGTATCTGAATGATGTCAAACTAGAAAAGCATACCACAGTTTTGCTACGTGCAAAAATGTGAGTGCATGTGCTTGTGTCACTGCATTGATTGGTTTGGTACTTCCATTGCCTTTTACCTTCACAGAAAAAAGTAAAGGGTTAGTATGCACAAGGAAAGTCATCAATAGTAAATTGAATGTTATTGACTGAGCTACCAACTCACAGTCATCAGCAAAAAGAAGCTCACTGATGAAGAAATCAGCCATATGTGTCTGCAGACTGAACAACTTGCATCAGTAAGAAACTGAATAAACGTAGCTCTGCCAATGGCACAAAGTACTTCCCCCTGCACAACAGAAAGGAAATGTAAGAGAGTATGGAAACTATTTATGATATTAAAGACATCTTGCCATTTCTACCTATCTAACCATCATCTTATTACAGAGGCTTAGATAAGTCAGAAAGAAAATTTGCAGGGCATTCATGGGTCTGCAAAAGCTTCAAGAGTCCCTTATAATTCACACTGTCAAAAACTTTAATTAGGTCAATGGTCAGCAAGCAAAGACTGTAACTTGAACTGATACTATTTGAAGAGGATCATGTGTATAGTGTTACTTTCTTAATAACTCCACATGGAAGTTTTGGGAAGAGAGATTACACAAAACAGAATTTGAGTTGCTCAGTTTAGGTATGCTAGGATTTTTGTAGCATCAGAGAAGAGAAATGCCAGAATAATTTTCACAGTTTGCATCATGATTTTTTGTAAAAGATATTGTTGGTATTTTTGAATTGCTGTGAAATTGCCTCCTGCTTTCATATAATGTGAGAAGACCATGTGGTGTTTGTGCTACTTTTTCAAATGTAATTTGCCATCATGTCTTTTCCAGACCCGTATTGTATGAAGTCACTGAGTGTGCTGTTTCGATGTCAAGACTTTGTGAAAGAAAGAACGTTTTTGACTGAAAAATATGACAAGTCATCTTTGCATTTTGAGCACAGGAGATTATAAATTCCAGTCTACGACAAATTTCTGTCATTCTCAGACTAAGGATTTTTGATTCTACACTTCATATTGCCAAAGTATTGTATTAAGTTTGTTGAGTTGACATGCTATAACAAGTGAAAAGATATGTGTGCTGTCACTCTCTTACCTATGCAAGAAGTATATAATACAGGTACAGAAACTGCATTGAGTAGACTGATATTGACAAATACAGGTTGAGTTCTGAGCTCTTTTGTCTAGTAAATGGTATTGATTTCTCCAGATTCAATGCTACTCCAGAGTGCTTTCAGGAGTGGTGTTGTTTTTATGTTAATTTAAAGTGTGTTTATACCATTTTGTGGCTGCATTCTGTGTTAATGGACACCTACTTCTGTTGTGTCCAATAGAGTCTTGGGCACCTGTTCTATGTGTAATTTGTGCTACCATCAAATCTCATTACCTGCAACTGCTGGTTTTCTGTTTGAGTTTTCAGCTGACAATCCAAGCAATGCTTGAAGACAGAGGTATAGTTTCTGAAAATTGACAAGACCTCAGGATAAGTTAGAGGAGTTGGAGAGGAAAATAAAAACAGTATACTAGTTTTTAGATTGAAGAAATAGTCTGGGGGTTTTTTTACCACAGTTGCATAACTATCTGAACAAAAACAGAAAGAGGGTTCTTCTTATGAACTCGCCAAATACAAAACAAAATGTAATTTTAATTCAGGCTGAAACAAGCAAAATAATCAGAGTATATCTGGCACAACTTAAAATATGTATCATACATATATGTTGAATGAAATAATAAACAGTTCAAAACTAAGTGATTAATAATGGATTTTTTAAAGGTTTTTAAAACAAGTGTAAAGCTGTTGTAAAGCTTTTCTAACATCAGTTTGGCAAATACAAATACATTTATGGTTTATATCAGAGTTGTCTGATATGTATAATTTTTCCTCAAAAGGGGTGTGAAGCAATTTGTCCATTTCTGTGCACCTTCAAAAGAAGGAAATTGAAGCAGTCTTTCAACCTTGTTACTGTATTTCTGGTGAGTTACTGATGATGTCCCTCCCAGATGCAGTAGAGTAACACACTATGACAATAATAGATAGATAAAATACAGTACAGAAACTTTCAGTGTGCAAGTAATGGATAAACTGCCTATGCACACCATATTTAAATTAAATCCTAACACCTTTTTGTACAGTACCCTTTCTATTGAAACAACAAATTAAAGGCATAGGTTAACTTGGTATTATCTCTGGAGTTCTCAGTCCTCTGTTAACTTACTCATATTTTTTATCATTTCCATTCCCCACTCATTATTCTTTAAACTCTTTCTGCAAACAAAACAGCCTCACTGAGAATCAATCTCCCGTTCTTCTTCCCTCTCTCCCTTTACATTCCTCTTTTTTTCTCTCCTTCTTCTCAGTTTTCTTCTCGGAACCATAGAATCACAGAATCACAGAATCACATGGGTTGGAAAGGACCTTGGAGATCATCAAGTCCAACTCTTGATCCACTACCACCGCGATTACTAGACTATGGCTGCCACATCCAGTCTCATCTTAAAAACCTCCAGGGACGGAGAATCCACCACTTCCCTGGGCAGCCCATTCCAATGCCTGATTACCCTCTCTGTAAAGAACTTCTTCCTAATATCTAACCAAAACCTCCTCTGGCACAGCTTAAGACTGTGCCCTCTTGTCTTACTGCTGGTTGCCTGGGAGAAGAGACCAACCCCCACCTGGCTACAACCTCCTCTCAGGGAGTTGTAGAGAGTGATGAGGTCTCCCCTGAGCCTCCTCTTCTCCAGGCTAAACAGCCCCAGCTCCCTCAGCCTCTTCTCAGAGGACTTGTGCTCCAGTCCCTTCAGCAGCCTCGTTGCTCTTCTCTGGACCTGCTCCAGCACCTCAATATCCTTCTGAACTGAGGGGCCCAGAACTGGACACAGCACTCCAGGTGTGGCCTCAGCAGGGCTGAGTACAGGGGCAGAATCACTTCCCTGCTCCTGCTGGCCACACTGTTCCTGAT
>VXAY01007657.1:22855-50690 GCA_013399855.1 Oxyruncus cristatus
CCAAGCCGTGGGCTGCAGCTTTTCCAGGAGAATGCTACAGGAGAGGGTGTCAAAGGCTTTACTGAAGTCCCGATAGACACATCCACAGCCTTCCCCTCATCCACTAGGTGGGTCACCTGACCATAAAAGGAGATCAGGTTGGTCAGACAGGACCTGCCCTTCCTAAACCCGTGCTGGCTGGGTCTGATCCCTTGTCCATCCTGTAGGTGCTGTGTGATTGCACTTAGGATGATCTGCTCCATAACCTTGCCAGGCACTGAGGTCAGGCTGACAGGCCTGTAGTTTCCTGAGTCCTCCTTCCGGCCCTTTTTGTGGATTGGTGTGACATTTGCCAACTTCCAATCATCTGGGACCTCCCCAGTGAGCCAGGACTGTTGGTAAATGTTGGAGAGTGGCTTGGCAAGCTCTTCTGCCAGTTTCCTCAACACCATAGGATGGATCCCATCTGGTCCCATAGACTTGTGAGGATCCAAGTGCTCCTTTCTTTCTTTGTCATTTTTAGTGGAATTAAGAAATTATGTAGACAAAATCTCAGAGGGAATGACCAGTAAGTTTTTTTAAAGGAAACCAGAGGAAAAGCACCAGGCAAAGAAATAGCAAAACATTGTTTGGTGAAATTCAGAATATACAGTTGTTATAACAAGCTTTTCTTATTATCAGGAGAAATAAGGACCATGCCAAGCTCCTGCATAGCTATCAAGTGGGATTACACTTCTGCAACATACCTGAAATGGGTAACATAATATACAAATGACATTCATTTTAATTCTTTTCATATTAGCATGTATTTAAATGACTAATATATGACCATGTTAGTCGGTAGTTCTCAAATTGCGTACTGTGGTCCATAGGAAGCCTCTTTAGCACTTAGTACTGTTGTCCACCTGCCTTCCTCCAATCCTAACCTAAAGATAGATGAAATACATTACATACTTTTCCAATAATACTTTACCAGTATTTTGCCAGTTCTTATATTTACTGTATTGTCCAACTCTTGGTTGAACTGATTTGGCGTATGTTGTTAGTAATGGGAAGAAAGTGAGGGAGGAACATTTTATTAAGAAAAACTTTTTTTGAGGCAGTTTGTAAACTTTCTAAGCAGGGTTGCTGTCACCACTGCAACCACAGGAGCTGGGCTTCACTCTTTTGACTTTCTTCAAAATTGCAGCTCATGGTTCTGCCAGGTGACACCAGCATGAGCACATGCCTTCTTCTGTGTTTCGCGCTACTGCCACTTAGAAAGAATTATTTTGGGGCTCTGTAGGGTTACCTTTTCTCCTTCTCTTTCAATGGGGGCAGTTTTGTCTGTCGTCTTTGCTTTTTTCCTTCTTGTGGGGAGAGTAGAGGCAATGGCAGTACCACAATGAAGTGCTTGGCTGTGCCAGCAGCAATTAGCTGCTCAAATAGTTGCTTCTCTTCCCTAGAGAAAAGCCACTAAAGCAGATGAAAGCATGCTGTGGGCTGGACTTTACCTATAGAACTTGCAGAACTCGTTAGCATCTCCTCTATTGCTAGGTGTAAAGGTATATTTAATTTAATTTTAAATGTTATATTCCTTTAATGAGACAGAGTGTGTTTCATAAGGACATTACTTGCAATATATAGAGCAGTTTTGTCAGGGTGAAATGATGTATGTCTTAGACATAAAGTGCTTGCTAGAAGGCTTAGTGGCATAAATATTTCTACTGCCAGAGAAAACTGTAAGAAAGTCCACCAGTAAAAATCGAAGCGTATGCTAAGTAAGATCTTAAACAAGTCTGTATTCAAAAATAATAAAGTTTCATGATTTAATTTACAAACTGCAAAGAAAGCAAGGACACCATGTTTATGGAAAGACTTTACTTACCTATGTTTTATTTTTTCTGAAGATTGAAAGGCCAGATCCTGAGAACTTCAGTGGAAGTTATGTGTAGGATTCTGGAAGAATTATACTCCAGGATTGTAGTTAACTACCTTCTAAGGTGTTACAAAAGATATTAGAGGGTTAAATGTTCAGCTTGTAGCTGTAACATTTAAATTTGAGCTTGGGAAATTTAAATTCAGTAAACATCCTTGCTACGTTCTTTTCAGAAAACAAGTCTCATGCATTTTTATGTGCTTCTGTGTTATTTAATATGCTACACCTTGCTTAGACTTAGTCAGAGTTCTAAAAGAAAATAAAAAATACAAGTGGGATAGCTGTAAGATGTATTCTGCCAAATATTATTTTGCCCAGGTCATGTATAGGGTGCTATCATTAGTGTTCTGTGCTAGAAATTCTATTGTTGTTTGAATTTTTTTTTGTTTTTTTGTTGTTTTGTGCCCTTTGTTATGACCTTGGGCCTCAATCAGCTCATTAAAAATTAAATTGCTAATTATAACCTGGCTTTGTTTTCCACTTTGATCAGAAAGCACAATAGGTTCCTTAAGTGGATTTACCCATAAAATATTCTGGTAATGAGAATAGAAAAGGCAAGTTTAATAACTCTAATATCAAAACAAAAGCTACAGAAATTCTACCCAGAGAATAATAACAAAACTTTTATCTAACAAAAAGATAAAACTCCTTGAAATACCAAAATTCCGTTTTCTAGGTTGTTAAATTCACATCTTTAACAATTTGAGGTAGATATAATTTCCACTACTACTTCCAAGGCTAACGCTCCTCTTTCATCAGCCTGAACATTACAACATTATTTAATTTGTACTGCAATAACTTGAATTCAAAGGAGATAAAACTGTTTAAAAATCATAGAGAAAATTTGCCGAATGCTGTTAATTACCCATGGTTTAACTGTTTTGCAGTTCTACTGTGTTCACTCATTACTTGCTACGCAGGAATACTTAGGAGATTTTAGCTCATAGGCATTTCCTCACACAAAGATTTGGGAATGGGTGGTGGTAGAAACATAACCTAAAAATATCTGTAATGTGAAAGCACAAATCCACTTAGTCTAATCTCCTGTTTCTCACAGGATCTAGGGGAAAGTATGAGAATAGGAAAAAAATATATTGATACTTGGCCAGCATCTTAAGTGAGCTTTCTGTGACCTCTGGCGTCAGTGATCCTTCTCTTTTCTATACAGACCACAATGATCTTAAAACAGAACATTCCCATGTAAATATGAGTTTTTGATTTTTGGTTTTAATATTCTCTTTTCCTTAGTCTCCATTTCCAAAGGTTTCACTCATTCTGAAATGAGATCAAATCCCTGCAACTCAATGACCAGTTGCAAACCATGGAGGATGAACAGTTCAGCTATGGTTCTGAGTGATGAAAACACACAGGAAATATTTGTAGTAAGAGGTGAAAAATAATTCATAATGGACAGAATCATTTAACAATTACTATAAAACCCAAACTCCTCTATATTGTTTTCAGGTGTTTGGGAAATGTTAAAGGTGAGAATTTGTGTACTGTCATTCAAATCTTCTGAGTCTAGAACTTCACAAGAAAAGTTCAAGAGAGAAGAAAAATATTTTGCACATCTATTTGTCCTACTTGTAAATCTCCTCATAACTGTCTGGAAAATGATTGAAAAGTTATTATTTTCTTTAAAGTATATTGTATTATAAAGGGTCTTTTCATGATAGATTGTATAATAAGGAGTATTTTTAAAAACAACTTATAAGTTCAACAAATTATTTAAGTTGAAAAATAAAGCTGCCTTATGGATGGAGTGCATTAAGAGTCATCAGCACATTTCGAGAGCTCTGAAACTGTCTCTGGATATTAATACTTGACTAAATTATTCAGTTTTGCAATCTGCTATTCATATATATATTTAAATGAAGACATTTTCCTTGGAAAATCACAGTGGCCTAAATTGATCTCTGATTTCTGTAAATAGCTTGAATATATTTCTCCACACGATGTGTACACTGTATGCAGAACAATTTTTATGATAAATATATTAGAAGCTTTCATGTGTACAAATATGAAGAATGGCAAGATTTTTTATATGTTCATATTATTTACGGTCACAGTCTCTTTTATGAATTATTTCCTATATGGCAGGGATTATGAACGTGCTAGGATTTTTCAGTCTTGGGCTGAATGTTGTATTAAATAATTACTTTTCAGAACAATATGCTGATACAGGTCAATGATTTGAAATAAACTTTGATCCATCATTAAAAAAACGCACTTCATATATATTTTATCTAATGTAATGTTTTTGACTGCATTCTGTATTCATTGTGAGTAGCTGACTCATTAAGGAAAAACTATGCTGTTCTCAAATTCTCCAGCCACTGCCATTCAAAAGTTATTAGATTAAACTAGTTTTAAAATTAGGAAACAATATCAGTAACTTAAGGATGAGAAGAAACAATAAGCAAAAACCTGTTTAAATCCAGATTGTTCAAAACTAAGATATGTACATGAATATATAATAAAATTGATAGACATATACGCATATGCATTCATATATGTACACATCCAAAGCTATATATATTTACATATACATGTGTGCTTGTACACACAAAGTAGAGATATGTTTTAAACACATAAACAAATGAATAAAGGACATATGTATTTTCAAAATTAAAAAAAATGGGATAATTCTAAAGAATCTGAAGTATCTTGTCCGTGTATCTAAAATAAACCTTTCCTTCCTTGTCATGGGAAATATTTAGAACCACCTTTATGGTTTGGTCCATATATTTAATATCCTATAATAAGTGTGCTGCTTTGTTTACTACATTGGCTTTTCTTCTCATTGTTTAGGTTTTGTAAATGAAACTGAAGGATTTTTTATATATTGCAAAGAATTAACAGTATCTGCCAGTACTTGGATTGATTGCTTCTCACACAGAATTTTAGCACTTGAGGTAACTTCCAGTGAATATATAACACTTCTTAATGTCTTTGTTTCAGCTGACACTAAAGTATATTGTACTTCATTATTTTTGAGATAAGCCTTTGAAAATTCTTTCTGCAGGTAGACTACCTTCACTTGACAGAGATAACATGCATTCCTAGTGTATCAGTTTTTTCTGAAAATACGAGTGGTTTGAAGTAACATCAGGGAAGGATTTGGTCTATTGAGTCAAATCAGTTCCTGATTACTTTTCTTCTTGTGGAGACTACCCTGTTGTGTTGAAATATGTCCCTGCAATGCCATTCTGATTATCAACACACTGAAGAAGCACTGGCTTGTTAAAGGGCAGATAGCTGAAGGACTGATAACTTTTTGCTCTTTCTCTTCCTCCATCTACCATCCTAATAATTGCCATTAAGCATCAAGACTCTGTATATGGAAGTGCCTTTATTATAGAAGCAACAATAGTTGCTTTCAGCTATTCTAACATCTTAAACTGGGATTCACAGTTGTCTGACTTTACTATGATTGTTATCTAGATTGCTGTGCTTTTCTAAGTTGTTTCCTCTGCTCCTTTCTCCCCATTATGACACTTTTATTCTGAATCTCCAGTGAGGCTGTGTGACTTTCTGCCATTCCTATTGCTTACAGAAAACATAAACATAGCTGTGGCTTTCAGCTTTCCCCATTATCCTCAAAATCATAGAACAGAATTTAATGTTTAGTGGTTTTTTTACCATGTCCTTTATGTGTTATTTTTAAGCTTATCTATAATCACTGTCTACACTTTGTGGTAAAATATATCCAGAAAGATACTACATGTTTAAAAGACAACTACCATCATTCAGTAGAATCAAAATACCCTTTGGCAGAAAATAGTAGATTATACGTGATTTGTACGTGACATTGTACTGGATGGGTTAGAATGAGAGCCTTTTAACATGACAAGAAAAACGCTCATAGCTAGGGTACCAGAAAGCACCATTTTTAGTTTTTCTTTTTTTAATAAGAAAAATATTGCTTTTGTTACTTTTCAAGGTCAAAAGCTTTTCAAGTGACCTCTAAGAAGAAAATCATTAGAAGAGATTTAGGTTCTTGGAAAAACTTTCTCTCATTTTAGGAAGAAAATATCATTTGGAGTCAGAAGCAGAACATGGGTTCCTTTTCAGTGCAATTACTTAATCAGTGCTTCTGAAGATTAGCCTGAAATACTGCATAACTGAATGAAGCTCATTTTTCCTTACAAAAACAGAGCTCCATTAATTTAAACATTAAAACAAAGTATATCACTTTAGCTACAATGCAGTACTCTCCAGTATCTAATTTCAATCAGTAAGAATCTTAATATAATAAAAAAATATATTGTAAATTAGATCTGAAAATGCATCATTGTCAAAGAAAATTCTTTCAAGTTCATGTTTCTAGTCATTATTTTTGGTAGGTCTCTCATTTATTCAGAAATTAAGATGTTTGTTGTCCCTGCTGTCATTTCACTTAGCAGTTCAGATGATTTACAATTCAATTTAAGTGAAGAAAAAGACTTTTCAAAGAGTAACACTGTTTTTTGCAGCTTTTATTTTTTTTTTTCTGTTTTTGTTTTTTACTACAAAAAGATATTGGAGCTGAAAGCTGATATTTTTCAAGTAGTAAACCTCACTGAGCTTTTATGTTTTTGTAAGGTACCAAAAGTTATATTCTGTGTAATAAAGTAGGCAATTATTTTGTAAATGCATGTTTAACTATGAAAAATTACTAATGTTGTTCACACTGTGATATAAATGCCTGCCAAGAGACCTCTGCCCTTCAATTTTTTATGGTCATAAAGGGTAGCAATAATAAAATTTTGTTGAGTGATCTGCATTTGTTCCTAGTCAGAGGCACGTGTGTTTCAGAGTCATCAAAGAAGGATCAATAGAAGATTTGAAGTTTTAAGTGCCATGGCAGAGGAGTCTTGAGACACTCTATTGTTTTATATCTTACCAAGTTTCCCAGAAGTTTGCAGGATAATTCAGGAAACTCTTGTTTGAAAAATCCAGGACTATTCTTTTTGTTGTTCATTGATCAGTTTTCAATTAGTTTGACAAATTATTTCTATATTCTTTTTTTAATTTGTATTAGCCTCCACATTGTTGCATCTATCTACTGGAACACAAAATATGCTGAAGACATTTTTAGTCTTTCCTAGGATTTTTCCTTATAGGTTGTTTCTTTAAGATACATCTTTTAGGTTGGTAAGTATTTTTTCATAGTTAATACATAATTGTGTTTGTATATTTTAGTAATAAAAGAAATATAGAGGTTTTTTTACTCTAACCTGTTACTTGATTTACACTAAGAGTTAAACCAAAACCTTACTTTCCGTTTAAGAACTATATTGATAGAAAGGTGAGTGTAAAGTGGGGAAATGGGAACTTAGGTTGTATATTACTTTGTTCTCCACTTATATTTTCAGACAATTTTCACCTTTATGATCAAATATTTTGTCTCAACTTATATTAGGTACTACAAATAAGCCATAGAAGACAAGCAATCCTAATCCATGTAATGGCATATGAAAAAATAAATTATGCTAATAGGCCTTAAAAATGCAGTGATAAATGTATTTCCCCAAAGCGTTTGTATACTAGACATTGTTCATCTAGTGTAAAATTCACAGAGCTATTTGGTAACAGTTTTCCTTCTCCTTTCTCTTTTCTTCCTTCCCTCTTTCCCCTTCCTGTTCACTATGCTCTATAAGGCATTGATTTCTAATTTCCTTTTTGTGAAATCCCCTCAGGCTAGTGCTAATTCTGGAAGAAATTAGAAGCTTGAAATCAGACAGAACTGATTTGCTTACAATTTAACCTGTGCTAAATGTTGTTGGCACATGTGACAGAGCTGGTGAGATTTTTCTCCTTCATTTCCTGTGAATAGAGACAGAATTTGTTACTATGAGCACAGATAATTTTCTAAGATCCTGAGTTCAATGAGGTCACAGATTGAAAGCTTCTGAGCACTTACTGGAATTTTATGTCAACCTCTAGATTGTCTAGCTTCAGTAATGGAGTGGCTAAAAAGTTGGTATTAACTTCCACACCTAAATATCTCTCACTACTAGATAAGGACCTCTGAATCTGACAAACATTAGCAGCACTTTCCAAATAAGATCTTTCAGTCCAAAAAGACCATTACTGGCTGTTTAATTATGATTTTGGATAAGGAAACCCATTATATAATGGGATTAATCACATTATTGCCATCTTTTTTAAATAGAATAGAACATTCTAGTGAGTAAGTTGTTATAATTGAATAATAATTTAAAAATATTTCAAGACATAATAGATATTTACCTATTACTTTATTCTTCTCCACATTATTATTACATTATTATGTGTCCCTACATGACATATAATAAATGATGACTGTTGCCCACAGTCTCTGCTTGAGCGGCTTACTCTGTCACTGTGGAAATTAGAAGAATGTACCTTTTAAGAAATTCAAAGTTTGTCCTATATTTGTATGCAAATATTCAAGAAAAGAGTTAATGTATTTGCAAGCTTAGCATTCCCTAAATGTATTTTGGCCACAGAATTAGAAAAGATTTCTCATTCAGTGAATATAAACACCTTCATATACACACACTAAAGAGTTATATATCTTAAGTAATGGGAACAGGTTTTCCCAGGGAAAACCTTTGTGTTATAGGTGCCTTTTGATGATTTTTTATTACATTTGCTTGAAAAAATGTGCCTTATGATGGTAATTTAAATAGTAGAACAGCTGCTTTTCAGATGTAAAGCAGGATTATTATGACTGCAAACAGTTTCTTAAAGTTTGTTTCACTTTTTTATTTTTCATAGAAATCATATACAAATACAATGACTAGGGACATCAAGTGGTTGGTTATTCAGTCAAGTCTTCTCTCATTCTTCACCAAATCAAGGTCAGTCATACCAAATTTGTTCCTGACAGATGTGTGTCTTCCCTGTTTTATTTGTTGGGGTTTTTTTTAAATAGAGTTTTACATTCTTTCTACTTTACAGTTAGTGTACTCTAGTACTTTCTTGGAAGAGTCAGAACTAAATAAGAATAAAAGTTTAAAATCATAGTGTGCTGAAAAAAATGCCTGCATGTCCACTCATTTTTCAGCTGTATAACTTAAATCTGATTTCATGTTCTCCTTAAAAACAGACATTAAAAAAATCCTGATATAGCATGATTTCACCAGGTAAAGCATTTGCAACAGAGGTGGTTATCTTTTAGTGGATAGTCTAGTGGTTTTCTTTTACTTAGATGGAGTAGATTTTTGGCAAAATTCCCTAAGATTTCACTGAAGTCGTGGTTTAACTTTTAGGACCTGAGACAAAAAACATACTTAAATTCTTCACTTTTATTGCTCTTTGTGGGAGTTAAAATCCTCCTGAAGGATAGGTTCCATGCAAATATATGCTGTATTTCCCACTTCTGTACCTCAGCTTTGAATGCTTTGAAATATGTAAGATGGTGCATCTGTATTCATAAGGGGATTGATCTAGGGTGCCTTACAGCTTAACTGAACTGGGAATAAGGTTACAAATTAAGATAGAGAAAGGAAAGTACCAAGCTCAAGAGCACTAATGTTCCCTTTTGTGGAGATAAGGTTCTATCCACTACAGAAAGAAATTCCCCTACTCATACAGTCTAGATGAGAATGGACGCTAAACATATGGCAATACATATCAGGAGTGACTAGAAATGAGTTAGAGTTCTCTTTAAAAGAATATAAGCTGTAACCTTAAAACAATTCCTGAGGTTCCAACTTTGTTTGTAATAGGTCTTGATAATGTCTTTCTAAACATATGGATGTTTTTAAGGATTTTTCCTTAAGGACCTATTTATATGAATTGCTCCCATTGCACAAGACATTTCCTAAACATTCTTGAATCACTGGCTTCATCTCCATCTCTTTTCTTCATGGGATCATTTTCTCAATGAAAATTGCATCTGTCAAAAGGAAAAACAGGAGAAATCAAACATTCTAATGGGCTTTTATGTACCACACACATAATTTTTTAAAAAAATATCATGGTAACTTTTTGATACTGCTGACTTTTCTGCCAGAAATTGTAACATATCTCCTCATAAACTGAAATTTCATAATTCAGTTTCTAAGCTCAGCTGTTATGTACAGCAAAAAACCACATCTCTATTAGCTGAATAGAGTGAGAGTGCTGCAATTGCTACTCAGTAGAAGACAAAACTCAGTGTTTGAAAGGGACTTAAAAACTCCTGTATTCCTCTGCAGGGATGGATTGTGTTCAGTACACATGAAACGTCCAAAGCAGCAAGTAAGAATGCATCATCAGTCTCTTACCATGAAGCACAGGAGAGCTGGAAATAGGAGCATTTTTATCACTTCCAAATACAGAAGCAGTTTTAAAGAAGGTGGTATTACACCTTGAAATACTTAAATGTAAAGCTTTTTATTCTGTGTTTAGCTGTCATCAGCTCTAATGGAAATTGTCTAACTAATAAATACAAAGGTCTACTGCTAAAAATAGTCAAAGCAGTCTGAACAAAGAGTTTTTTAAGCCTGTTACTACAGAGTCCTTTCTCTGAAAGCAAAATCTTTAAGTAGTTTCTGTAGGTTTTATTATATGAATAAAAACTAAATTCAGTACAGTGTGCAGTACATTTTCACAGATTCATTTTTATGAATGAAATCATAATCATTTTCATTTGAATGAAATTTTACATTCTCAGAGACTGGAAACAAAACAGCAAGTGATAAAAAGCAACTACGTACATTTTTATTATTTAAGAAATTTACAGCTTTACTATTTGATGATCAAATGTGATATACTCCATGCTTATCTTCATTTGAGGTCTTGGAGATATATATAGATATATATACACACGTATAGTTCACTTATATTCACTATAGTTCATTGTCCATGTTGGATAAGGCTTTGAGCAACCTGGTGGGGTGGAAGGTGTCCCTGCATAGGACAGGGGATTTGGAACTAGACAATCTTTGAGGTGCCTTCCAACCCAAGCCATTCTATGATTCTATGATCTTTTTCTATGGTGAAAGGTAGAATCTACAAATATTAGTGTGCAGCTGGACTATCATAGGCTTACCCCATAGAAATGCCTTATTGGAAAACACAGTGTTGCTAGGATCCAATTATTAAAAGGTGACTCTGCTCGACTTAAGGTGCAAATGAGACCATATGCCGAAGTCAATACTACAGATTTTATTTAACAGCAAATATGAGGTAGAGAGAGAGAGAAATATAAAGACAGAAAGAAAACAGGGTAGAGAGAGAGAATGAGAGAGAGACAGATTAGGTAAAAGGATAAAGATAGAATCACCTCATGGATTCCAACAGTGTCCCACTGATCCCTCTTCCTCTGGTCTCAGGGGTGAGGGTCCAAAAGTCGTGCTTCTGGGGTACCAGTTTTATACAGTCTAAGTCCTCGATATTCACAGGGCATCTGAGATGTTCTCACAACTTGGGATGGCATGGGTGTAAGCTGTTGTTTTCTTTCTCACAGCTTGCACAATGGAATTTTGTCTGATGTGCTAATTTCAAACCTTTACCTTCATTTAGGTCTGGGATTAACACTTTCGTTTCTCACAGTGTTCCACACTGTGAGAAATTGTTGTCCAGATAAGCTACTCAGATCTGCCTTACGAGGCCTGGTTCCTGTTGTTGCCATCTGCTCTTCTCACAAGTTCCTGTTGTGGTGGCTTATTTTATGCAAATTTCCTTCTTTGACAATGTTTTGAGACAATTAACTGCATTCTTTAAGTCCTAATGTAAGTCCACACCAAAAAACAAAGTAGTACTTTACACGATAAAACTTTAAATATACAATCACTGTGTGCAGACTTTGATGCAGACTTATGGAGACATTGAATCATTAACAATTATTTTGCTGTAACTTACAGAGCTGCTATTTACAGTAGCACACTCATTAAAAGATGATACCATGCATTTATGGGTGAATCCCTTTTTTACTGGTTGCCTGTAGTTACATTTTTTTGACATGTTTTGTAAATTAGAGTTACTAGAATGAAAGCTCAGTTTGGGCAAAGCAATTTCAAAGGCAGTTGTGATTAAAGCAGTATAATAGGCACAATATGTAAGCAATATTATAGGTGTCTTAGTAGTTTTAGGGGGCACAAATGCCTTTTGCATCCCCCTGGTGAATTTGAGACATCAAGCTTTTGTTTTGGTCTGTAAGAAACTTCACTGATTCACTCAGTTTGTACTGTGCCTGAGGGTGGGCAGCTGAAATTTGGGCACTAGAGTGTATGGACTTGTGTATAATGCAGGCATTCTGCAAACACAAATGCAGGATCATTCCTGTGTAGGGAACTGATGCAAATAATGTTCCAGGATGTAGACTGCCCCCATAGAACTGCTATTCCAAAAATTTCTTCACCACAAAAGAGGAAATAATTTATGCACATTTTATTGACAACAGGGGTACACTAATTTTATACATAATGACTTAAAACTCTGTGTTGAAGATGCCTTGTGTTCCTAGAAGAAAAGAAATTCTATCCTTGCACTGAGTTCCCTGTGACCTTGTGCTTACCATGTACGTAAAGAATGAATCAACAAATGAACTTAGTGTGGATTTCTGTAGGGAAATGAGATTTTTGCTTAATAAATAAGGAAGGTAAACCACATTACACACAAATAACTAGTTCACTTTTTTTTGTCTTTTTTGTTTGTTTGTTTGTTTGTTTTTCTTTTTTAATTTCAATTATTTCTTGAGTCAGACTCAGGATTTTAGTGGTTTGGATATTTGGTGTTCTGGCAGCAGAGCTCTATATTTGTCAGTCCCACGTGGCCTAACATTCAGTCCATGAGGAAGAGGAATTCTGAAGCTGAGCCTGGAAGATTACTGCACAAATTAATAAGACTTGGTAAATATTTTTTTTCTAATGTGGAACACTAAGAAGCTTTTAGTCTTGCCCTTCTAATTTTGGCACTCTTTTGCCTTTTCTTTTGCCTGTTTATATATAGTAATAAGATTTAACTCTATTTTTTTTCCCCAAGTGAATTAAGTCATAGTACAAGGCTTTCTCCTTACAACTTACCTACCAGATGTGAGAGAAAAAATTGTCTGTGTCCAAGTTTTTATGCAGTCAATGACCATAACTTAGTGCTGATCTTTGTATTCCAGGACTCTGTTTTTTCCACCTGACCACACTGTTTATGGATCCAGAGATATATAGGAGAGGTTTTAAGAGCTTTAGAGCCAGTTGGTACTCAGTCTTCTGAGCAGAAACTGGACTGTCAGCTGGAGGCAATAGCCCTGAGGATTCTATGAAGGATTCACTCACAGTTCTCAACAGCTTTAACTAGATTTTTTTGTGCCCTGTGCCAGCTGATGCTGCTTTCATCCAACGCCTTCAGTTCCCCTCCATACAGATAATTTACTTCAGTTTCATCCTTTGGCTTCATCGTTTATTCTCCTCCCTCCTCACCTTAACTTCTTCTTTTCTTCGTGAAATGGATTAATGCTAAAATAAATACCTAAATATTTTAATGTCGTGTTATCATGATGATTTAGCCATATGCTGGAGTACCATTGTGACCTCTGTTTTTATGTTAGCCCTGTATACACGGTTTTGATTGTGAAATTTTCAAATGCAACAGGAACAGTCTTTTAGTTGGCATTTGTACTACATCATTTTTATCGGCATCCGGTACATCAAATTCTAAATAATTTAGGGATGTAGATATTATGTGCAAATCTTTTATTATTAAACCTTGGAAAGCTGGCAATACTTCCAGCTTAAGTGGGCTCATTATACTATAATAAAAGGATATATTATGAGGTCAAGGATTAAATGAAGTAGGGATATCAACATAATTTTTGTGGAAAAATCTTTGATAGCAGAAGCATGTTATCACAATGTTTGTTTATCAGCAAGGAGGAAAAAACATGCTTTAAAATAAGAAATGCTGCCTAAGACCAGTACCAGTTGTAGCTAGAATACTTGTAAAGTAATTGTTGGTATAGACAGAATTTTCAAATATAATGGCAGTAGAAGATATTTAATTATTGTAAAAATTATTTAATTATTTTTATATCTGAGTTTCTGCAGATTTGAAATTAACATGTTAAACCCTCAAACTTGATCTAACTTTACCTTCAGTTCCCCCACCTGTTGTCTATATGCCTCAAACACACGGTTCTGTTGACCTGAGCAGTATGCTGCTTATTAAAAGGACAGTATTTCTTAAACATATAACACTTTTTTAAACAAAAGATAAAATATATTTCTCAAAAACACAGTCAGATTTAAAAGCATAACCTGAATAATCTTAAATGGATGAAACCTGTCAAGATTTTGAGCAAATTTCGGTAAACCTCTTCCAGATAGATGTATTCCTTCTCACACATTAACCAAAAAGTCATGAACATTCCTTCTGTTTTCAGATAAAATCTCTCTTCTGTGATTGACTTATCATTTAATTCACCGATATGCTCCTACATTGAGATAAAAGAATGAAATACAGGGTGTCAATCAGAAACAGAAAAGTGTTCCACTATAGTAATTTGGGAGCAGATCCCTTTTTTGGCTAAATCCAGTGACATCAGTGTTAGTAAGCCAGCAATGAGTTAGATCCTTTTCATTTCAGGTGATTATTGCCTTGTATATAAAATCTGAAAAAGTAGTATTCATACACATAAAACAAGCTCAGTCTTCAGATCTGTTTAATAAATTCAAACCGGGTTTTAAAGTTGTTTGTAAAAAATAAGTAGGGAAAGAATTTAGTGGTTCTTAATCTGGAAAAAAAAATATGTTTTTGAATACTTTCCCTCTAGAAACAGACACCATGAATGCTACTCCACCAGAGACAGTGCACAAATCTGTTGAAGTGAATCAAGGGTCTCCAAAACCCCCACATTTTGTCTTCTGCTTGTTTCAGAAAAACAACGTATGCTTCAGATGTTCCTCCAGTTATAGTTTGTCTTTATAGGTGACTTCTTTAGACATTTTGGGGGAATAAGATGCTTTGGGAAACTGCTAGTGTGATCGAACTGAAAACTGATCAAAACTCAGGTCTGCACTGTTCGTATCATATGTTTCCTGGGCTCACCTTCTTTGTGTTTGTTTTCATTTTTATTTTTATTCCTGCAGGCCAGCTGGGGATGAGGAGCAGGCTGGAAGAGTGTCTGTAGCACAACTGGTGGAGCTGAGGCTCAAGAGAAAACTCCATTGCTTCAAAACTTCAAACAGGTCTCAAGAACTGGGGGTCTGCATACAAAAATGCAAAGGGTGTATAAAATCTTACTAACACTTTCAAATACTCCTCCTAGTGTTACCCTCTAGGTAAGTAATTGCAGTTTATTAGAGGGAACTGATTTACTTATTTGTATCAGGAGATAGAGTGGGATCAACACAGCACAGTATAATTTATTGAA
This sequence comes from Oxyruncus cristatus, assembly GCA_013399855.1. Lineage (NCBI taxonomy): Eukaryota > Metazoa > Chordata > Aves > Passeriformes > Cotingidae > Oxyruncus > Oxyruncus cristatus. Next base: position 38,071 of record VXAY01007657.1, read on the forward strand.
GGTTAATCTATCAATTATTTAAGAGGGTTTTTTTCTCCACAGTACTTCTGTTGCATAACGCAATATGGGCCTTATTTCTGTGTCAGAGCAACTGAGACAGAGGCATGCTTAGGGGTATGTAGGAAGTTTGTGATTAGCAGTCCCAGATTTTCAAACTCAGTTCAGTATGTTAATCATTAAACCGTCTCACTCTTTTCCCCACTGTTAGATTTTTGGAATGTATTTTATCAGTCAATGATCCCATTCTGACTTAGCAATAGAGAGCATATCAGGTGAAAACTATGGGTGTTTAATTTCACATCAGTAAGTGGCATTACAGGAAAGAACCTTCTTCTGAAAGATAAAGCTTGCTTATATCTACTGGTATTTTAGCAGATGGTTGACATCACTTTTGCTTGCTTTTGCAAATAATTATGTATCTAGGTAATCACTGTATAAATCAAAGAACAAGCTAAACTGAAAGAAAATCTAAGGGATCCACATGTACTTACTGAAATGAATCGTCATTATGAGCTTTTTATAAAACCCCATCTGCTGTAAGGTTGCTAGTGTCAGCAAGTTTTATTACAAATACTACTTTTATAAAACACCTAATCCACTAGCTTCAGTATTAGTTCAAAGAATTATTGTATAGATGTGTATATTATGCACGTTATACAACTCAGAATATATTTATCAGGGCAGTAAATACTATATTTGAATTCATCTTAACACAGAGCAGGCAGAACAATAATGTAAGCATCTATCTTCTGGTTCACAGGGCTGAACTGAGAATACAGGTGATACATTGCAGTTTACCAGTCATATAATTTCTGTGTGAATAAAACAATCCCTGTAAAAATTCAATCTATGTTAAAAAAAATAAAAAATAAAAAGAAGAACTTTAATCATCCAGGAAATATCTACTCAGTTATAGCTTTGTCAGTAAAGAGAGTATAATAGACATTATGATCTTAAACATAAAGCAGACCTAAGACATATCACCTTTCTAGTAAAACCCACTGAGTTATATAGTTTCTATGAGGTCCTCCCATTTAGTTTGAATGTTTTATTTGATAGGAAAAAGGATCTGATATATAGTTAATACTCAAGTAATCATGAGGTAGAGACATTACTATCTCACTAAATTCCTCTGTCCAGGACAGGTGGATTTAAGTTTAAACTGCATTATTAGTTTAGCCAAATTTCAGAATTGGAGTCTGTGTTGGGAATTTTTATGTCACATTCATTATTAAGACACTGATGCTGACCATTAGCCTTTACAAGGTCTTGCTAAATACCTATCCCTTATTTCTTATCCATTCCTAAATCTTTTCCCTTGGGAAAATTCCATTTCCAGTTCAGTTTCCCAAACTTTACATTGTAGCCTCATGCATTCTGTTAGAACATAGCCCTCTTTTTGGATGAATAAATCAATATTATATTTTACTTTATAGGTATCTCAATACTGTTTTGAGGCTATATGCCCAACAGTATCACTAGAAAAGAGGGTAGTTCTTTGTTTATGTTAGAATCCATCAACTGCACCATATGTTATGCTGTGGAAAATTGAAGGAATGATTAAATTTTTTTTATGTTTAATAGAAGTTTCAGATGATAGAATAGTAATAAATGCACAGCATTTTCACTCCTCTATGTAGGTTTGAATTTTAGAGTAATGTGTGCTTAACTCTTGCCATTATTGTGCATTTATGGTAGGCCTGTTTGTATAGGGCTTGCAATTTAAAAATAAGTATTGATTATGTGTGGAAGACTGTAAAAATTTGGAGAAATGACAATGCCCCATTGGTACCCAAAGTTTAGAGCTACCAATTTAGAAAATAGCTGATCCTCACCTGGTTGTGTTGACGATGTTCCATTAAAGAAACTTCTTCAAGAGGAACTGGGTGGCATTAAAACACAACCATACTAAACTCTGTATCATTACAAGCCAACAGTTCTGGGAGGAATACTATTACAGTTATCTGAAATATAGTGAATGTCTTTCCTCCTAGGTGTTACACTTAGCTTACCACTAATGTGGCAAGCATCATGCTTATATTAAACATTATTATTATTATACTATTTCTGCCCTCTATTAAAACCTAGAACTTTGTAAGCATTAGGGAGTTTTCTATCTATATGATTTTCCATATCTATTGAATAAATTAGCGATCCAGATGCAAAATTTAGAGCTCATAAACATTAGATGGATTTGTGAGTGACAATCCCTGGAGGGCTTTAGGTCCATAAACTAATGAGACATACATATAGTAGAGTAGGGAAGGGTATTTTTATCTGTAATTTACAAACTAGTTCCAAACTTCTTCCGGTCATTAATGGAAAACTTTATCCATTTTCCTAACATCAGCATTACAAAATTTTGTAAGATAATTAGCATCTTTACAAACGAATACGTTATGAATTGGAACGGTAAGGGAAAAATGATTTGGCATCATCTTTTAAAACTTTGGGGTCATAATATGAGTAAAATGGGTATAGCTTTCCACTAATTATGATGTAAAGACTTACAACGGAAAGGAAATCGTACCTTCAAGTGTAAGGTGACGTGTGACATATGGCAACCCTGTTAGTGAAGAGAGAGGCATGTCACAAAAGCAATAATGATTTTGCTCTATGTCATGCCACAAGGTAGCAGTGTTGTGGTACAATCTTGATAATTTTCTGATGCGAGTCACTGAGCATGGGATCAGTTCTGCCTCTATCAAAATCAACAGAAGTTTTGCTGTTGACTTCTGAGGACTGTTTCCAACGCAACCAGTGAAATCTCACTTCAATAGTTTATGTGCAATGTACTGATAAATATCACAATCTCTACTACATGATATTTCATTATTGATTAGACTTCTAATTAGTGCAAAAAGTATAATTTGATTTTGTATTTCTTTGTTCTTGCTTTGTTCTAGTATCTGTGAAAGTGAAAATTGCTACAGCAAAAAGTGGAAATGTGAAAAAAAAAGTGACTAATAGAGTAATTAAGGTAGCTTTTTATTCTATAGTAGGAATTTGAGAATATTGTTCAGACAAGCAGTTTTCAAGATATGCTTTTTTATTAGCTATTTTTTCTATTGTTGAAGGCATATGTGATCAGGTATGAAGTTTTTTTTGATTCTGAAGATCAATTATTGTGGAAGGTTGATCTATTTGAAGGGTGGATGCATCCTGACACAAAAAGATATGTGTGTTTGTGTGTGTGTGTGTGTGAAGTTCCTAATAGAAACCTGTTCTCTCTTTACTGTGTTATTATCACTGTGAACAGCAGAAGCATAATCAGAAAAACATTCTACAGTTCATAAAAAGTGTTTGCTGAGAGAAGTTTAAGGGAGAGGCAGCTCTCTTTTTCACAGAGAACCTCTAGGATATTGTATGGTATGGAGCAGGAAGGGAGGAGAAGTATTTGCTTGGGAATCTGATAAGTTCTTTTCCATTACTCGTCTCCATTTATTTAATCTTCTGCGGAAGTCAGTTCTTTAGAAGATGGGAAACCTGTCTCTGACACAGCTTTTCATTGTTCTCCTGTGAGAAAAGTCAACTTTTGTTTCCCAATTTTGACTGTATTCATGACTGGTAGGAGCCTGAAGTCTCTACTTACCAGGGACAATGTATTTCTGTCAGTAGAGAGAAAGAGAGACCCTTGCTCCGGATGATCTTTGAACTCTTGGCTCACCTTTTTCTTGTCTTCTTTCCCACTCTTCTATTACTTAACTATTCAACACAAAGTAGCAATTCACTTTTACTGAGAAGCTGATTTAATCCCCTCTTTCATTCAGCGTGCCAATCTTTCCTCCAGCTCACTGCCTAGTAGCCTTATGGCCTTAATTTGAGATTGATTGTATGTAATCTCCTCAAACCTCAAGCCTTGCCTTCTGCACTTGAAGCAAGCCAGTGTTTCACAAAACTCAATGCACCTTCCTGCTCAGCACCATTCCTCTTCCTTTTAGAAACCTGGCGAGACTACTTAAAGAAAAGCCCATACTGTTGCTGGTCTGGATATGAAGGATCATAGGCTGCAGGGAAAGGAAAAGAAGCAGGAATAATATACTATTATGCAAAGACAAAACTCACATGAACCGATCCAAGAGTTGTAGAGTTCCCATGGGATGTAAAGGGCATAGGGAGAGAGAGACAGTTCTATTTTTCTTTTGTAAAGATAACTTTAGTTTCTTAAAATGTCTTTCTCCCACTTTGAACAGAAACATCTAGTTTGTGCTGCATGAAGCATATGACCTGCATGACCAGAGGTCTTTTGGCAGGAGCAAGTTAGATAGGAAGCTTTGCTGCATAATGTAACTAGCAGCTTTAATAGTACTTAGTATGCTTAGATTGACAAAAACCTCAACTTCAATAATAAAATTCTAAGTAATTAAAATAAGACCTTGCAATTTCAGTAATTTTACCTTTTATCTGAGTCATCAAAAACACATAAAATACTTTTACATCCTTCATTTTAGAAATGTAATTAGTTTTAATGAACATAGCTTTACATCTCCAACTCACTGGGTTTTTAAATCATAAGCCTTGCATTGTTAGTTTTGCCACTTTTCGAAAACTTAAGTTTCTTTTTTCAAAAGTAAGTTTTTGTCCTGGTATCTCTATGGAATAACACAAATGCACTGAAAAGTTTTAAGGCAGTGGAAAAGAAATAAAAGAATTCTCATTATAATAGTTAATGTTGCGGTATACATTTGAATATTTTAGTTTAAACTTTTGATTTGGGGAACATCACTTGATACTTTTCATCGATTGGCATTGGTAAGAATTTGCTTTCTGGAGATCTCTCTTAAATCTCAGCAGCCATTCTGTGCAATTTCGTGAAGTGTATCAGAAATATAGGGGCATTAATTAATTTCTGTCTTCCTCTAGAAATGTGTAAACCCGCATTTGAAACATCTACAAGTACTTTTACAGTTAATATCTAGCCCTGGAGATGCCATAAGCCCATTTTAGAGTATTTTTTTTAATTATAAAATTGCCTTACAAATGAAGTTTTGTCCCTATGCATGCCTATGACTACATAAGCCTGAAACATTGTCAGACTTTATTAAAATACATTTTACTAGGAATAAGTACAGCTTTGGGCTTCCCACCTGCAAACTCCAATAGGTAGTATTAAAGAATATCTAATAGACCAATCCCAAGGCACAGAAGACATTCCTTCCCCTTTTAACTAAAGGTAGTTAGATAATTCTCTTGTAGTCTCTTATACCTGCCTAAAGGGTTCTGAATTTACCAATCCTAATTTGTATGCCAAGTCTAACTTGTATAATAATGAGGTTGTAGGATTCCCTTAACCTTGCTCACTGAAACCATTTTAATTTACAGAGAATAATTAAAGATTTACTGGGATACAGAAGAGAAGGGGGGAAATGGTGAACTTGCTTGCAAGCCAGTGGGAAGTGCACAGAAAGGCAACCTAAGTTTTATTCCTTCTTCAGTTGAAGTTTGCAGATTTTAGGGTAAGCGTTAGCTCAGGCTGGGAGAGGAATCCGCAAATTCCTCATGAAGAAGTGGCCCCAAACACCTCAGACTATGCAATCTTACGGATTTTTCTCGCACGTAGCTGCCAGGGAGCAGCATTGCCAGGCCGCTCCGAAGGGAAGGGCTGCTGGGTGAGCATAACAAGGTCAGCCTTATTTGGTAGCACCCCGCCCCCACTCGAGTTTTGTGGTGGCTGTATCCAGCTTACTCTTAGCTCAATATAGTAGCCAAGAGCTATCTGGAAGGGTGACCAAGATGTCTTGCTGTATTCAAATATGGCTGTAAGTCAGTCATCTTACTCCATAAACAGTGGACAGCCCAGGGCCTGCCGAGCAGTCCGGCATGGCAGCAGGCTGCACACCAGGATCTCCCCTTGAGCAGGGCTGCCTCTCAAGGTTACCCCTCGAGGCTGAGAGATCTCTTGCAACAGCAAGTTCTGGGTGATTCATAGCATGTTACCTTTAAAATGTTAGCTAAGTAATATTAGGGATTGTTTGTGCACATAAAATCCTTTAGACACAAACAGTTGGCCAAGTCTGGGAGTGAGTCTGGATGCAGCTGCACCCAAACTCCCCTCTGAGAAAGAATTTAGTATGCAAGGATGTCCTTCCTGAACCTCATGACTCAACGGGAGGGTCTCCCTGACAGTTTTGTCTGACCCTATTCCCTATGCAGTAAATAATCAAGTGTACCTTGCCATGGAATCTTGTTAAGCCACTGTCACCGTTACTGGCAAACCTTGTTAACTCACTGTTCTATATCAATAAGGTATACTGTTGCTTCTCTCTGCCAAGTGAAGTGCATGACTCCATCTGTGACACATGCCCTCCATTTCAGTGCCCAGTCAGCATAGGAAGCATTAACATCCGAAAAAGGGGAAAAAATATTAGACGGTTTTTGTACATCTGTTTTATCTGTATTATTATTGGTAATGAGCCATACGAAGTTGGACAATTTGGATTATGAATGTAGATTGTTAAGATTAAGAAAACTAATAAATTGCATGCAATATTGGGTCTGGTATCCTTGTCCTTGGAGACTCTCTGTTAAATCTGAATGCAGGATTTTTTACCTCAAGGATGTGCAGTTTGGAAGTGGAATAATTAATATATACAATGAAATAACACATTTACAATCTACTTTATTAAACTGAAAAAGCTGTGTTCATATATATCTTAATTTATATCTGTTATTTTTAAAGGCTCGGTCTTTTGAAAGCTCGGATATCCTATAGCTGCTTCCTACTGGGTTATGCTCCCTCTTTCTTCTTAGGCCTGTGAAAGGTAAGGTTAACCTCCCATCTTGAATACTGAAATTTGGTTGCATCCCCTTGAATAAAACTTACTGTAGAGACTTGCTCCATCCCTGAAGCTCTCTGGGAGAGCTAACCCTGCTCCTGAATTTAATGTGGTACAATAAAAAGCATGATGAAATCAACTTAATGGATTAGCAGGGAACATATTTCCACATAAATTTTGGAAAGTTGATCTTTTAAGGATGATGTAACCTCTTACACCTCCTCCTGGAAAGTAGCATCCATTTCCACCAAAAATATTTTTCTTTCCCAAGCTCAGAACTTTTCAAAATAAAGAGAAATTGGATAGCCCAGGTAACCAGTGTTTGCTTACTCACCAAAATATATATGTTTCCCATTGCTGAAGATAAGAAATTTAGCATTTTCTCTCTTGTATGCAATCTGGCTTCTCAGTTCAAAGGTAGATCACAGTAACATATCACCTGATTATTATTTTCATGGCAATGTATCTGAAATTTGGGATAAAAAAATCTGTACTGAGATCCTGATTGGTACAGATTACAGATCCATAAACTGATATTTTTTCCTATGCTTTTTAATATCAATGCATTCCAAACATATTAGCTGAAAAAGCCAGAAGGGTAAGCACAATAAAATCTGAACAGTGTAGTAAGCAACCACCTAGGAGCTGATGACATGCTGGCAAAAGGAAGGGTTTAGGAGGAGGTGAAAGGAGAAAAATGAGGTGACCTTTAGAATTTTTTTCAAAAACTTGCATGACTAACATAATTAACATGTATATTAATCCCACTTTAAATGCACTAGAATTGCTATTAATATATTTTGTTTTGGTAAATATATTTAAAACCTCACATTTTACACCTGTGTTTATGAGTAGAATTACCATCTATGGACTTTAATATCATGATTATACTTTTTAGTTATTACTACCAGTGTAACATTGTTAGGCAATGAAATAGTAATAGGCTTCAGGCAATGGATCTTACACCCTTAATTAGCTGTAGTGCAGAAAAAAAGTCATAAAGTTTTGAGAGATCAAGTACTGAAATAAGTTAGTGTTAGTTAAAGTAGTCCTCGTTCGTGTTTGGAATACAGGATAAAACACTTAAGACAGATCCATGGAGTCTGGTATTTTATCTGCGATGCCATCTACAATCATACTTTCTAAAAGGCAAAAGAATTCCTTAGTGAACAATTATGAAATAACTTGCCTTTTGGGAAGTTTTCTTCCTTCTGTCAGTTGATTTTCACTTGTTCGGTAAAATATGAAGCTTGTGTCTCTTCAGAAAAAGTGTTTAATCTTCCCTAATGCAACTAAGGCTGTTATTATCTGTATAAGTGTCTAATCCTTTAAAAGCCTTTCCTTTGACCTCAGTGTATTTAATTAAGGATATTATACAGATGGCATGAGAAGTGAAAGCCATAGGTCAAACAAGGTCAACTGAAAGGTGTAGAGTCAATGAGGAGTATATAGATGCATAATATTGCAAGTCCATAAATACAACAGATAAAATTCCTCATTCTTAGAGCTATAACTTTGTTGTTGTCTTTTCTATTGATTGCTTAACTTCTTCCTGCCCTCCTTGTTCTATTTCTTTTTTTCCCTTTTACACGTATTGCTACAAAGAAAGACACATTCAGTTGTTCAATCCACTGCACAATCCTACCAATCTAAACTTCTTTTTCTTTTTTCCAAACACCTGAAAAGAGGGCTCATACAACAGATTTTAAAGAGTTTTGCAAGGTTTCAAGGCCAAGGCCAATTAAAGGCTTGAAGGAAGAAGCTAACAAAAACAAAATTGTAAATTAAGATGATCCGAGTCTTTGGCAGGCACAGGATCTGGAGAAAGAAGACAGGAGCCATAAGACATTACTTTTCATCTCCTGACTCTGAAAATGGCAATGAGCCAAAGCTTGAGATTCTGTAAACTACTGTGATTTTAATAACTCTTCCGTATAGCTGAAGGCCAAAGATCTGGTCCAGAGATCATGCCTGCTATCGCGTCTGCTCATTTGTGTTTAAAATCCCAGTAGCATGACAGAATTGAGAATACGTGTTAGCTCAGGTCATAGTGTTCTATGCTTTTTGTAATAAGGGATTTTTTAGCCTATGTGTAGTATATAACTCATTAAGGGGGGGGAAAAAAGGACCCTGAAGCTGTACAATGGGGCTATTTTCTAAGGCTTTTATTAAAACTGAGGAGATGATGTTGCAGCAACACATTATATCTATGGCATCATACCAGAATGACTTCCGCATAGGTACCAGGTGTCTATTGAAAGCCATTACTTATAGAATTATTTCATTGAGCAATTATTTCAGTTACATGGGGGTATATAGCCCTTTAAGGATACAGATCTGTAAACATATAAAAAGTGTTAAAATCCAGTGCTTCTCTGTGGAACCTACTTATTCTTTCTTCTTTCTTTATAGAAAGGTTTTATCTTTCCCACCTGAGATTAACAAGAGTTAATACTTAGAATTTAAATTTGTCCTTGCAAGGTAATTAGTATAATCTGCTGTGTACAAACACCCCACTGGCAAGTCTTTGATTTTACTCTTGTCCCATGGTATCAAATCAACAAGTTTGTCATTGTGCTTACCAAATACACAGATGGACAAATATGGATTTCCGTTGTGGATTTTATTGACTCTTAAATAACATCTCAGTGTTACTAAATGAAGAAACAATAGTAACAGTGACTGCATCTCAAGCCTGAATATGGAGGAACTGCAGTGGAGACAGGAGCCTTTGTAGCCAGTCGCATCTCAGAAGGACTCAGAGAACTGGGCTCCAGCTGTAGTTTTCAATTAAAATAGGAGGAAGTGATTAGAATGTTAAACAATAAGGATTTTTATATTACAGGTCAACATGGGCAAAAGGGTCATTTGGTTGGCTGGTAGACACTCAGGAGGTGGAAGGGATCTCAAAAAGCTTAAGCCATCTCTTTGTTAATAACAGAGTTGCCTTTAGGTCAAATATAAACTTCTACAATAGAAAAAGAGAGATTTCTCTGGCCTTAAAACATAAGCAGTCAAAAATTCACTGGTTGTATTAATTTTTTTAATAATAGGATCTTTCTTTCACAAAACAGCTCTGAACAGAGTCAAAGGATCCTTAACACTGTCATGTTTTTAAATTTGAAGTGTATCACAAAGAATTATACTGCATTAATTGCATCTATGGAGAGTGAGCAAATAGAGATTTCTTGTGTGAGACTGTCTTAAGAGCAACCACCTGCCACTGTTGCCAACTTTGGTTGTTGCACAAGTAATGGGAAAAATATAAGTGCAACTACATTCTTTTTCAAATTACCTCCCTTACTTTGGTCCAGAGAACTGACTTAGAATGGTTATTTTGTCCAAACTTTTTTTTTTTTTGAGAGATTCCTTGCTTAGAGCACTGATGGGATATTATTGATAATTGCTTCAGAGAAATTGCCGTGATTTAGGATGGGTTTTTTTGCAATTCTTAATGTTGGATTAGGTGGATAGACTGAATCGTCTTCAAGAATATATATATATGTAAGGGTGGCTATGAGGAAAATGAGGCAGTATTGATATGTGGCATTTTCCATTTCCTTTTAAATACTATATTTTGCACCCTTTTTATATATTATTTTACCCTGTGTTAATGATTGCATAGTTAAAACTCAATATTTTTATAAAAAGTACCAAAAACTTAAGTAACGCAGTTGGTATAACTGAAAGACCAACTCTTGATGTTATTTCTAAGCTGAAAAAAAGTTGAATCATGTAACAGTACGATGTTGAATTATCCTGGTTATATGCCTTTGCAACAGCTAGAGGATGTCCAAGTAGCTACCCACATTTCCTAGCAAAAGGAGCTTTAGGAAGGTGACAGCTGCCACCTATGAAGTGACGAAGGTATCCTGGGTGTCTCTGTCAAGCTACAGCCTAAGGCCAGTCTTGTTGGAGATACAAGGAACTGTTAGAAGTAGTGACAGGCATTTTAAGCAAGAAAGAATTGAGGAAAAAGTGAAAGAAAAATCAGTGGGGAATTATATTTATTGTAATTTGTTCTTAACATGAAGTAGAACAGGTAGGCAAAACTTTTTTTTGTTTGAGTGACAGAAATGTAAACAAGAGAATTATGATTCCTTTTGAGAAATTAAGATTGTGCTTTGTTCATGACAAAAAATAAAACTGCACGTAGTGTGCTAGTAAAATATTTACTAGAAGACATTCTGTTGCCTCTGACAAAAAGGGGCCTTGAGGCTGAGAAACCCCTTAAAGCTATAACCTTTTAAGTAATTATATGATTGATTTCTTCTGTAGTATGCTACATGAGAATATATTCTTACAACTTTGAATAAGTTTGAGATGGGATAAATTGGAGTTTCTAAGAGTTGCTAATTCTCATTTCTCTAATCAACAGACCTGATGTGTCTCTCAAGAGTGACTTTTCATAAAGCAGCGTCTCTCACAACAGTAACAAACTGAAATTTTCTCGGATGCTTGTAAAATACTTTAGGCTGCTAACTCAGTTTGAAATGAACACTAGTACACTAGTTGCATGCTCCTGACCTGGAGCTCCTGTTTTACAGATGTCTTCCTGTTTTTAAGCCATTTAATGACACTAGAAGTCAAAACTTTTTGGTATTTTGTAAAAGTGACTCTTTCTGTTTATTGTTCCCATTACTGCAGCAATCGCTGGAGGGACGCATGGTTACTAAAGGGTGGTTGCACATTATAGCTGACACAACTGTGATGACCCAATAGACAGATTTATAAAATTTGTATCAGAGCAGATATGCCAGCCTGCAGGAAATGTTCTTATATGTAAGTACATATGCAAGACCAGAATGAAAAGAAATGCTGACTTTAGTTCAGAAACATCCACTGGCTTTGAGGTCAACGAATTTTAAAACACTATCAAGATGACTTCAGACTTGCATTCTGAAATGACCTATATTGTCTGTCATTGCTATGTCTCTGAAAATAGGTATTAGAAATTTTTAAAAGGGGTACTCAGTGTGGTTTGTGGGATGACTAGTTAGTACAGGCATTGGCGTTTGTGTTAGCTGGTTGTTAGAAGACAGCTTCTGAGTAGCTGCTGGCTCATCGCAATTGTAATTTTTCAACAGCCCTAAACCCTGAGGTAAGTGACAGCAGCTCTAGTAGCATAATAAAGGACTATTTTTTGCATAAGTGTGTTGAAATCTAATGGGAAAAAGTTTAATTTATTGAGCAGTTGAATTATAACATTCCTTGATCAGGCTCTATTTATCTTGGCATTAAACCTGAAAACAAACTGGCAATTCTGAAAATATAGTGCCTACCTATATTCTCTGTGGAGGGACAGCCAATAGGACACCGAAAGGAAGAGGCAATAAGAATCACAATTACATAATATCAATAAGCTCTGTGTTATCTGTTTTCCATTTTAAAAATGGGAAAAAAACCCCACCTTTCTGTATGTTTCTATATCTCTTATTTAAACTCTGCAGTATGCAGCCTGAGTGCTTGCTGCAACTGGTGCAAACTGGCAAAATTCTTAATTCTGAAGAAAAATAACATCAAGAAATATGTGCAAACAGACCTTGAATAATATCTGGGTTGGGTGGGATTTTTTTTCATCTTCTTCAATGTGAACTCTTTAACAGTGAGCATTGGTTAGAAATGCTACTTAAAATAGTGACTTCTACTAAAAGGAAAGATAAAAAGTGACACTGTGTGGTTGTTTGGTTAATCTGTACAATTGACAGCTTGACAAATGTCCCTTGTCAAATGAAGCTGCAACATATATTCTTCAGGCTCTTCACATTTCATGGCTATTTATTTCTCCTAACCCCCTGAACCCCCCCCCCCCCCACACACCCACCCCCCTCCCCCCCCACAACT
>VXAY01007657.1:50703-64334 GCA_013399855.1 Oxyruncus cristatus
CCCCCCCACACACACCCCCCTCACACCCCAAATGTGTGATAACAATGCAGTTTTCCTCTTACATGGGAATAATTAGTCAGCACCTCAAGTGACCATATACACACCTACTGTGACACAAAAAAACCCCAGTCTTTCTAAACAAAACAAATGGAGAATTCAGTGTAGGCAGCAGTCCAAATAGGCTTCTGTTTATCTTTTAGTTGGTCAACCTATTGCTTCAATTGTTTCTAGAAAACATAATAAATGGCAGGTTTTCATATTAAAGTTAATAAAAATGTAAATCTAAAAAGGACACTCTAAGTAAAGTGGTAACTTTGGAGCTGTAGGCAAAAGAGAGTGGCATTATAGCCTGTGAAACATAAAAAAGATTTTATAAATATAGTTATTGTTAATTCTGGCCAGCCCCTATGTTCTGCAGCTGACAACCTGTACCATGGCAAGCTCAGATATGATTTTTTCTAAAGCAAAAGTTCATTTGGCAGTTTATTTTACAATAAAATTTATTACATGAAATATAGAAGGCAAAAATGAACTGACAAAAAATAGTGATAACTCAGAAGTTCGGGTTCCAGTCTCATCTGAAAAGCATAACTTCGTTTCCAACTTATTTTAAATAGTTATCTCTGGAAGGGAGGCAGGATCTCTGTGAATTGCTAACCTGGTTTTATTGATCAGTACTGGAAAAATGATAAAAGATTGTAATTTTTTTCACAGTTTGCCCCCTATTCTTTAAAAACTTTCACTCAGAATAAAGCGTGGATTAACAATAATTGTAATATACATACAAAGAGATGGGGAGGACAGGAGGAGAGAGGGGAGGAGGGAGAGAGAGGTGTTGCCATAGCACAGACTTTCAGTAAGCATTCATTCTGAAAGACAGGGTTATTCTGTTATAAAGATAGTAGGGACCTACAAATGATTCCAAAGTACTGAATATCTTTAGATTACAGTAACTGAGTCTAAATAATTGTCTTCTTTTGTAACTTCTCAGAAAAAAAAAATGCTTGTGTACTTAGTATAAAAGTGGTAATGTTTGGAAGGATATGTTTCATTCATAACTTAGTTAAGAAAATCCTTACACTTTCTTGACAAAATAAAGCATTTTCGTAGAAAGTACCATTAGGTGCTGGAAAAAAGGATTATATTATGGAAGGACTCACAGACAAATTAATGGAAGACCATGTTCCCTTCAGGGCTTGAACAGTCCATCTCTCTGAATCACAATACTTCCTGCATCTCTAGCTGAAGTTGGCAGTAATGTACAACACAGCTGAGTATTCACAAGGAACAGACATACTTGCTTCCCTAAGAAAAAATGTATGTAAATAAGGCTTTTATAGGAAAGTAAAATACTGGGGTAGAGAGGGTTGGACAGAGTACATGAAATGAAGAATCTTCTATCAGATATGATAAAAAAAACATGGTGGAAAAGATGCTGACTCTAGGAGAGAATTAAGTGAAAACAAAATGCTGACATTCAGTTCTTCACAGAAGACAATTCTGGTTCTCTATTTTTATTCTTAAGATCAATCCCTTTAATGCCTTCTGTATTTAGTGAGATTTAGTATTACAAGAATTTATGGCCAGTACTGCAAAACTTGGATTCTTGAGTGCCTTTGTACTAGTAATTCCACCGTTGTCAAAAGAACTGCTCATGTTAGAGTCCATGAACCCAAATGGATTTTGAGCAAGTATTAAAGGACGTTTAAGAGATTTATGAAATGTTTCTTGTTTAACACGATGGCATATTAGAATTAATTATATTTAAAGAGTATATGATTGATTTTGAAAAATCTATGAAATTCCTGCCCTGAATTTCATGAACTTTTGTGAACAAATTATTTTCTAACAAAGGTTTTGAAAAACTGACAGGGACTATTTTCAAGTGATCCAACAGGGACATATTGGACATTTAAATTCCGAGGAAGAAATAGATATTCAGAAAATTCAAGTCATTTCACAGAAACAGGCTGCAGCTTTCTATCTGGAAGAATAAAAGCCATCAGAACCCATCCCTTTGTGTCTTTTCCTTTGTGTGTTTTTTCTTCTGGTTTTGTTTTGTGTGGGTTTTTTTTCTGTGTAAACTTATAGAAGAATAAGTACCTAGGATTAAACAAAATTACCAGGTATAGAGCACAAGTAATTTATAATAATCAAGGTCTCTAGGTACAGAGAATATGAAGAATTCTTCTAGGAAAGAATTTACAATGTAAAAAGGTAGTATTAGTGTCAGAGAAAGATTAGATAGTTAACAGTTTTTAGCAGCAAAGTGCTGCCTTTATAAAGTTCTTCAAAGTTTCATTAATCTAGTCCATGACAGAGAGGATTTTGAGCAGCAAGGGAGCTGTGTGAAGAATGTGTAGACTATTACTGTTCTACCATTACTGCTGATGCACTGTTGGGTTATCATGCCATGCCTCTTTCATCTTTTTATGATCTCTACATGCCCTATAGCTATTGCTACATTATATTTAATCATCTTTAACAGCTTGAGTGTCAAAAAGTTAAATAGTTTTAACTATCTTTCTTTTTTTTTTTTTTCCTGTAACAATATGCAACTTAACAGCACCCGTGCTGAGCTCGTTAAGAGCTATTGACAGATTTCATGCCATCCTGTGCCAATGTCTTCACCATTTTTATGATCATGTGATGCATTTATGCACTATGGAAGCTGGTTTTATTACAGCCATGATCTTCCTTTGATATTCTTCTTTCATCTAATTTGCCTCTCACTAATTGCTTAGGTCCTAGTCACAGTTTTTCCATATGCTGTCCATAGCTGAAGGGAGAACAAATAATAATGTAATCCTTTTTCTGTAGAGCTGGTGTCTCAGCGTTTTTGCAGAATAACTGATCTTTTCTTATATGTATATTAAAAGCTTAATTCAGAATTTCTTGTCCAAACATTCCAGTTTCAGGCCTATTTCTGTTAATTTCAATATCAAGCATAAATTTTGATCACTGATGATAAAGATGAGTTAAAATTGCAATAGATGTTGCTAGGTTGATAAGAGGAATAGAAAATATATCTTATATGAAGGGTCTAACAGAAGGCAACTAGATTCATAAAGTAAAGTGTAGGATTGATTAAAGATGGGACGACTCTTTAAGTTAAGGAAATCTATAAGGATTTTCTTTCTATGAAACAATACTTAAAGATAATGATTAATAACTTGTAAATCCTTCTATAACTACCTTTTAGGGGTAAGAAGCCTAGGAGGTTTAAACTTAATAAGAAGTAATTTTCTGAAATAATTGTTATGCATGGTTGCAAACAGGAACAGGGGCTGGATTTGATGATCCTAATTCCTGTCAAATTTCCATCGCTTCTAAATTTTTTTTTCCACCTTTCCCAATAATATGGAAGAATAACCTTGCCTCCTTCCCATAGTAAACCGAAGATACTTAAACCTTTCCAATTTAAAGGATTAGTCTCCTTGACTGCTTCCATCAGTATATTTCTAAATTTTTTTTCCAGGTTTGTGTAGTAGACACTGAAAGGGCCTTTGTGACTTTTCCAACAATAAAATATTTTCAGATCTAGTTGTGCAGTCATCTGGCCTCAGCATCACCAGGCAACACAAGATTTGCTGTGCTGGTCAGCCAGGTGACGACACCACTAGTGTACCAACTCTGGTGTTGCTCCTCTGGCATACATCCCCAACACTGTATAT
This sequence comes from Oxyruncus cristatus, assembly GCA_013399855.1. NCBI lineage: Eukaryota > Metazoa > Chordata > Aves > Passeriformes > Cotingidae > Oxyruncus > Oxyruncus cristatus. Next base: position 54,378 of record VXAY01007657.1, read on the forward strand.
AAATACTGGAAGGGAAGGTTTACGGTAGACAGAGCCAGGCTCTTTGCAGTGATGCTCAGTTACTGGGTCAGAGGCAAGGGGCACAGACTAAAGGATGTGCCTGAACTTCAAGAAACACTTTTTATTGTGACGATGACAGAGCACTGGCACTGGGTTGAGAGGCTGTACAGTCTTCATCCTTGGAGATACTGTAAAAGCATCTAGGTATGGTCTTGGGCAGCTGGTTCTGGGTAGCTTAAGCAGGGGGTTTAGACAAGATGACCTCCAGAGGTCCCTTCCAGACTCAACCTTTCTGTGATTCTATGAACACAGGGTGTCATTCAGGCAACAGTGTTTTCAGTACACGAGAGATCATTACCAATCTGAAAAAGATAATTATAAATCACTGTCTCCACTAATATTTGACTGGAACTTTTCAATCTTCAATCCATTGGCATTTCCCAGTTACCATTATTTTTTATTTCTATTACTTGTGACTTAAATATAAGTTCAAAGTAAGTCCAATATATTTTTAAAGAAAAGAACTGAGATACAAGTTAATATTTTAAGATTTACAGTTTATTGTCAATTTTGTGGTAACCGCCCAGAATTTTTACACTGAGATTCAAATTAATTAAAATAGTGTTTTATGGAAAAGGGTCTTTAATTTTATTATTCCTTTTGAAATATTTCTTTGCCTTTTCAGTCTGAATTTTAGAGGATTTTTTACCTCCAGAACTTCTTGGGAACAGGAAAAGACATTTACCTGCATAAAATTTATCTCTCTGAAGACTTCTGTCTAAGCTTAAACTTTTCCTTCTGTACCTTTATGAAAGACATTTTGATTTCCTAAATCAGATGCAACTGAGTTTATAGTCTCATGCTTAGACTGAGTTTCATAATAAGATTAAAAGAAATATTCTCAACAGAAGCAAATAATTATACTTGCATTGAAAGAAAGAGTAGGTACTTGACATCAATACAGAATCGATCCTTGTACTTTCAGTCTATCTCCAGAGCAAATAGTGATAATATTCTCTATAAATACTTACAGATAGTTGCTTCTGTTTGCTTAAATTAAATCAAAAAGAATACAGTACTCTCTCACTCATTAGAGAGCGTGCTGTATATTCCAGAAGTTTTTCAGGCAATTTAATTTCTAAACAGACATAATCTATCTCTACATTTTCCTATCTAGTTCCAGAAATCATCAGAGTTTCCCTTCAACATGTTTAGGTGTTTTGATTGCTGAATTGTTTGTTTGGCTAGTAGCTGTCTTTGCAATAGTTTTTTCAGTGCTACAGCTACTTACACGATCAGACAGATCCATTAAGAAATATACCTATGCCAGCAAAAGAGATGTCTACAGATAGCTTCTTTAGTTTAAAAATTATGCTTTTGTCTCAAGTTTAAAGAAATAAATGCTACTCTACAGGGCAAGGTAAGCATGTAACATAAGATAATATAATATCAAGTATGTTCTTAATTATGTGCCTTTAATGATTGTCCTTAGATTAGCGATACTGTTTAAACATAGACTGTGGCCAAAAAGAATCCAGATTTTTTTTTGATGTTGTTTTCCATGCTCTCAAATACATATTTTTTTCTGGCAAAAACACAAGTGTTTTTTTTCTGTAAATGTCTATTTGAGGTTCTAAACATCCACCATGTTGCTTCCAACTTCTTGTTGACAACAACATGTTCAGTACAAGGAAACCCATCATTTCTGAAATAAACTGTTGGTAAACGAGACAGTCTTTCTCAAAATCAAAGGGTTTGGTTTCATTATTAAGCAAAAGAACTTTACACAAAGTGGCCGTCTATGTCAGCGTAATGAATTTTGAATTAAAAGGAAAATTCTTTAGAGGTAATTATGACTAGTCTATGATTATCAATTGATCTTGTTATGACTAGTGCAGTTAAGGTAGATTCATAATTAAGTTGTCTAGATATAGACAATGAATTGTCACTAATGACATTAGAGATGATTGGTGGAAAGAAACCACTTTTCTCATAATGAAGGTATTGTGAGACCCCCCCCCATAGCTACTGCAGGATGCTATTGCACCTTTACCCTTTTAACAATATAAAAGGGAAGGATTGTCCCAAAATACCCAGTTATTATTATCTATCTAAAATTTCATCGTTACTCGACAGACCTTGCGCTACTTGAAACATGTTCCATCCTCTGGAGCATATGATCTAGTGCTGATTAATGGTAATATACTGATCTTGGAGAGCTGGTTTTAGCAGCATTGCTCTGTGCACTAAACTTTCAATTGATTTTAAACAGAATGATTTCCAAAGTAATTCAAAGGTTGTTTATTCATGAATCCATATGAATTAGAGATTTTTTTTTTATTTTTTTTTTTTTATCTGAAAGGTGGGATGTGGTCTTGACAGTATATGTATTCGCCCAAAAATGCTTCTTTAGACTATATTTCTGGGAAGTGAGATTATCAACCAACAGCCCACATTTTAAACTAAATTAAAATACTTTTCTCGCACCACAGGCAGAGGACATGGAGATATCTAAGAGGAAGCAGGGAGTGAATAGCACTAAAGAAATTACGTGGACTAGGTTTCCAATAGAAGAAGAACACAACTCTCTGTGACGTATTTAGAAGCATTTTAATTGTTCTGCTGACTTGTGCTTATAACAGAAATACAATTGTAGATAAGCATGTACAATTACATAAACAAACACTCCTCATGCAGTTACCATTCAGTAACAGTTTGATAAAGACTGGGTTTATAGAGTGCTAAAAATAGTCTGCCATAGACTTCAGAACTTTGACAGGATCAAAGCCACTCTGCCCATAAAATTTTCAAATTGGAATAATTCCAGAGTAATTTCTAAAATACAAATAATTTCAAGTATGAAGTTAGTGAAATAAGTAGCTAAAGAATATTTTTTTTCCTTGAGGCTTACAGTTATGTCATGACAATAACATTAAAAAGAGAAATATTACATAATTTATAATTTTTATTTTGTTTATATGTAAGTATCTGGTGATACTATGAAAGCTACTTAAGTACAGAAATCTGCATAAAATGCATACTGTGATTTCTTATGCTGCAGCCTCCAGGCTGCCATTGCATGCATTACTCATTTTTCCTTGCCATATTCAGGGTTACAATTCAGCAAATTTCAAAACCACAATTCTGCAAAAGTTGTTTTTCCTTATTCTTGGACCATTAACCACAGTGAATGCTATTCCTAGTCTTCATTGTCCAAAGCAAAGGAAGAGCAGGGACCATGACTCATCCACAGATGCAGGAAGTAATAATGAGAACATTTGTTCAAAGATTTAACTGAGTCATATGCTTGTTCATATTTATGATGACAGAAGATGAAGCCTTTATATTTGTAAGTGAGGTCAAACATCCATGTTTGGAGAGCACACACAGAGGTTTTTCTGGATATTGAAGAAATTATTGAACACATTATAAACCTGAGGCCTATGAATGTTAAAAAATGTCTGAAGTCCTTTACAGACATTTAAAAATTCCTTTAAGCGTGATAAATATGGGAATATGAACAGAATCTTGCTTCTCTACAGGCTTCCAATGACAGAAACATGGGACACCATTCTGTACATACATGATAGTCTTACAGATCCCATCCACAGAAGTTACTGTCAAGAGATAAACAATTCATAGATAGGAAAGGCTTAAAAAAGACTAAGCAAGCAAAAAAAATACATTAACTTTTTCACACCACTTCACACTGTCAACACTGAATATAGAGAGCTTGTTTTCTTTCATAGGAATTGCTTCCTTCCCCATTACTTACTAATTCTGATTAATAAGGTAGCATCTTACATCTTTGTGTTCTAGAACATCTTACTGGTCTTCCATGGGTTTTTAGTCAAATTTTGCAGTTTTAAGTCAAATTTAATCAGTTTGATCTGTCATACTTAGGCCTTAACTTTTCCTCTGAAGATAATGATGACAGTCTTGCATTGGATGACAGTCTTGCATAATATCCATCTTACTGGTAAAAGGATACCTTAGAAGTTTTTTAAGAGCATTATAATAGCATAGGATATGATTTATCTAAACATGTTCAACACAATCCTGTACTATGAAATGTCATTTCAGCAGTCATTCAGATGAATCCTTGAGTTCATTGGAATTTATCTCTGAGTATGTTTAAGGATATGAATAATAAGTCCCAAGGAAGTTTTACTAAATATAACAGCTGTCAGCTAAAATGTGTGGTTAGTAGCACACAGTGGATTCCTTGTGTGGAAATAAAGGAAAAGTTAAAAATCATCTGGTGAATGACTAACAGTTAATGTACTATCTTATATTCTTATTCCATGAGGGTTTTTAAAAATGTTTTTCCTGAAGGAAAATAGCCACAAGTGTGAGAGCCATTACTGCTTTTTCCTGTATAAACATGGGTGCAAAATGTTAAAGGTAGTAAATTCCTAGGTAAGCGTATAACTTGACCCCTGAGAATTCAGTGTCTCCAGTATCTCTAGGTTTGGGCCATTATTGGTATAACAATAACATCAAAATTCTTGAGAAGTTTTCTGCTTATGAAGAATAGCTTGAAGGCAGAATTCTGTTCTGATAGATCATGGTATTGGTAACAAAAAATAAGCAGAATCACCATAACTTCACTTGCTGTGCTCCTGGGAAGCTGCAACATTCCCCTAACTTTCTAATGCAGTATTTCTTCCATATTGCTTCCTTTGCTTGCACCCATTGTTCTGTGCTCACTTGTGAAACTTTTTCTGCTTCATGAGTCACTGAAGGACTCAGGGACAAGGAGCATGTCCTTTTGTTCATAATGTATCATTGCCATTCAGTAATTGAGAGATGCTAATTATTCTGAAATTGTTGCCTGGTCTTTACTTACTCTACTTGAACTAATTTCCATGAAAGCCACTAGGAGAGCTGATGAGTATAAACTGAGCAAGAACCTCACAGCCATAATAGTTTGACAAGAGCATAGTATATTTATTCGTAGCTTTAGCACTTCCGAATTTATCACCAAGAAGCTGTTTGTCGGTAGTGACAGGTGTTGACTAGCGAGTTGGAAAGATTTTGCCAGGAAACTCATGGCTATGACTTTGAACACTGGGATTAATGGGTTCTGTAATGTCTGAGTTTTCAAACTTCATTTGCATTCCTTCTCAAGTTTTAATAAAGTTTTTTTACTATATCTACATTTCTGGAATATTGTTTAGAGCTTGTCCAGTTATAAACCTTTTATACATATATAATACATATATAATATATAAATAGTATCACTCTTGCCTTTTATAGATACATAAAAGCAACACAAAATAGTGGATTTTATTATCTATATCACATTGCATATTTTTCACCTTATCATTTCCAGGGTGGGTTTGATATAGTCTTTTTACCACACACAAAATGAGATTCAGGCAACAGTCTGAAAAAATTAAACTTCCACATCAGGTGCAATGGGGAATGTATACACATTTCTGACATCCGCCCGGCCTCTTGAATAGCTGGCCATACATTGCACACTTAAATTGACATCTAATAGACCCTTAGAAGGCAAGGCTGCAGATGTTCTGGCTCGTGTTTATGTTTCTCTGCTTAGGTGTGCTTTCAGGTTCTGACATTTTTCCAAAAGCAAGAGCAACTCTTTTTTAAGGGGAGGAAAAACAGCCTTTCCCACATGTATTAGTTTTTGCAGGTACTTAAAGGAGACAAAATCTTGGCCCTGGATCTTAATGTGAGTCTGTAGTACCAGAGAGGCCCTCTATTGGCCCTAAAATATGCTGACCCAGTAATTCATTTAGTCATGGATTATTTAATTTGTTTCCATGTTTGCCGTAACTATTTGATCATTATGTATTCTATGTCCTCATGTGGGATTAAGATGTTGTTTTTTAATTTTTTTAATTTCCAGTCAGATAGAGAAAAAGAAAAGCTGGTAAAAGCATCCAGCCTCTGGAGATGAAGTAAACTCGGCACACTTGCATTCCTTAGGCTACCTGATAGCAAACAAGAACAAAATTCAGAACAGCATTCAAAAAGTACATACTATACAAATCTGATTATCTGTATTTATCTAGGAGATAGGAAACATCTTTTGTCGCTGTGTGAAGTGAGAACTCTTCTAATTCTAAACTCTCATTTGAGGTATTGCCATAGCCACTGAAAACTGAAATAATCTACATGTTTTCTTCCACAGGGAATGTCATGATTTAGAGGTGTTATATTTTGCAAGTGCCAAGAGAATGCTAAAAAACTCTCTTACAGCTCTTTTCTTAACCCATACTGGATCTCAGATGTGAGCTGCAAGCAATTTTGATTTTTTGAGTATTTGTTGGAGACCATCAGAGGTACAGATGCTGTGTATTTGGCATATCAGGAAGGCTCAGGCTGGGAATTGGAGGTCCTGGGAACACAAACCATAATATAAAATCTCCGCTTTCTAAGAAATTATTGACAGTAGCTTATTGTCAGTTTTAAATATTTAATCTAATAAAATCATGAGTCAAAGCAAGTCACATGTTTAAGTGCTACTTTGGGGAAACTGTTGCAGTGTTTATTGTTTATGAATGAAGAAACAGGGGCAAAACTATTTTACAGGAATTTTTAAATTAAATTTGGAGGCCAAGTAGCTTCCTAGATTTTTGGGAAGTTAATTCTTTACAAGCCTGTCAAGAAATTGCAATAAACCTGGCGACATCATGAGGAGAATAAAAAAAGTTCTTATTATGCTTTATAAATATCACAAACATTTCTAATCACCTATTTGGTATATCTGCCTGACAATGCAGAGTTAAATCCGAGAGACTGTTAAAATAAATAGAGAATTAGTCATATTAAGAAACATACTGTGAATGGCTATCAGTTAAAGAATAGTCCAGCTTGATTCTACTCAAGCTAGCAAAATAAGATTTTTGAGTTTCTGTAAGAGAAAATATCATAGAACAATCTAAACCACAATAAAACTGTTCAATAACTGTTCTTAGGACTTTAAAAAAGAACATTAAATTCCTCAGGCTTGAACCTAAGGGTGTGGAACCACTGACAGACTTCAAGCCTACTCAGGTGAAGAGCTGAATAGTTTGCCAATAATTACAGTAGGTTCGTCCCCTCCCACTCGGTGTTTGACTTAGTTTCTTAGCCTGTGTCTGATAGGTAGCATCTGGGTCTCTGGAGAGTTTCATGTTCCAGTTGGGAAGGAGCAAACACCTGGCTTACTAGGAAGCAGAAGCTCACAGCCTCTGCTATCTCTCAGCAGAGATTATTCCCTGCAACCAGATGGTTTAACGTAACAGTGCAGTCAGGCATTGGTTGCAGGTTGGAAGCAATGATCATGTTGACTGTCTTTCTGTTGAGATTGGGGTCTGCTAGGGTGAGTTTTCCTTCCAGTATGTTTTGTTTTCTTGGTGGTTTAGTGCTAAGTATTCAGCACTGGAAAGCGTTAACATAGAGAATGTGCTTAATTGTGCTGGTACTTTTCCTGTGCTGCCAGAAAATAGGCTCCAGGTGGAAAATATTCTTTTAAATTGCTACATTGCAGCTAAAACAGGTGTATGCTTATTCTCTTCACAGTCTCTGCCTCCCAGCTGAGAATGGTGCATAGCAGTACTGATACTGTGCCACTCCTTGCTTGTGGAGTCATACTTTGCTTGGTTTCAGGAGGGAAGTGGTCAAGCAGTGCCACTACCCTACAGACGTAAGGGAAGTTAAGGTAAGAGATAACCTAGAGGGGCATTCCTATTGTAATGATGGAATATTAACAAATAAGGGTTAATGTGTAACTGGGGAGAATTTGCTGTTAACATCTATTTCTGACCTAGTTGGATTTTTGGAATGAACTGTAATGTAGTGCCTGGTTTAAAGAGGGTTTTTCTTGAGATTGTTTAATAAACTAAATCCCTCTTTAATAAGGGTTAGTGAATGATTGAAGGATAGGAGGACTAAAGGGAGGTGAGAACTGTGGATCTGTAATTCTGCTACTGTGAAACAAAATACACTAAATGTAACTTTAAATCGCAGTGCAAATAAAAATTCATAATGATACCCACATACAACTTGTGAACCAAACTCAGTAGCAGGGGAAAAAGACCTGCGTGTGTGCTTGAAGCACTTAGGATTGTATTTCCCTCCTCTGCTTTTGATGTAGGACATAGGCATATCTACAACCTATGTATTTTCTGGAGTGTAAAACCTGACCAATTATTAGGGCAGTCATATTAAGGAAATGTAAAAGACGTTTATTCACTTAGTTAGGAATCACAGACTCATAGAAGCATTAAAGTTGGAAAGACCTCTAAGATCACCGAGTCCAACCGTTAACCTAACAGTTCCATCTTCAAACTAAACTATGGCCCCAAGTGCTACATCTACACATTTTTTTAAATACCTTCAGATATGGTAACTCCACCACTTCCTGGGCAGTCTGTTCCAATGCTTGAAAACCCTTTTTGGTGAAGAAATTGTTTCTAGTATCCAATCTAAACCTCCCCTGGATCAACCATTTCTCTTGTCCTGTGACTTGTTACTTGGTAGAAGAGACTGACCCCTACCTTGCTAGAACCTCCTTTCAAGTACTTACAGAGGGAGATAAGGTCTCCCCTCAGCTCCTTTTCTCCAGGCTAAAAAACCCCAGCTTCCTCAGCCATTCTCAGACTTGCTCTAGACCGTTCACCAGTTCAGTTGCCCTTCTCTGGACATGCCCCAGCACTTCAGTGTCTTTCTTGTAGTAAGGGGCCCAAACCTGAACCCAGGATTCAAGGTGCACTCATGTTCAGGGGCTGTCAACCAGCACCCCAAGGTCCCTTTCCTCTCGGCCACTTTCCAGCCATTCATCCCCAAGCCTGCAGTGTTGCGTGGGGTTGTTGTGACCCAAGTGCAGGACTGAGCACTTGGCTTTGTTGAACCTCAGACAGTTGGCCTCCACCAGTTGATCCAGCCTGTCCAGATCCCTCTGCAGAGCCTTCCAACCCTCCAGCAGTCCTACCCAATTTGGTGTCATCTGTGCAGTGTCTGAGGGTGCACTCGGTCCCTTCATCCGGATCATTGATAAAGATATTAAACAGGGCTGGCCCCAATACTGAGCCCTGGGGAACAGGCTGACTCCTGACCAGCACCAGTTGGATGTAATTCCATCAACCACCACTCTCTGGCACCAGCCATCCAGCCAGTTATTTACCCAGAAAACAGTGCACCTGTCCAAGCCATAGTTTCTCCAGGAGAATGCTGAGGCATGAAGGAAACTGAGAAAAGGCCCATCCTTTTCTTACTTAAAGAATTCCACTTTTCAGAACTTATAGGCAGCATGTTTCCACGATAGCTTACACTAATGTAGAGTAGAAGTAAAACAGATGTAAACTGTAACTGAGAAACTGCTAATCTGTATTCAGTTCACTTAGCTGTGTTGAACACAGATGCATGCAACAAGATTGTCACAGTGACTACGTCACCCAGTACTCTCTGAGAATAAGGCCATCAAAACACCTGAGATGGATACTTCTGGTGCCGAAAAAAAAAATGTTTTTATTGCAAATTCTAAGAGGACAGACAAGGAGAAAATATTTTGGTTTGTGCCTGCAGAAATGCTTCCCTAGGGGCTGAACTCACTCCTGCTGTGTCCTATGTGTCATACATAACTTCAAATACGTACAAGAATTTGATCAGTCTGGGGGGGTTGAGAAAGCAATTATTTTATTTTAGTTCTGAAAAATCTTACTTAAATTTTATATTCTTTTTATTATGAATATTTAATGCTACACTGATATTAAAAAAAAAAAAATTCTTCTTTCATCAAATGTAGTGACCATATATATCCCTTAAATCTAACTTCAGTGTTCTGGAGAAGGAAGAGCCTAGCCCAGTAGTAATACATAACAAAACAGAGTATAATGCAAGAGAAGGTAGAGAAATTAGGAAGAAGAAATTAAAGCAAAGAAAGATACATCCTGCCAGACAGAAATAATATATAAGGTAAGGAGGGGGGAAAAAAAAAAAAGAAAA
>VXAY01007657.1:64486-193178 GCA_013399855.1 Oxyruncus cristatus
AAAAAAAGAAAAAAAAAGAAATTCAGTGGTAGATATAGGATAATGTCTTAGTTCCACTGAGGGACTGGTTCAACTCCTAATGCAGTGATGCCATTTCTGGATAACACAGAGGATATACGAAAAGATGACAGACAGCATATAAAGAAGGGGAGATTTAGAAGATTTCTTTTTTTTTTTTTTCCTTTAGGGTATGTTTGTGATACCGAGTACAGCTACACTCACATATGGCCTAAGATGTCTTGCTTTTTTTTGGTTGGTTGGGTTTTTTAATTCTAGAGGCTGATAGATGAATTATCTGTTAATAGCTGCCAGTTTAGTTTGTGTAACTGGAGCATATTGACAATTTTTTTAATTTTTTTTTTAAATATCACTGTCTCCTGTCCTTTTATAAAAACTTAGGAATTTTGAGTTAATTCTTTATTTGTAGGGTTTTTAGAATTGTATATGGAATAGAAAGTAGGTCTGAAAATACATTTCAATTTATTAAAAGAATTTTAAATCAGTCTAATGCTATTCTGAAATTGTCTAGTATCTTTAAAAGTATAACTCTGAGGAACCAAGACGACTATATGAAAAAACCTGTATGAAGTTCAGAACCAATCAAAAATGATCATGATTTATTGCACCACATCAAAACCAGATAACCACTAAAATCCATAATTCATTGTAATAGTATCATAGTCAAGCCTGAAAAAAAGTAATCATGTTTATACTTGGATAGTTCAGATGAGTAATTTATTGGTTCTAAAAAATAATGTACTGTAAAAATACTCACAGGGCTCTAGACTCTGTCAACAATAAAAAGCTGTATTATGTATACAGGCCCATGTACTGAAAGTGCCCTTCAAGTAGCCTCCATGAATGTATTAAGGATAAAAAGTATCCTGATATGCTAAGCAATCTTACTTGCCATAAACTTTTAACGTGCTAACTTTTTTAGTAAAAATACCATTGAAAATTATCCTTGATCAGTGCTCTGAGCTAGATCACTTTGTCCTCCCTGGCCAACAGAGGTTACAAGTAGTCTCCTAAAGTTTTACACTCATAAAGGACAGTTCACCTCTTCTCCTGAAATACCTGTAAACATTTATTGATCACATTAATTAATCTGTAGGATGTTTACAGAATTTTATTAATAATAAATGATCAGAAATTAAGTTCCAAACAAAAAGAAGTTAAGCTCTTATATTTTATGCCACTCTGAAATGGGGACAATTTATCTTCATTTAGCTTAATCTAAGTAATAGGCAGAAATGGCACATTGGCTAGAATATGGGCAACAACTTTTGTTTTGCAAATAGGAAACCGACTATAGGAAATACAAACTGATGCTTATAGGATGTAAGAAAACAGAAGGAAAACAATTAAGAGAAGAACATTGTTTCAGGAAATGGAATAAATTTCAATGAGAAAATAGCATTTCTGAGTTGCTATGCCTGCATACCATTATGACAAGAGAAGTCTTAAAGATGATTTCTGCTTGATTATCCAGCTGAAATCAAAATGACTTCTTGCTGTAAGAGTACTTGAAATATTTAATAAAAGTTGGGAGTTCTATCCATAGAATCCTGCTTAATGTTACATTTGAAAAATGACATATTTTAGTCCATATTTGATTTGTCTAATATTTAATATATAGAAATAATAATTTTTATATTATGTTCCTTAGCATGGTTTATAAGCAAATTTGATTGCAATTTGGCTAGTTTTTAAAAAATCCTTTTTCCTTCTAAAATCTTACCCACTGTTCTCCTGAACAGGTAGCAGGCCCCAACACTAAGGTCTGGGGAACAACACTAGTGACCGGTCACCAGTTGTATTTGACTCCATTCACCGTCACTCTCTGGGCCTGACCACCCAGCTGTTTTTTTACCCAGTGAGCAGGGCACCCATTCAAGACAGGAACAGCCAGTTTCTCTGTGAGAATGCTGTGTGAAATGATGTCAAAGGCTTTACTCAAGTCTCGGTAGAGGATACATGCTTTCCCTCATCCACTAGGTGGGTCACTTTGTCATAGAAGGAGATCAGGTTGGTCACACAGGACCTGCCTTTCATAAACCATGTTGACTGGGCCTGATCCCGTGGTTGTCTGGTATGTGCCACATGGTGGCACTAATAATGACCTTTTCTGGCACTGAGGTCAGGCTGACAAGCCTGTAGTTCCCTGGATCTTCCTTCCAGCACTTCTTGTAGATGGGCGTTACATTTGCCAACTTCCAGTCACTTGGGACTTTGCCAGCTTCCAGCCCAGTTAGCCAGGGCTGCTGGTAGATGGTTGAAAATGGCTTGTTGAGCACTTCAGACAGCTCCCTCAGTACCCTTGGTTTGATCTCAATCAGCCCCTTGGAGTTATGTGTGTCTAAGTGGTGTAGCAGGTCACTGACCATTTCTCCTTGGATTATGGGGACTTCATTCTGCTCCCTGTGTTCCAGCTCAGGAGGCTGGGTACCTTGTGGACAACTGGTCTTACTATTAAAGACTAAGGCAAAGAAGGCATTAAGTACTTCACCTTTTCCTTATCTTTTGTCACTAGATTTCTCTCTGCATCCAGTACAGGATGGAGATTCACAGAGTCACAGAATGGGGCAGGAAGGGACCACAGTGGGTCATCTGGTCCGATCTTCCTGCTGGTTAAACTGAATGTATCAGCTTAAAGCTATTGTATTATTCATAAATAACCATAAACAACTGCAGTTAGGATTAGAGATTCATTGTATGAGATGTGTTGTGGAAATGAAGATTAATTCTCTCAGGGTTTATATTCTTATCTGAAATAACTCACTGAGGGCAAACTCAAGTTAAAATTTCTGAAAGACAATTGATATCCTGAATACATCTGCCCACCTCTTCACTCATAAAGTGATTCTGGTGTGCTCTGGGAAAACAAACCACATACAGTGGTCATGGGAGAGGACTGTCCAAAAAAAAGCTCTCAACTACACCTGCTCATTTCTAGTGACTTAATTATGCCCAGGGGGGGAAAAATGAAGGACAGATGAACTTTTGACAGCTACGTCCCTATAATGTATTTGAGGCAAAACTCCAGAAGGTGATACCAACCTAAGTAACAACAGCTAATTGGCTTTAAATATGGGAAGCATCCAAGGAACGGTCCTGGGGTGATATGACCAACAGAGCCATTGGAAACTCCTCCAATCATCTAAGTTGGAGACAATAGATAATGAAAACAAATAGCTCTGGTTGGTCTGAGGTACTTTTTACTAATGTTCCCCACATCCACATTGCCTGACATAGAGTGGAGGCCTTGACTAGTGGGAGTGTGTCTATGTATGCATCATATGTGTGTACGTGTGTGCATGTGATACATTAAACACTTCAGCTGTACCATCCTTGGAAAGGGCTTCTCAGTAAGTGGGGTGGTTCTGTTCTTGTGCCTTTCTTACTCCTAAATTCCCATCTGAAAAAGTTTGAAGTATTACAGATTCAGAAAATGCGATGACAATGAAAAGACATATTAACTTACTGGTAAGGCTATAAAAAACATTACAAAATTAATGTAAGTACAAAAAATAAAAACAATATTACTGTAATAGAAAAGATTTTGGCATTCTGCATCCTGATCTTCGTACAAAATAAATTAGTATCACTTATTGTGTAAAGACTAAAGAAGCATTGAAAAAAAAATATTTATTTATTTTGGTAAAGATGTAACTAGGAGCTTTAAATGAAAAGAAAGGCAAATAACTTGCACTTAAATTAAGTTAGAGAAACAGTCAGTAGTCTGAGCTTGACTGAAAACATCTCTGTGAGAATTAATGCTATTTTTCCTGCCTTTAAAATTACCATTAAGTCAGAGAAAAACAGCATTTACCTTTAACTGGTTTACATGTACAACTTCTGTAATATTGTACAGAGCATCACAAATAAGATTCCTCATGAATGCAAACAAATATATAGGTGTCAATGATTTGACATCATATATAATCATAAAATACAAACTGTACTTCAGAGAAAAGGTTTGTGATAATGTTAGTAATTGTTATTAGAATAAACAATGTAGAGAGTCTGATATGACTCCTAAATGTAGTATAGAAGAGTCTGCATGAGGAAAACAATTCAGTAAATGGAACAGGCATTAAATACCAAGGAAAAATAAATTTTGCATAAAGAGTTATCATAATAATGTAGACAAAGAAAGCATCATGTATTTCAAAAGTTGTGTGCTCTTCTGCCAAAGCAGACACTGAAGGTAAACATCAATCAGCACAGTCTGTCACATACAAATGATAACAAGGTTCTTTTTTTATCTTTTTTCTTCCTAATGGTAAGTGAGGACTTCTTAAGAAAGAAAGGAAAATACTGATCTTTAAACACTGCAACATTAAGGGCTAGAACTCCTTTTTCCTACCCTTTGTGCTTGAAACACATCCAGGACCTCTCTTGCTTTAAGACTATTGTTTTTGTTTTTAAACTGCTTGCAATTTCAGTTGTAATTAAAATAGCTTTGAGGAGCTGAGCAAAAGTACCAAATAGTCTTTGATATGCTGGTTTATTCCCTACTTTTTAGTTGCACTGTGCAGCTTCTGACCGTAAACTCCTGCACTTCTCGAGCTGATGTGGTCTTAAGGAATTAATATTGTGTGAATACACACAGGCTGGTGATACAGTAAGATTGGTTTTTATCATTGTCTTTCAGCAACCTTTCTCATGTTGGTCAAAACCTCTACTTTTTGTCGACTTCTTTTGAGGCAGTTTTGTAAGACTGTTGCTATTACATTTGACCCACAACTTCTGCAATTAGCTGAATAGTTACCATGAAAAGATCCCTGAAGAGAAAGAACCTTTTACTTGTCAAAAATGGATTCCAATGCCAACTGCTCAACAGCTTTCTAAGATCCAGAAAATTCTGATATCTTAATTAATTTCTCTCCTATTTTCCTAAATTATCTGAGTATGAAAGGCAACAAAAAGATCAAAGGGTATTCAATGAAAATATGCCTCTGGTTGCAAAATAATGTTATTGTTTTACTAAAATAAAAATGCAAAAATACAGAGACGGTAGTATGATCTCCATAAGTACAGAATAATTCAGTAAACAGGATTATGGTAATCTATTTTTTAAAAGGAGATATAATTCATTTTGTGCAATATTTTGTACCCCCTAAAAATAATTACATAATTATAAAAATTACAAACATTTTAAAATAATTTGAATGTATTTTGACTGAATATTCTTGTACATATATGAAGATGACTAATAAGAAAATAAACTATTATGATGATGCTAAAAGAATTATGACAAATTGTCATTTCTCCTCAGTACATAGTACAAAAGTAAGTAGAATAACAGGAGTAAGTGGGTTGCTCAGGAAAAAAATAGCTAAAAAATATAGGCACCTGCCATTGTTACTATCTACACACATTTAAAAATACTGAGATACCTGAATGTCTTTGGTTTACCTAATATCAAGGTATTCAGAATCCTGCAGAATCCTAATGCACATTCCTATTACACTGACAGTAAAATTATCAGATATGAATGTTCTTGTGGCCCAAATAAACATTATTTGGTTTCCAGTGTGTTTTTCTTGCCTAAAATAAGTGAAAATAAACCAAGACAAATAATTGAGCCACAGCCCCAAGCTGCTCTGCAATGAGAAAGTTTAGGTATAAAGCAGAAACACATTTGGCCACCTCAGCATTGACTGACAGGGTGTGTGTCTGAAAATGAGCCCATGAACAGCATGGATTACTGCTTCTGTTGTAATACTGTTCTGCTAAAGACATCCAGGAAAGCCACCATGGGCTACCTGCTGCTATGTAATTTTGTGAGAAGATTTCCATGGGACCAAAAAGAGAGCTGGTAGCTGACTGTGACTGACAGCACAAAACATTGAAACAATAATCCACTGAGATCATTTATGTAAAAAAAGGAACCCAAAGATATTCAGCCCCTGAGGCTTGTCTTGTAAGAGACTATTATTATTTGTATTGATTTTAGTATGCAAATTCTCTTTTTCCTTCTCTCTGCTGGCCCACAATGCAAACTATAAATAATAAACTAAAGAAGCTTTGCCCTGAAACTATCACTGCCTTTGCAGCACAGTAATTTGTGCACCTCCAGTTATAAACCCCGAGAAAGCACAGGGAAAACAGTCGAGCTGAAGGAAGCCCTACCTCCACAACCAAAGAAAATACTTTCCAGCATTCTCAGCTGCCACCAAGACCTCCTTACACACAACACATACACAATACTACTTATATACAACATGAAAATGTCCTATTTTGATGCTTTTTCTACTGATGCCTTAATTAGATACTTTTCTGTCTCCTTTCATATGTCAAGCAATATATTACTAAATCCCAGTATTGCCAAGACTGCTATGCATCTTGGAAATCAAGACAATTACTTGTTCTCACTTCTCCAGGACATAGGAGTTAGCATCAGTACACATGACATTTCCCCCCTATTTGTCTGCTTCTAATAATATTTGAATAGAATTATAGGAATAATGGGAAATTTCATAGCTGAAATATTGGCTTCATTGGGCTCCATTTGAATGTTGTCATTAACTTTAAGGATGGTAGGATTTCACTTTGACAGTATTAGGTATCTAATCCATGTGTATTTTGCCTTCATGTGTATTTCCCCTTTTTCATTTCTGGTCTTAATGTGTAAATTGATATGTCTACCACTGCACAGTTGAGAATTTCAGAGTTTTGGGTGGGGTATAATGTAATCCAAGGATAAGATTGTCCTAGTAAACATCTCTGCTGAAATACCGGGATATGTAATATAGTGCAAAGATTAAGATTTTGACCCCAGTCAGCAGACAAGCACCCACCAACTGCTTACTCACTCCCCCCATTTTATTGCTAGATGGCACATTATATAGTATGGAATATCAATTTGGTGAATTTAGCCCAGCTCTCTTAGCTCTGTCCCCACCCAACCTCTTCCCCACCACTAAACTACTCTCTGTGAGGGCAGAGTGAGAAACAGGTGGTATTGATGCTGTGTGAGCATCAATATTAGCACTGCAATGGCTAAGACACTGGGGTAGTATCAATTCTGTTGCAGTCACAAATTTAAAAAAAAAAAGTCCAATATGGACTACTATGAGAAAAATGAACTCCATTCCAGCCAGAGCCAGTATGCTTGGTAAGTATAAAACTTCTACTTATAAAAAGCAAAAGTATAACAAATGCATTTATGTGAATCAAGCAGTGGCATTTTAACCAACACAACATCCAGTCCATCTCAACATGAGATTAAAGAACATCGTGAATGAAAAGCCTGCACACAGTATATTCCAGTAACCTTACTGGGAAAATATAAAAACTAGTGGAATAATGGTGGAAGACTGATAATAAAATGCGAGTCAGTCTGGCAACAATAGCGGATGGATTTAGTCTATTTCTATTTTGAGCAGGATAGTACAGCGTCCTGGTATATCTGATCCTTCACTGATGCTTGCAAAATTGCATGAGATGAGACACAGTGGAGACATCAAACATTTCTAGTCCACATAAAAATTCAAATATTGACTGAAAAAATTGTTTTTCTTAGTGCCAAACTTACTGCATTTGCTGTTCAGTGTGTACAGATGTGATCTGCCTTTTTTTGCTTCAGTCAGGACCCTGTGATAACACTCAGTGTAAGCATTTGATGAACCTGGAGATATTGCTGAAAACATTCAGTAATTTCTCTGACACTGGTGTAGCATCTGTGTGATGTTAGAGATGTGGAAAAAAACTGAGCAACCAATTAATCAGAAATGGTTTTGAAATGTGCTGGCTAGATGGATCTAGCTGGATGTTACACTAGGTGTCAAAGTCATCCTTTTCAGTGTCGTCTTGGTGATATTATCATTCTGGTGAAATATTAAACAAGATGTTGCTACAACAAGGGTGTGATTGAAAAGGAATGTAGCTTATTCCTTTCTCAGTTCCAACTAGTTGGTTCAGGTAGTCCTTTACTTTCCGGCTATACTTCAGAAGAGCCCCCTGAAGTGCACAATTGAGATTTATTTCACAGTTATTTTCTGTGCAAAACCCACCTGGTTTGAGATGTTTTAATCACTTTTATTTCCACAAAACTGAGTTCAGCATCACTATAGCACAGTAAGTCATTTCACTCACAGTCTGTCTCAGAAATTTTTTTACAAATCTTTAGGACCATAGAAATGTAAAAATATATTGAGCTACAAGGGACTAAAATTAACTGATTGCAGTGCATTTGAAATGCGATGTAGGAAGATTTAATCAACCTGTGGCACTAATGGATTTAAGCATTCTGTCCACCAGAAAGTGGTATAATCTTTCATTGAGTTTCTAAGTGCCAGTTTATGGTTTTTTTGAAGATGCTATATTGCTGATTGTACGTTTTCATCCATTGCAGAAACTACAGAAATAAAAACAACTACTTCAAAGTATAAGAGATGTGTCAGATGCCATAGGACAAATATAATTTCAGGGGTGATACATATGAACTGTTTAAAACAATCCATAATTTATGAAGTATCAAGTATACATACTAAAATGGACAAAACCAGATATATATATATACTATTTTTTTTGGTAAAAACAGAAATTACACTACATTTTTTCATTCCATTTTACTACCAGTTATCAGTGTTTTCTGCTGATGTTTTGTTAGAATGAGAGCTGCCTAGGCCAAACTGTGCTCGAAATTACAGAAGTGGACAAATATTTCCACAGAAGACAGTCAGGTATCTGCATATGTCTGGACTGTAATGTCACTGCGAGGAACAAAATGCATTGAATCTCTGCTACGCTTCACTATCATTTCACTCACCCACTGTCAGCCCTGGAAAAGATTCTTCGTAACAGTCTGTCTTTAAAATACTTAACATCCAAAGTGTAAACAAATATCCTTTTGTAAGAACTTTGAAAATCTACATTACCAGCTCTTAGGCAACTAAGATACATTTGCTGTGCCCTGGCATTATTTATTTTGCATTAGCAGTAAAACCAGCTCCAAGAAATAATTGTTTCTGAGGCATGCATAGCAAACTGATGTTCAAGGAATACAGGATTTGAGTGCTTATTTTCTGATAACCTGGAGACAAAAGAAAACTACCTGGAAAGACAGACGAGTAGGGGTTGTGGACATGAGTTCTGGACTTGTGCAATTGCATATTGCTGGAAGTCTGCAAATGATCCACTTGATTCACTAGAAACATTCCATGCCTATTGTCACAAGAATACATGTAATACAGTAATTAAAAAAAAATAAATAAATCAGCAAACAAACAATATTTATCCACTCCCCCTTGCAAAATAAAACAAAACCCCAAACAAAGACAGCAAACCAACTAGGAAACCAGATCAGAATGTAAGTGCTTAAATAGTACCAAAATAGTGTTGAGAATACCTGACTGTTTTCTTAGAGATTGTTCAAGATGTAGATTGCTCTCCTAATTACCTGTCTATTCTTTTCTCATCCAGAAGTGTTACTTTGTTTAAGGTTTGTAGAATTCACTGCAGAAATCACTTTACAATGTGTGTACATTTGTCCAGAAGCTCACCGTTTTGTTTCAGGGTATACTGAGATGTACCCCTAAGTAGCTTGAGATGAGCAGGTCAGCACAGGTCTATCATACCTAATATGACGTACATTCACTCTGCTCTGTGCCAAAGTTAATGCTAACTGAATAGCTTTATCAACAGAATATTATCTGAATAACAGCAGAGTATTCATCTCAAAAAACTTTATAATTTAACCTGAAAGGTAGATTACTCTCCTCTGAGGTGTGTAATTCCTCATCAAACAAAGAAGAAACTCTAGCTTTCATGTTTGGAAGTGATGAATGTTGTTTGGGGCTATACTATACCCACAATCTCTTTGTGGTCATCTTTTAAAAGAAATATCTGGGTTTTTTTCTTGCTTTCTGTATGGAGGAGAATGCAATAATTCCCAGAAGGAAGTGGGATTTGACGTGAACTTAGAGTGCTTTCTATTGGCTGCCTTGGACTCATCATTTTGACTTCATGAATTTTCCAGTGAATTCTTAATGAAAATTTTTACAGATTTTTCTGCCGTAGAGGCCAAGATACACTTCAGCACCGTTACACATTTATTTCAGAGAGTCAAGGAAACAGGCTTGTCTCATCTGGTCTGGTCAATGACCCAGCGTTTAATCAAAAGACTCTCAGAAAAATAGCTGAGCCAAATCACTTGCCAAGTTACTAAAATAATTCTGTTAATGAGTTATTAATTTGGATTATTGTCTGTGAAATGCAGTGATATTATAACAGTTGTCTTCATGAAGAGCAGAGCTGACAACTAAAAACACACTGCAGGAATTTGGCAAAAAGTTCAAAATAGAATGTCAGAGGAGGGAAATTATTCACATTCTATTTAGCACCTAACACATGTGGAAGGAACTTGACCATTTCACGGACATGCCACAACTGGAAGGTGACGACATAAAATCCATTCTATAACTTATTTGTCATACCTTGTTGATTCTGCTCAGTGCTGATATCAAGGAGAAGGTACATGAAATAGCTTTTACATGTGTACATTCTCTGTAGACAGCTGTTTTCACATAAATAAGTAGTGCTGTACTGCTGCTGTATTTTTGAAGTAGCAATATGCTAGGTCACTCTCTTGATTAGCTGGGTTCCTGTACCAAAGAGTGAGAGGCATATTATGTATCTCATTCCGTTATTTCAGATGACAAAGCCTAATTTAATTGTAGGTGCCCCTGGGATTTATGGGGAAGTCAAAGCTCAATTTTTGAAAAGTTTAATATGGTTGCCGTAAAACTTAATTGTACTGTCTGGTTTTTTTAGTGATAAATTCTAATTAATCTGAAGTGTGTAAAGGAAATGAAAGATTATTTTTTTTAAAAAAAATTACTTCCTTTTGTTCCTGTCTATTTCTTAATCGGAATATAACCTAATGAGGCAATGTTAGTTCAAAGCTTAGCCTGACTATTCTTTGCTTGAGGTTAATGTAACAACATATTTTATTTTTCTAACTATTTTGTGTGCTCTGTAACATGGATAAGACTAATGATTTAGTCAATAAACACTTATTTATGTCTAAACCAACCCTAACTGGATGCACATAAAATAAAGTGTAATACAGTAATTATTTGATTGCCTATAAAAAGAGCTAAACACATGAGACCAAAGTTGCTGTCTTCCTCTGAAAGTACTGTCTGTACAATTGCTTTTGTCTGAAATGTCTGGCATTTGCTAAAACTGATATGGAAAATTAATTGGTCTGTTGTTGTAGTTTGTTTGTGTTCGTAGATACTCCTGCAAATAAGCAAAATTACTTCCTGTCTAGTGAGGATAATTTAAATACACGATAAATGCATGAAGTTCTCTCAGTCTCTGGACTGCATTTTGACTCTCAAACTCAGACAAGTGTATCTAGGACATAGTGTACGTTTTTAGCCTGTATCAACAACAGAGAATCGGCATGGAAATTACCTAATGGAATTAATGTGATTGTTTTGAACTCATTTTGGAAATGTGACCCATTCACCTCCCCTCTACTAAACTCCTCATGGTCAGACTTTTTCAAAAGTGGGCACTGTAGAAGATAATAAACTGCGAGCTAGAACATTTCTAATTAGAAATACGGTGATGTTTTTATTCTGCTTGCAGAGCCTCCAGATATGTGGTTATCTTGGAGACAACTGCCAAAAAAATAAGAATTTCCATTTTTTCCTGTCCCTACCTCTTATTAGAGGTAAAAGAGGTGAAAAGATCAAAGGTGTCACTTTTTTTAAACCTTCTTTGCCATATGGAGGATAGAGAACAAAAGTATTTTCTCTCTATCCTCTGAAGGGAAAGGAATGAAACCATGTTTTCCCACACAGACTCCAATCCCTGGTGCTGTAGTGCACATGTCACTATTTGAAGCAGAAATAATAATATACAGTAAGAGATCAGCTATGCTAAAATCCAGGTATGGGCCTGTGGGCAAGCTGTTTCCCTGAATTTGAAAGAGATTCAGTGTGTGTGCAAGGGTAGTTGATAGCGAGGTGGGGAGAGCTGTACAGCATTGACTGTTTTGAGGATTTGAATGGTATGAAAGTAGAAGCACTTAGGAAATCTGTGCAGTTTTAACAGTTTTTGGGGTCAGGCCTGCTTTTGCTGCTGTCTTTGGTCATAAACTGAATTTCACCTGTACCCATCTCTCTCTGTGACCCCTTCTGTAACTGCCTCCACACTCTCCACAGGGTGCAGCTGCCTGTGAAGACCTAGAACGGAGGTGTGCAAGATAAGAAAGGTAAAACTGCAGACGGAGTAGGATTGTTGGGACTATATGACTCGTAGCTCAAGGTGTCAAGAGGAAGAGCATCAGCATGAAATGGTTTTCCCTGAAGGAATAAACAGAGTCTGTGAAAAAGGATCTTTTTCAGGGGCAGTGGAAGCCGACACTTCCCCTCCAGGCTAGTGCCTGCCCAGCCAGAGGAGACTCTGGGTGTCTTATCATTCCAGACTGCATATTAATACCTAAACTAATAGCTTGTTAAATCCAGATATATCTGCGTGCATCACCAATAAAAAACTGCATTGTACTTTTAAGCAGATGCTCTTTGTGTAGGGCTAGAAACGTCTGAAAAATGACCAAGGAGGGAGGAGTATAACACACCTAGAAAAAATGTTCCTCTTCCTTTGAAAGAAGAGATTAGTGTGCATGACAAAAAAAGTTCTGTATTTGGAGAAAAACATTTGCTGCAACCTCAGATTATTGCTTTTGCCTGTGATGGTTTCGTTTCCCTACTGATGTTGTAAGTGTAGCTATTGGAATGACTGATGTGTGTAATCTGTGACTGGATGGTTCTGCTCTATATACATGCACTTACATATGGTCACTTAACAACTGAAGCATCAAAAATACCTACAATACATCAAAGTAATACCATACACTGGCTAATATAAGCCTATAACAGGAAGGAAGTTCAGAGTTTAAATCAAAATTTCACCTTTTAGTGATCTTGCTGTGTCTAGGTACTGCAATACTTTACCTAAGGTACATATCACTCTGGAAGAGTTTATGATGTAGCATTAGATGAGAATGGTTTTTCCATTTCAGCCCTGAATTGCTGGGTTCTGCAGAAATGCATTTAAATTCTCCTTTTCCTGCCTAATTAAAACATGCCCAAAACAAGAAATATTGAAGAAATATGATGAAGTGCAAAACAAATTTCCTTACACAAACTCAAAGAGATAACTTCTGATACCAGTCATTACTCCACTAACAGTGACAGTGCGCAGGTATAACCCACCTGAAATTTATGTCATGGTATACAAGGCATATTTTTACCATCTGTGGAAACATATTATCTTTTGATATGTTTTACACCTCCATAGAAGAGAAGTACTCTAAAGTCACACGCAATCTCATTGCAAAAAAAAAACAAATTAAAATACTCTAAGGAGGGAAATGTTCTTGGCTTTTTAAATTGGATCATATTTAGTTATTTTAAGATAGTCAGCTAGAAATACACAAACTCACTATTATGGAGATAGATTATACATTTTAGGAGAACCGTTCTAATTTTAGCAGTTCTACACAGGCAGATACCCAGGTACGCTAGGGCTAAAATTTTATCTTAAATTCTAAAAGGCTAGGTAGATAAAATGTCTTACAAAAATGTGTACTGAAGTCTTTCTGCTCTCAGAGCTAAGGCAATTTAAAATTAATTAAATTGTCCATTAAAAATGTTTTGGTTTGGATTTCGACCTGTAATAGAATTTCACCCAGTGTTCCTGTCAGTTATTAGTGATCCTGCATGTTCTCAGATTAATGCAAATATTCCAACAGCTCCAATGACCTAATTTCTTAGTCTCTGCCAAGTAATTAAATGTAAGGTGTGGGTGTATACTCTAAAAATGTTTCTTATATTAAATGATGGACAGAAAATATAGGATTTTTTCAGTTTCCATATCTTTATGTAATTTGGAAAAAAAGAAATAAGTTATCTGTGCTGCATCTGGGTGGAACAAATATTTGTGGGTTATTTGATTTATTTTTGTAAGTTGAATTATCAAATTAATCCAAAATCTAAAAGAAAATAAAATTCTTAAAATGTCCACCCTAATTAATACCTGCCATAAATGCAGCTGTATGTCAATGCAAAGAGACTGATTTTAGAGCTGCTATCCCTTCACAATTATTGGTTTTTTTCCAGTAGCAACAGATAGATATGGGACATTTAAATAATTATTATTGAGATGTTCATATCTTACCACATATCTTATTCCCTCTTGCTTATAAGTAGCACTGTTTTCACAACCACATAAATCTCATAGACACCTCAGCATTAGTCAAGCATTCTGGTGCCAAACAACATTTAGTCAACATTTTGAAGTATTTGTTTTATTTGATATACATCAGTCACCTATTTTCATATAAAGTCCAGTGTGACTTTTATTTTTATATATTTTTAATAAAACTGGTTATCAATGGCATTAACTGGCATAGATTGCTTTGAAGATGCTGGAAATGACACTTTGTGTCATATAAAAGCTCCTTATGGCTTTTTCGTTTTTATGAGTCTTAAGTTACAGATTTTTCAGCTGGTATGATTTCCTAAAAATACCTTAATATTTGAGACCCGACAGGAATTTAGGCACCATGCATACTGGGTTCAAATGTGCTTTTAAAAGAAATGCTTGCACTAATAAACAGTATTTTGTAGAATTATACCAGTAGCAAATGTGATTGATGCTATTCAATAAATTATAAAATTTTATAAAAAAGAAGACAAAAAGCCTCATCTCAAAATAGGAATGTGAAAACAGTGACATGAAATTCTGCACATCCTGTATAAGATTGGAAAAGTTGCAGTGTACCTACTTTAAACACTGTTGTGTCAGACCCTTTTGACAACAGAAAACACATTAGTTTTGAATAACACAACACTGTTTGATAAAAGAAGCACACTCCTGGAATCCCAAGAGGAGCAAAACACTGAATCCTGTCTTGAATATCTAACAGGCAAGAAAAATGATTGGATGATCCTGGCAGTGACTCTTAGTAACTGATCTCATAGCTGACCTCTGATCTCACAGCAGACATTGCTCTGAGCAAGAGGTTGAACTACGTGCCTCCCGAGGTACTTTCTGACCAGAACAATCCTATGATGTTGCAGTTGTAGAATTGGGGGCTCAGCTTTCTCCACACTCCCATCACTCACTGACTTCAAATTTCCTACAGGGTCACTCAATAGCATGAAATGCTCTGCAGTTTTTCACTCAGGTTTCTTTTTCACTACCTGGACTAATTTAGTACCATCAGCACACTTACACTACAATTTATCATCTTCCCAAGATAATTTATTAACATGCTTAGAAGTGTATGTCCCTGCACAATTCAAGTGGGATTCCACTGATGACTCTCTACCAAAACCCCCTCTTTGTTTGGTGTAGTGTATTGTAAGGGAAAATAAGCTGAGAAATTACACCAAAAACCTATCAAAAGACATTGAACTGAGAGCAGCAAGTATGTTTTCCTCTGAAATGTCACCAATTCATCATCTTAGTTCTCTAAGAAAGTGAATTTGATTTTAAGGAAAGTGACTTTTTTTCTGAGTTGAAGTACTGTGCATAAAATCAGAAATTTATATCAAACATAAAAATAATTTTGAAAACAATTGTTTACTTGATTGTCCTTGATCTATGGGATGTTGTACTCCTGTGGTTTAATCAAATTTCAAAGCTTGAGGTACAGTATAGGAATATTCAAATCCATGCAACTTTAAGAGCATAGTTAATGATTTAATCAAACTGAAGTGGTTACTACTCATGAGGTCTGAGTTACTGATAAATAATAAATACATTTTCACAAATAGCAAAACCTGGGACTTTAAAGAATTTAAAATTCTTCTACTCCTTTGTGCAAGTGAGAGCATCTTCTTTACACTCAGGCATACTTAAATGCTGCTAGACATGGTAGCTGCTAGGTATGTTTCAACAAACAGCACCTGTCATACTGATGTCAATTCATTTGGAACTTTTAACATATAGAATTCTAGAATGGTTTGGGTTAGAAGGGACTTTTAAGGTCATCTAGTCCAATGCCCCTGCAATGAGCAGGGACATCTTCAACCAGACCAGGCTGCTCAGAGCCCTGTCCAAACTGACCTGGAATGTTTCCAGGGATGAGGCATCTCACACATCTTTGGGCAGCCTGTTTCAGTGTTTCACCACCCTCATTTTAAAAAAAAACTTCTTTCTTATATCTAACCTAAATTGACCCATTACCCTATGTCCTATTGCAACAGACCGTGGTAAAAAGTTTGTATCCCTCATTTATATTAGCTCCTTTTAAGTATTAAAATGCTGCAATCAAGTCTCCCCAGAGCCTTCTCTTTTCCAGGCTGAACAGCCTCAACTCTCTTAATCTGTCTTCGTAGGAGAAATCCTCCTGCCCTCTGATCATCTTCTCATGACCCTACTCTCAACCTGCTCCAAAACGTCCACATCCTTCTTCTGTTGGATGCCCCACATTTGGACTCAGTACTCTAGATGAGGTCTCACCAGGGCAGAGTAGAGGGGCAGAATCACTTCCCTTGACCTACTCTCCACACTTCTTTTGATGTAGCCCAGGATATATTTGGCTGTGAGTGCACACTGCCAGCTCATGTCCAGCTTTTTTCTGCTAGAATCCCCTACAGGGCTGCTCTCTATCCCTTCACCCAAGCCTGTATTGAAAACATGGGTTGCCACAAGTCAGGTAAAAAGCCTTGCTCTTGGCATTGTTGAATTTTGTGATGTTTACATAGGCCCACTTCTCAAGTCCAGGTCCCTCAGGCGTGTCAACCAAACCACTCAGATTAGTGTTATCTGCAGGTTTGCTGAGGGTGCACTCAATTCCACTGTATATCTCATTGATGACGATATTAAACAGTATTTGTCCCAATACTAACTCAAGGCACACCACTTGTTACTGATCTCCATCTGGACATTGAGTTGTTGACCGCTACCTTCTGGATGCAACCACCCAACCAATTCCTCAGCCACTGAACAGTCCGCCCTTCAAACCTGTCTCCTTCCAATTTAGAGAGAAGAATTTTGTGGAAATTGATGTCAAAGATCCTACAGAAGTCCCGAAAGACAACATCTGTTGCTCTTTCCTTATTCACTCTTGTAGTCAAATATACCAGACTTGTGTCCATTTTCCCAGCCTCTTTTACACTCCAGGCATTCCTCTGCTACTCTGTGGAAAATCTTTCTGTATTTCATTTTTGTACCCATGATTTCTTTTATTTTAACATAATCTTTGGTGATTAAAAACTGTATACCTAATATTCTTATTGTATTTTGAAAACATCTGGAGAAATACACATAAATTCTCTTAGGAAACACATGGAGAAACAGATTAAGATGTCTTTTTCTCCTGCCTAGTGCAGCATTAGTCCTTCCAAGTTGTCAGTTGTGGCAGCAGGCAATGAGAAGGCTACGTGGTAGGTCATGCATAGGCATTGCATTCATCTAGTTTTTCTTTATATGTGAAAGTAGCCTGTTTTCCACTTGATCAGTAACTCTAACCTCATGAAAGTTGTTTGATTATTGAAGTACATTTATATTACAGCTACCTCTTGGTGTTCGTATTTTCCAATCATAATTAGTATGTTATTATTGTTTTAAATAATTCTATTGTTCTATTTGAGGAGGGCATAATTAAATTTGTTATTATCAAAAATATTTCCCAGTATGATTCAAACAAAAATTTGTCCTACTTAATTATTTTTTTTTTTTTAGAACCTGGCAATACATGACATCTGACTGATAATTAGGATAACAAGTGGCAAGGAGGTTGAAAGGAAAAAGCTTTGTAGAAAGGTGCAATCTGGATATCTCTTCTATAAAAAGAATTTTTGGAATACCTGTGAAAATGTGAAATTAAAATACAGGAGATTTTTTTTAGCAGTTTTACGGTAGCTGCTAGTGAAGTTGGTTATCTGCACAATTAAACAAAGCCTTCCTGTTGAAATAAGGAGACCAGTCTGTCCAGTCGGAAACAAATTCAAATAATACTTAATGTTCAGACATATTTTTCCACCCCTTTTTTTTTTTTCATGGAGGGTTAATTGGGTTCATGACATTATCTGAAGGATGGAGACAAATTTGCCCAATTTATGGTTTGTAAGCACAGGAAATTTTTCTGGGCATATTAATGGAGATTAGTGTGCTATATACACAAAAAAGATTAGTAAAATGAACAATGGACTAAAATCAGGATATGTGTAATGAAGATGGTAAATTAAAATACTCTGCTGTTACTTTGGATTAGATCAGGTAAAGGCTGAGGAAACTGGCTTACCTGACTAGCAAGACAGACTACAAACTGAATCATATGAAAGACACTGTAAAAGCTGCTTTGCTTACATTTGACTCTTAAAATATGCAGATATGCTATGTTTTGGGGAACGGCATGAGCTCCCTAAACAACATGGCAGAAGAGCTATTTTTCAATCTCCCTACTCTCATCTTCTCTTTGTAAAAGTCTGACTGCATTCATCATCTGCAAAAAGTAAATTTTATGTTCCTTATTGTAAAGTATAGAATTATAAGGGTAAGTATCAACTGCAGAGAAGGTGAGGAATTTGTAGAGCTTGGTAAAATTAAAGCAGACTTAAAGGAATCTTGGGAGAAATTACTTCAGGAAAGAATAAAAAGTGCAATGGGAATTTAAAAGGAATTTTCTAGATAAAACAGAGAAAATGCTGGCATTAGGATTTTCTGCAATATGGTTTTCTAGGTGTTTCTTGTTCCACAAAGAAACACTCCAAATATGTACTTACATGCTTAACATTTTCCTCAAGGATTTCAGACAGTTTAATATTTGAATATAAGATTGTATATTTTCAGTGCATGTATATCATGTACTTTTAAGTACATATGATTAGTGCATAATCTGTACTGAAAATAAACACATAGAGGTGAACGTAACTCTGCTGCTAATCTGGTGGTCCTTTATTTAATAGGGATTTATTTTTTCAAGTAAAATAAAGAGAGAAGTTCACAATCCAAGATTAGCTTTATAAGATGAACTAGAACAAAACTGAAAATATAAATACAAATACTTCTTAGACTGGGTTAATTCCTTCTTCAATAGCTGGTGTCAACATGTAGAAAGCAAATTCTGGCAACATATGCATTCAAGTTCTTTGGCAGTCTCGTGACAGTGCCAGGGAGCAGTGAGGGTTGGCCGCTTTCTAAGGAAAATGAGTTGGAAGTCGAGGCTGACCCAGACCCTGACACAGCAAGTGGGGGACATTCAGGAGACATCCAGGGAGCCCAGCCAGGAGCAAAAGAGGGCGGGGCCAAAGACAGGGCTGGAGACAAAGGCTTCTGATAGGAACATCCAGTACAAGTACCCACAGTGTAGAACTGAGGTTCCCTGAGGAGGTGGGACCAGAGGCAGCCAGACTCCAGGCTGAGCTGAAATGGGGTACTTCGCACACTGGCAGGGAGCAGAGGATGTGGGGGGAGGCTCAAGGTGTGGTTAAGCAGGATCAGTAAGTCATATCTGTGTACACAGAGCCATTTCAGAATGTGACATGAATTTTTAACACACCAAAACTAAATATCAGCTATTAGATATAACAGCCTATTACTACAGAAGAAATTCTAGTTCCTTCCTACATGTCAAAGGCAGGACAAACCTTACTGAGTGACAGAAATTATACAAACTGAAAATTGCCGTACTCAAATTAAAAACCATCTCCCAAAATACTTTGTAAAATATTAATGGTAAGTTCTTATCAAGGAATATCTAACAAACCAGCTAAGCAAAACTGAAAAGTTTTCAGTTGTGGATTTTGTTGTTGTTTTTGGGGTATTATGATGGCAACTGTGAACAATTTATCTTGATGGGTTCAACTGAGAAGTTTTAAATTAGTAAATGTATGTTGTAGTGTTCTGCCTTAACTACTGCATGTGTTCAGAAACTAAACCACCAGAAAAACTGAGTACATTTTAATGCTTTTTATAGCTACACAACAATGTTTACTTAGAAGAACAATACATGCTACTAATCCTATTTCTTAGGGTTTACTGTATAAAAAAAGTATTTTTATAAGAAAGACTTGAGTTCCTTTTCAATTTTTCTACGAATCTTCCTTTTGCAATAAGGTTTAAGGGTTTGTGAGAATGGAATGTAAGATTCTGAAACAAATATATAAATATATTTATACACATTTGATAAAACTCTCCAAACTAATTTTTAATTATTTGTAAAGGGTAGAATTTCCAGCTTGCACGTCATGAGAATTCTTTTATTCCTATCTTCTATATAAAAAAAAAATAGTCATTTTGTCATCTCTTCAATATGGAGTTTTACCTTACAATTTGAAATACTGATTAACAATGAAGAAGGAAGGTAAAACAGGAGAATAGATCAAAACTTCCTATGAACTGGTATTCCACCTCTGACAGTAGCCAGCTGTGACTTACTATAGAAAAAGACAATGAAACAACAAGCTTCCACAAACTCCAAGCAGTCAGTGAGAGGTCTGTGTGAGTTTATAGTTAAGTCAAAAATATTTTTTAATGTCCATTCTGATAATATCTGTCCTGCTTGCCTAGACATTTTCAAGTTCTCCTATACTGCCATAAAGTAGGATGATATCTTCTGGCTTGTTCAGTATTAATGTATTGATAATTCCTAACGTTCTTTCTAAATTGCTTTCTTACTGCTAAGTTTCCAGTTGACATTTTGGAAGAACTTTTCAGGGTGATTCAAAATAAGATTTCACAGTCACAAAGGCCACTTTAGAGTCGATTCTGCTGTATGACTTCTGTGTGCAGTGCTCTTTTTCCTTGCATGGTTCATCCTGCCTTTTATCTGTTATTCTAAGATTTTGCTCTCTATATGAGTTTTTACGTTCCCATTTTCATATGGCTTGGGATAGTTTGAAAGGTCGCATTATTTTAAGAGTGTTACAAAGACAGTTTCATAGGGGAATTATAATTACAGAATTTCTGCTGGATTGAGAAATTCCATATTTTAAGTTCAGATCATGAAAATGTTATCTATATGTCTTAATATATCTTAATAATTGTCTTAATATGTCTTAATAAGTTCTGTACTCAAGTATATGGAAATATTTAGGGAACTTATGACGATACTGTCACATTATGAATTTGCCTTCATATTCACACTTGTGGTTCATTGTTTAAAGAAAGTATTGTTTCGCTGATGACAGGTTTATGAGTTAATTTTGAATAACTGTTGGTTTGAGTATATGTTTGGATTGAAAATCTGAAAGTTGGTCTTACCTTGGTAGGTATTTCAGACAGGTAATGATACAGCCACAATGTAGGATATTAACATGCAGATTATATTGTTCATATTGACATAGGGTGTTGACAGATGTTATAGAGATGTGCAAGACATCTGCCATGTCTTGGAAAAGATCACTTTTGTCAATAAACATAAGTTTTTTGTGAACATGACAGATGTTCTGAAAATTCCATGGTAGAAGATGACAGGACAGCCACAGTTTTCTTGGCTGTGGATTAGTTTTCAACTGAGAAAACTATTTTCTCTGCATGACAAAGAAATGCTGTTAATCTATAGAGTAATAATTCAGAAAAATCTTTAATGAAGAGTTTTAGTCTAACACTCCTGTGATATTATTCTTACATAATTTGGTCTCTTAAATCACGGATGCCCACTACAAAAAACTCATCACGTGAAAGCAGACATTTTAATTAACCTATCTTAGTTTCTATAGTTAATTTCTATGGTTAATGAAATGTTGTCTTTGATTGCCTGGCATATTTTGTTTTCTGTGATGGAATTGGCTGCTAGAGTTATCACTGTGAAACTAAGAATATTTTAAAAGAAGTAAAATGTTGCACACCTATAAGTCATACATCACTGCCTTTTGGCTTTCTGGTACTAGAGAGAAGCTTAAATAAGTTTGCAGAGTGAGGAGCATCTGCTGTAGGTCATAGAAAAAGAGATTTAGCAATATTTTTATATTGATTATACTGAAAAGGATAAGGTCTGTTTCTCTTAATGTCAGCAGTAGGTGAAAATAAGAAATAATTTCATTTTCTACAAAAATCATGGCAAAACCCCTCTTTTTGGTTTATATGAAGTCTTAAATATATCAAATTTCTTCCATAATGATAGTACGTAGTGAGGAAAAACATTTCCTTGCCATCTATACATTTTGGCAGGTTACTTTATTTCTCCGTGTACAAAGACTGTGGGAAATGTAAAAGCTGGTAAACTGGGAGCAGATTTTGTCTTTATCTATCCACATTAAAAAAGTAGAATATCAAGGAATTTGAGTTTTTATACGAGCACTGAGGAGAAATGGTAACAAGAGTAGAAAAATTTACTATGCACATAAACTACAAATGGACTCAGATACACCAAAAGACTGGTTCCAGCTGACAGACTTTGTTCTGTCCTCCCTCTTTTCACAATATTGCCGTGCCCATCTGCAATTACCATTACCAATTTTTTTCCCATCAGTCTGGATCAGAATAACCAAAAGAAATTAATACATTATGCAAAGAAGAAAACAAATGCATAGAAAATCATTAATAACATTGCCTTTGTATTCATTATATATCAGATCTTTTGCTTAACTAAGCTCTCTGTTCTCTAGCTTCTGTCTGTTTCTAGGCTTTTTCAGATTTTAAGTTATATGAGTTTTTAATATGTCTTCCCTGTATATTTGTACAATGTTGTTTATTTGATTGAATCATCTGTGCATAACTCCATGATAAAACAGTGATAATTATTAGTAAATATTAACCTCCCTAGGGAAACTGGGGCTACATATAAGCTTGCTTTTTTTTTTTGACAAATCTAGTTCAGGCTCTTGATACACCTGTGAGATTGTCCTATATTCTACCTTTTCCTTTTATGCTGGATAAAATTAATCATAGCTAAATTACAATAAAATAGTTTATCAGCATATGCACATATATCCTATTTTAGCTGACGAGGTTACTCTTGTAACAGATAATGCTTAAACAGCATCAGTAGCACTTTCAGCAGCGCTGTAACAAATGACAATAAATGTGCTACAGAAATTAAATGGATAGTTTTTTATCTGAAAGAAGATGAAAGCATAATATGAAATCCCATTTTGACAGTGGTTTGGCCTTTAGCAGAATATCAGAATTATTGTTATTGATGCTGTTGCATGTATTACCCTTCCACACATTAATTTTTACTGCAGAACCTTTAACATAAATGAGAAAAACAAATATATGTATATGTGGCTACAAGCTACATCCTTATTTGAATTCTTATCGCTACAGATAGTAAGGACATGGTTTAGGGACATTTAAAGGCCCTTAAATTTTGCAGTTTTAAAATTTCCCTTATGGTGTCACTTCTAGAGGTTAAACTGCTTAATCCTGTTGTCTGAGGTCATTATGCAGAATGCATCTCTGCATATCTTGGAAAGACATTTTGGGCTTACCTAAGCATGCCTGTGTAGAAGGTGATTTGCAAGTTGTTTCACATTATTATAGTATTACTCAAAGGCCTATCTGAGGCCTATGCAGAGAAATTAGAATTGTTTCTAAAATAGAGGCATAATGATAATTCAGTATTTCTTTTGGTAAATCAACAAATTTAGAGGAAGTATACAATTCTGCAAATGTAGGCAAAATGTAAGAACAGAGCATGGAATAATGCAAAGGAGGATATGCATGACCAAAAGATCAGAACAGGATGCTGCATATGTCACTCTGTCAAATGCATTTTTTCCGTATTTATCTTAAAGGTTGCTTGTTCACAATCTCTTTTTTTCCTATTAAATTTGAATCATAGAATACTGTTAGTTGGATGGAGCCCACAAGGTTCATCAACTCCAGCTCTTAAGTGAATGGCTCATACAGAGATCAAACCTTTGACCACAACGTTATTAGCACCATGCTCTGACTAACAACTATTGAATACCACATAGTCCCTACTAAAGGAAAAATAACAAACAAAAACCCCAAAAGAAATAAAAAGCTCCAACCTCACTGAGAAATACATCCAAAAAAGCAAAAAAATGACTTCAGAATCAAACACTAGAAGATAATGATGAAATCCCTAAATAAAAAAATCTCTTTAAGTACTGATTATGGAAGTTAAACTCTGATTTGTACTGCTGTTATGTGCAGCATGTTTTTCCAAGCAAAGTCAAGTTAAAAATATGGATTTCAAGAGATAATCATTATGATATAGAGATTGTTTTTAGTTTTTTACCACCAAATGCTGCTGCTTTCATCTGGATGATATTGATTTTAAATAACTTTATTTTAAAGGAGAAAATGACCCCAGTGGATTACAAATTACCTCATTATTTGGAAGTGCAGGTCAAATTGCTTGTAGAATAGCCGAATTGGAAAACCCTTTTGTAGAAGGGTTCTGTTGTGATAATGGCTCTGTATCTTTTATTTAGGAAACAGAGAAAAATGAGGTTTAGCCCTGTGCAGTACACAAATGGAGTGTACAGTTCATAAAGATAAAATTAATGACTGGTTCAGACACTGAAGAAAGACTGACCTTATATTTATGACAATGGTAGGCCCAGGACTAAGTCAAAGAGCACAGTCCTCTAGATATGTTCTTACTTACATGTTAGAGTTCGTATTTGATCTTTATGACCATTCAAGCAATCATTCCTTATCCTTTTTGGCTTTTCTCTCAAGTATAAAATAGGAGTATTATGGTAAAAGGAAAATTTATTTTTGCTATATGAAGACAATTATATTAATGTGTGGTTTCCATTCAAACTTCTGCTGGAGGTAAAAAATATTAAGCTATCTGCTCCTCATTTCACATAAACTTACAATAGAAGGGCTGAAGGGAATACTGAGACTAAAGCCCACCATCAAGCTGAGCGATTCTGCCAAAGGGGTTATCATGAACCTCCTGAATTTACATATGTTTTTTTAACACTGTAGAAGAGAAAATTGAATTTAATTAGAGAAAATTCTGGGAATAAAAATTCCATTACGGACTATTTAAACAAAGGTCTCACAAAGCATCTACAGCTTCAGGAAGAACATTTTTTATTTATCTTCGTTACTTATGGCTTCGCACTAAATATGTCAAAAGCGTTAATTTTGTTGTAAAAATAATTTCATCAATTCCTGGACTATGCAGTCAACACGGAAATATTTTATTATAATGAACCAACTGCTCTTAACCTTAAAATAGAAATCACAGCTTTTTGTGAATTGATGTGGAATTTATTTTGCCTTAATCTGCTACGGTGACAAGTGCAATACAAATAAAAATGTGAAGAAGAAAAATGTTCCATTGAGCCAAGAGTAAAAGTCAGGAGACACAGGTTAAGATTTTTTAAAATTGGAACCTAAAGTTCAGCCCAGAGCCATTTAATTACACACATAAAAAATAACCTGGATGCTCAATTGTTCTGAGCCTTCATTAAATTCAAGTTAACTCAAGGAAAACCTCTGTTCATATAATTAGCTGGCAAAAGTCAAGTTGCTTCTATAGGCACCTGAGTATGGAAGTAAAAGCTCACCTTTAGAATCTAGTCAAGAAAAAAAGTTAAGAAAATTATTTGTTTTTAATTCTGCTGCACTAGATTAATTTGGGGTTTGTTTGTTTGGTTGGTTTTTTTTGTTTCAATCTCAAATTGCTCTGCTTGAAGTCTAGGCCCCTGGGGATGAGTTTTTGTATAAGAATTCTATCTATTTCTTTTTCTGTCTTTTTTAAAGAAAAAAAAGTCTTTAGACTCCATGACTGTAGAGACGAACCATTAAAAAGAGCTATTGGAAAAACAGCTGAAGTTCAAAATCCAGGGAAGCAAAAGCAAATTAAAAATAGCATTGAGAAGTATAAACCATATAATTTTAAACACATCTCATAATTCTAGGGGTAGAAATTACTCTGAATTTCTTAATATTTGTTCTTATACACACTGTGGTAGTCAAGTTATTTAACCTTTCCATACCTAACTTCTCTTCTGTATGTTGTAGCTGAAATAATGGTATTTACTCTTCTATCAGGGTATTAGTAGATTTAATTTAATAATGCCTGTGA
This sequence comes from Oxyruncus cristatus, assembly GCA_013399855.1. Classification (NCBI taxonomy): domain Eukaryota; kingdom Metazoa; phylum Chordata; class Aves; order Passeriformes; family Cotingidae; genus Oxyruncus; species Oxyruncus cristatus. The sequence continues at coordinate 90,483 of VXAY01007657.1, forward strand.
AACATGTAATTAATCGTAGAGGGAAATAACACAGAAACATGGATTATTATCATTATTAATTAAGTAAAGGAATCTCCCAAGATTGGAATTATCATTGTCAGGTGGTTTATTTTTTAAGAGTACACTGTACTGTGACTTCTAAAAAAATTTTTGAGCAGCCTTGGAAGAAAACACATTAAGTATAGTGTTAGCAAACTTGGATTTATAACCTTATTAAAATTTTCAGTTTTTTAAAAGACTCATTATTTCTTCTGTTGAATTGATGAGTAATTATTATGCAAATCCTCTTGTATTTCTTTATGGGTAACCTTTGGACTGGCATTTTAACTAAATATTATGTAAGATTTTTGATAAGACACAATTGAATAGTGACAGAAGCAATGACAGCAGTTATTGCATATGTAAAATGTTCTCCAGAGTCTGAATGTTTTTAAATATGACAGGTTGAATACTTTGACAATAAAAATATTCAGTAATGCCTTCTCTTGTTCTCAAATACACCATTAGATTAAAAGCGCTCAGTTTCCAAGCTGATCACACATTTTAATTAAAGTGAATGTGCTATTCTATGACAAACTGCAGTACTATCTAAATAATATGAAACAAAGCTTCTTTTTGAGGACATTTTATCATCATCGACATCATCACCATCCAGTAAAATATAATCTTTGGAGTGATCACATATTATGTGAAGCATCCTTTTTCTTACTTAATAGTTGTAAAGCAAGGAGAAATCACTTGTGATCCTACTGCAGTAAACCTTTTTTTTTTTATCTTAGCTTCAGTGCAATAAACTTTTGCATCTCCTCAGTATTCTAGAGCAGCTCATTACCTGCAATTACATTCAGGAGTTTCATGAAATAGAGAAGAATTAGTGAAAAACTGTACAGAGCCTCAACTTCGAGCTTTGCCTGTGTCTGCTGAACTTAGCCACCCAATAGAGAAAAAGAGGGAAGCTAAGTGTGGTACTAGGAATCTCTGTGGTGAGGTGGGAGATAGTTTGAAGGTCCACATATTTTGGACAGGCTCCTTTCCTAAAAGCTCGACAGAACTTCAAGCCTATCTGCCTTTAAGAGGTACTTGTCAGGAAGTTTACTAGTATTCACACTGTTAAAGAATACATCCAGTGCAGGTAGCTTGGTGTGCAGGTGCAGTGTGAGCTCCAGGTTGAGCTCTGGGAGGCAGGAGCACAAGCCTGAGACAAGAGGTGGTGAACTGCTGATCCTTTGCATAGAAAAGGGCACGGGGACCTGTGGCACTGGTCAGGGGACTGGACACTGAGAGATGCGATAGGAGGCAATGATTCCAGACTTTTGCCCCCTTAGACTGTGAGGGTAAAAAACCCCAAGGGTTCCTTTGTTCTTCATCCCTCCTCAGAGGCACCAACTCGAGCTGATATTTTGGTATTTGGTTATTTCACCAAGACTAAATTATTTTAAGGATCTGGATGTCTGGGACTCTACTATGGAAAACCTGGGGTCAAGCCGAAAGGAAACTTGGTCTGACTGTATGAGTGTGAGGGGTGTAGCTGTGAAGGGATCTCAATCCCAGCTCAGGTGATGCAAGAGTGACTGCAATAGTGGCTTCTGGCAGTTTCCTTAACATCACTGGGTTGGTGCTTACCATAGTAAACCAACTCCCTACATTCTTGAAAATATGTTACTTTTCATGGCACTCAAAAGGATAGAAAAGTTTAGATCTTTTTATTTCCCCTGTTTTCAAAGAAATTCCTAATTTTTTATCCTTCATGGTCCTTTTGTTCGAACTTGTTTTCATGATGGTAAGAACTTCAGAGCTTAATTTTACATTAAATAAGGAAGTTTAAAACTACAGACTCTTATGACTGCATGATTCCAGAACTTGTGCATTTATGAAATGTGTCAAATATTAGAAAACTCGAAAAAAATGCCCCAGGCTGACAACATTATCTAGTTATTTTGAATCTTGGCATGCTTTTTCACACCATAATAATTTAACGATTTTTGTTATCACAGTTGATGTATTCAGTTGATGTGTTCAGTTTGTTTGTTTTTAAAAGAAGCTAAAAATATTATACTTTACTTTTTCTACTACATATAAATAAAATGTTTTCTATTTTCTCTGAAACAGTTGACTATTATCATTTTGAACTGTTCTTTCTGAGTTTATGAGGTCTAAGACAATCTAAATCCTTGAAGACATTATGTCAGACTACTTGAATCATGTCATCTAGGATATGAGGTCTGTTCTTGCTGGCATGTCAACAAGAAAATTAAAGAATGAAAGACAATTAAGAAGATTGGAATTGTGTTAGACTAGTTGACTTTCTAAAACAAGGCCTTTTTGATACTTTCTGGGAAACTGTTCAAGAACAGCTATATCAAACTTAGCTAGAGGTATTGAGATATTTGCTAGTCAGCCAGCCTATCCTCTTGATTCTTTCATTCTTTGATCATAAAGATGTCTGTTGTAGCATAGGAACAGTATTCTCAAATTAAGTGCTCCTACTGAAACCATGAGTCACTTGCTCACTCTCCTCCTCATCTCTCGGTGGTTGGAGAGGAGAACTGGAGGCACAAAAGGTAAAGATCACGGGTTGAGAAAAGAACAATTTACTGGAAACAGCAATTAAATAAGAAAACAAACAGTGACGATACTAATGACAGAAGATACAAGAAAGAGGTGAATGATTCACATGGAATCAACAACACCCGACCCCTCCCTCCGCCACGCTATGCCGACACAGAAGGAACCCCCTCTCCCAGGAAGAGACTCCCTTCCCCCTACCCCACGCCTGGCAATGACATGAGGTGGTATAGAATAACCTTTGGGTCCTATCCACGCCACCTCCTGGCTACAGCAAAAAATAACCCTGTCTTGGCTGGAAGAAGGACAATGTCATAATAGGATTATATGACATTACCTTTGGAATCATTATAAGGAAAAGTTTCTATATATCTGTCACAAGGCTAAATATGATTAAGTTATAGAATCCAGTGTGATCACTGGAAGAACAATTTGGACTATGGATTTTCAAGATAAAAATTTCCTGAGAGCGAGCTTAATAACAAAAAAATCATGTATTGCCAGCTCTTAGGTAGATGAACACATAGAATTCATGATTCAAACTATTTCTGAAGTTGTCCCACTTTCCTGTCAAAGTCTCTGAAACAGTAGATTCTTTGAAACAGATTAGAGTGCCTTGAGATAAATTCCTTTAAGCAACACAGAAAGGGAATTAAATAAGATTACAAGAAGAGTTTAAGAATTTCATAGCAAATATTGTGTGTGAAATGGAACTGCAGTGTGAAATTTTGGTTTTTAATTGTTGTACTCCATTAGGACATCTTCATTATGTCCCTAAACAATTTGATTTAAGAAGAAACAGAATGGGGGCATGTGGAGTAATACCAGTCATTCCACACCTCTTGCTCATCATGGTAGGCATTATTTAGAAGGCAAATTTAGTATGTTAGAAGGATGCACTATTCTCAAAACACTTAATAAATCACATTTATCAAATTAAGAATCTTTTTCTTTTCATTCTCATATACTCCTGCTTTTTCAAATAATATTTCCTTTATCTTCCCTTATTTAATTTGATTTTAAATTTTAATTTCTTAGTACTTATTGGATCATGCAGAATAACCTGCACAAAACCAAACTTCCATTGCTGATCCCTTGTGTCATGTGTACTGTCCATTAAAATTATCATTTACCCTCCACCACCCGCCCCCCCAAAAGCAACACATCCATTACGATGATTTTGCACTGGGCAAAGTGTCACAAAAATGCAAGAATAAAGCATCTTTGAAAAGAGAAAATGAATAGAAGGTTGTATAAAAAAACTGCAACAACTTTATTGATAACAGACAAATTATCTTTTGGTTCTGAATATTTGGTAATGTTAAATTATATTTGCCATACCACCTGTGCAGATATACATCCATCTACATCAGAAGAACTTTCAGTTTTCTTCCCAGCTGTTGGTATACACATCTGTCTCTACCCTGCAAAACAAAGAGGTATCAGCATGCTGTTTAAGGAGGTCACTCATCTTGGTTTTATTATTTTCTTCCTTATGAAGCTCTTCATTGAAGTTTTATGGAGTCTTGTAATATGCTGTAATAGGCTGAGAAATTCTAATATGCTGGGGAATTAACATACTCACGAGGTAAATGTTTCAGTTTACACTTTGCAGAATTATTGGCTTTGGGCTTTCTTGTAGCCATAGCTGAGTATTAGTCATAAAAATTATTTTGAGCTGTTAAAGAGATTTTCTTTTTTTAAACTTCAGAAATATTTTCACAATCTGTATTTTCATGAATAAAATGAAATAAGACTTTCTCTTAAAAAAAAAAAAAAGTTTAAATTGTATTATGGGTGTGTGAAAATTCCCTTTTCTTTTTTTTTTTTTCAATTTAGACTTTTTTTTAAAATAATGGAACTCATAAAAACCATTGTCTTTCAGTTTAAATTATTTGTGCAGATAAAATACACTCTATAGGCTAGAAAATAAAAATTTTGAAACTCAGGGCTGCAAGATCCCTTCTTTTGCCTTTTAAAGAGAACAATGTCTGATGCAAATATGACTCAAGAAACATAGAGATAATGTATTTATGCATAATCTGGTCAAGGTACAGAGATTGCCAGTAACTGCCAGACCATGAATAGTTGCCATATTTTACCTTTTTTGCCCTCAATTAGAAAAAACAGGAGCAATCTTCTCAGGAACTGTGTTCTCCAAAATAAGCAGTCTTGCTTGAGTAAATTAGTTAGTTGAACATAAAGAAAATATCTATTTTCAAAAGTGGGCCAGGCAAAGGACAAAGTATATTTTCAGTTCTTTATTTTCCTTGACTTCATGCTAATTAGGAGAAAGAACCAAACAATTTAAGTTTTTACAGGGAAAATATCTACTTTTTATTACTCTAAATGTTAAAACCATTTACCGAATGAACCTCTCAAACCCAGTGATTTTTGTTGTATAGAGCTGTCAGAGTGATATTTAAAATGAGTGAATATGGTCAGTGTATTTTAAAGAAAATCAGGCATTTTAAGTAGCAGTGGAGCAAGATTAAAGGCCAATCTTTTAGATATAATTGCACTTGAAAGAGTGCCAATTAAGAATTGCAACTACAGTGCTTATTGCACATTTCTTGATATAAAAATACAAGTAGATTGTGGTTGGTGAGGAAACCATATTCTTTAAGACAATGACCCTAGGGAAGGAAATTTGAAGATATTGTTCATTAGAACAAACTAACAGGCTTTTGAGATTTCTTGACAGAAATGTATGTGGGTAGAACAAAAAGGTGCTTTCACACAGCCTTTGTTCTTCCTGAATTAGGTGAAGAGTTGAGAGATGTTGCAGCTTTGCACCAAGTGGCTCATAACTCCATTCCTGACCTTTGGAGGTGCCTTCCTCCATGAAAGGAATGACTGAGATGTTGTTGCAGTGCCTGTATAATGTAACTGCCTTAGCTCAGGCAGTCTCCTGTATTGTTTTTTTTTTCTCAGTACCCTGTTGGAACCCATGCATCCTCTTAGGTAGAAATATGCAACCAAACAACCAAAGATAAATAGTGGTGATTACAACAAAAGTAATACTTGTTTATAAAGAGGAGACAGGTGTGTCAACTACTGATACATATGCATAAGCAGCTATGCAGTCCTGTCAAAAGCTGGTGCTAGTGTGGAGGATAAACTTCTCTCTTTCCCACAAACATATTCCTTGTCCCAGTAAATACATCTGTAACACTAACAACACCTAATAGTCTACCAGATATTTCAAAATTAGCATTTCAGAATAATTAATCTAGTTGATAATCCACAATTCTTTCCACTGAAATGCTGAGACTTCAATTGATAGCTTGGGGTGTCCATGCTCTGTTCCATAACATAATTTATCTCTTGGCCTCTTGGAACGCATATCTCCTAGCTGGCATTCTTATTAGGAGTGACTAAATATCACCCCTGCTTCATACCCATTTATGCTACTATCAGGTGACCTGCTTAACGCAGTTGTAAATAAGAAAAGCTAGCAGCTATAAAACTGCAGGACAAATCCTCAAGGACAGCATTACCTTTGACAAACTGGCAAAATAATTAAAAAGCTTGAAAAACTGTAGTTGGAAATCCATAAAAATGAAGTTTTCAGCTTTAGTGCTATTCTAAAAATATATTTTCCTTTTATACAGCATGAATTCTTTTCCCTTTGTATACCTCTGTACTCTTTAAAGTGACATTTAGCTAATGTAGCAAGAAGCCACAGCTGTTTGGGAGGGCTGCGAGACCACAGTTCACAGTGTTTTAAGCCTATGAAAACTGAAGACTGAGGATAAGGAGTATTCTGCTGAGTTACCATCTCTTGTTCTTGGAATGTTCCAGAGAATCACTTCCTTGATGACTACAGATTTTTTCCCCTTATTTCTAGCATAAATTTATTCTTAGTTAGTGCTTACACATTTATTTTCATGTCAACGATATGCGTTGTCTTCTATAGTTCTTTTTCCTCCTAAGTGGTTATCCAATGACGTATTTTAAAAAGCAGTCATAGCCCCTCTCAGTCTGAATTTTGCTAAAAAAATTAAAAAGTAAATGAAATGCAGACTCTTCAAGACTCATAAGGTTTTTCATTCCTTTGATGAAGAATATTAATTATCTTTGTTTCTGTATGTTACTATTTTTCTTAAATATATGTAAGTTATTGGTCCTCTTTAAAAGCAGTTGGAAGACATTTATACCAATAAAGAGTCATCTGTTTTCATAGACTTTTTCACACTGATGTACCTACACAATTAGCAACAGGGATAAAGACTATAACATGACAAGGAACATTTTCATGGGCAGTTATTAGTACACACATATACTGCACATGAAAAATAATTGCCACAGAATGGGAATTAAAAAAATTCTAAATCTCAAATATACAATAAAAATGATGCACTTTTAGTAAGTAAAATATACAATTATTTCTGCAGCTCTGATGACTGTTATTTAACATGATCCATATTTCACTCTACCAGTTATTTGGCTCTGAAGCATTAAGAAAATCAAAAAGAACATGTATAATAGCATATTTTGCTAATATAAATACTATACGTGGTACATGAAATGCATGTTCATGTAAGATTTTCTAAATAGCCAAAATACATTGGTACCATATTGCTACCCTCCATATTGTGTTAAAAGTATATGGAAGGTTACATATTATTTTCAATAATTTCTCTCTTGTAGCAATAATTTAATGTTAGATTTTTAACCTAATGGCAATTATAATTAGTTTTTTTAATCAGTGTTCAGAATGAAAGGCAATGAGAGACACTTATCTTGCCATCACACAATGTCAAAGTGTGAGAGCATTATGATATAATATTTATCTCTGATTATGAGAGATGCTCCAGTCCCTTGCTTGTGTTAACAGACTTTTGCTGGACTCTCACCTGTGACTTCATCTCTTGTACTTAGGAGTCCAGAACTGGACAGAGAATTCCAGATATGACACAGTAGTTCAGATGAGAAAAGTATTTTACATGTGACAATCAATTTTATTACAGATTTTTTATGTAATAATATCTTCATTTTTATAACTTTTTGACTGTCTCTCATGCACTTTTCCTGGCTACTAGTAAGGCAGTACTTTTACATGTCAAAGTAATAGAATAGGGATCAAACTTCTCATCAGACAGTCTCAGGTAGTCTATCAACATACACATAGGAAGCTAGTAAGATAAAGGTGAGGAATTTAGGAAAAGCATTAATTGTTTATAGCTCCTACTCTGGTGCACAAGGCTTTTTGCCTTTTTTTGTTGTTGAGCTGTTAAACCAGGGTCAAAATTTAAACTTTAATATAAGGAGAAGCTTCATCATCTATATGTCTTTTGCAGGTGGGTAGGATGGCTTAGATTAAAGTCAGCTGTGTGATTCCAGCCATAACAAAGAGGGAAGCATTGCTTAAGGACAGAAGCAAGTGAGGACAAAAATTATGTATATGCCAAACACATAAAAGAATATTTGTAAATCTGGATAGCTGTTTTAATGGTGGAAGTTACGGTGTAAATATAGAGATTAAGAAAATTACATTTGAATAAATACTAATAATATGTTTCAAATTGGAGTAACTAATTTTTTAAACTCATTTTAAATTTCTTCTAACACATATGTTTAAAGGTTTTGCTTGTCAAAAAGAAATACAATTAGCCACTTATCATTTTAAATAGGAATGTGAAGACACGATAATGTTCTGAGTTTCAATGAAATCAGTTTTGTTAATTTAATACATTCACTAATGAAAATGGTATTTAAAGACCTGCCTGACTAGTTAACAAGAAACTTGTCTTGTTTCCTCAAATCTTGCTCTGAAAACTCCTATTCTTTTCTTGGTGTTTGCAGTAGGGGGAAAATGTAAGGATAGCAGTTTAAGCTCAGTAGCAAATGTAAATTCTGCTTGCTTTAGGAGTCTCAGTGAAAGCTATGAATTAGGTAAAGAGTTACCTGTAATCAGGTAAAAGTTACCTGTAGAGACAACATATATATTTAGAGTCAACAGAGCCCAAGCCAGCCCTTTAGACAGCTCTCTCAGTAATGATAGTTTTTGTCTAAGTCTTAGAAGCAGTCTGTAATGCAGGCTCTACATTTGGTTTCAAAACATAAGTGTGGGGTAATTGAGAAGCAGAGTTTAACCCTTCCCTTTCCACACTGTTGAAGGATTCACTGGTTTTCCATCAATACCAAATTGATTCAATAGGATTTTCTACACTTGTTAGTGTGACTTAATTACAGATTCGTGATAACAACATTCACACCATAAACAATTCATACACAGGCACACAAACAAAGACATATATACATCTATATCCACATCTATAAAGGGACTCATCAAAAATTCCCCTGGGGTTCATTGAAATACTCCCACTAAAATCTTTTAGTGTTTCACGGCAGGCATGGTTGCACCTCGAGTAGAGTGGGTGTGTGTGGGTATCAGCCTAGGCCTCATTGCCAGCAATGGTCTTTCAAGTATGGCAAACTTGTCAGTGAGCTCCGAGAAGTGTCCCACTCAGAGGGATGTGTTGGCACGGCCCGTGGCAGTTCAGGAGAGTGCAGAGAACCTCATCTAGGACCACTGTTTATAGGGTTGCAAGATGACTTCCTTCATTCATCAGTTAGTTTTCATCCTGGCTGTAACCCAAGTCAATAATTACTGAATTATTCAAAAGTCCAGTAACAATGGTACTGTTTCACTCTGGTAATGATTCAGGAAAATGATTTTCCAAGACTAACAAGGGTAACAACTTATCCTTTGTTCCGCACTTTGGTCAGGCAGTTGATATTCATGTTACAGGTCATATACATGTTGCTCCCACCTTTTGCAAGAGCTCCTGGTATGGTCAAGTGACACTGTACCTCTCAACTGGTTTGAGGTGGGGGGATGCACCACTACATCTTGATAAACTGCATTTAGATAACTAAAAGTAATGTATAAGTTAAGAATCTATTTTGAGTGAAATATATTAATGTAGCTTTACTGAAAAGTTCTTTCAAAATAATTAAGATTTTTTTTTTTTTTTAAAGTAAGTACCTATTTAAGCAAGTGATCTTTGTATGACAGAAAAAGAAAAGAAGCTGGATTGACTGACTAACAATATTATCTATGTAAAAAGACATGGACCAGGAGAGACATGGATCAGGAGAGACATGCTCACCTTCACAAACAAATAAATGGCTCCACAATGCTTTGACCCAGTATCTTCAAATTCTCCTTTAGGACCACCAGAGACATATATGTGAGACCTTTCTCTTCCCCGGGGCTGTTAGTGCAGTAGTGGCTCTTCCTGGCATGGGTCAACCTCCCTCATGGTCTGCTCCATGGCCCAGCATGCTTGTTTAGCCCAGCCAGGACCTCCAGTCCCTGCCCCCAACACATCTCTGACCTATCCCTAGCCCTGTCCTTGGGCAGGTTGATTTGCTGCGCTGATCTCAGACATGGTTTTTTTCTGTCTTTCCCAATGCTTGCTGACCCCTCTGCTGCCATCTGGGTGCCCTGGCTCCTGCCTCCAGCTGTGGAACCATGTCCGTGACTGAGGTGACAGCCCAGCTTCCTCATGACCATCCACTCTGGAGAGCAGCACCCCTCCTGCTGCCCCTGATGTCCTGTCCAGCTACTCTGACTGAACAGTCCCAAGACTTGGGCATCTCTGAGAAAAAAGCTTTTTCAAGTGCTGCTAGTTTACCTTGCAGAACTGAATTCCTGAAATGTTCCTCCTAAGAGCAAGTGCGTGCTTGTGCAGCCATTAGGAAAGGAAAGTAACTAGTTTTCAACCACCACGATTGAGAAATTAATCCCATGCTATTGCTTACAAAGACATTTGAGAACCTCAGAATTAGACTTTCTTATTTTTTATAGGTTTGGCTGTGCAGTAGTACAAATGCCAGAAGTCCACAGAGAGCACAGTGCAGAAGGCAGTCTGCAAAGTATTACAAAGCCCTCATAAGGAATCAGATTTTAATTAGGCTGCAAGAGTAGTAGAACTGTGCAGCAGCAAAGTGCAGAACCTGGCCCAGTGTCCTGTGGGTTGGTGCTATGAAAGTACTTGGGCTTGATTACAGGGTTGTGATTTCCTCCAGTTTTGGGTGAACAAGGGGGCCCTGTGCTGCAGCCAGACCTGAGCCTCTCACCCTCCCTGCAGCCCCTGATCACCCTCACGGTGCCACCTGTGATGTCGGGCAATTATTGTCAGTCCATCCCACTGAAACTAAATCATTTAGAAAACAAACAAAAAAATCACAAACAAATAAATAAAATGCAGTTTCATTGGGCAGCAGAGAAAGAACGTTTTGTGGGTAAGAAGTGAATAGACTTAGAAAAAAATTGAGTGCCTTGGGACACCCTTCTGAGGGAAGGTGTCTTGGAAGGTGCTGTGCTTGTGTAGAGCCATCACTCACTGACTGTCTCTTCAATCAGGCTTTCCCTTCTGCTTTGGGGCAGGAAGGTCTGATTCTGGGTTTTTGCTCTTGAGATAGGTCTCATGTGGCAAATAGACATGTTTGCTAAAGCAAACATTGGGTCATTTGCCACATTTAAAAGATGGAAGTTCTTACAGACTAGATATGTCTGGGGAATGGTACCTGTTATAAACTTCAAATTCAGTTTTAAAGATCTGTATCCTTATGGATCTGAGCTTCATGAATGATGTGGTTTGTAGTCCTAAAGCTCACATTTTGCATGGACTGAATAGTCTATATAGTCTAAATTTCTTCTAGACTATTTTGTATTTTTGGAAACCATTTTACCTTGGTAAAATGCTCATGAAACCTGAGAAACGTTTTCCATGTGTCAGGCAAATATTTCCATTTGTCTTTCGATAATTTCACTGTGCATCATTAAGTTCCCCATGTATCATTCTTGCATCTATAAAATGAAAAAAACTGTATGTATCTCTCGTGTCTGAAGGATATGTCTATTTTTTCAGATATAACACCATCTGGAAGGAATCAAATACACAAAGTAAAAAGGAAGTTAGAACCAAAATACAGAAAACCCTTCAAGAAGCTGGTATTAAAATAAATTCTGAAAAGTGATTACTTTGAATAGGAATTAAATTTTTAGATAATGAAGTATTCACTGGTAATAACATAGGGGACACAAACTTTGTTGTTTATACTTTTATATTGTAAACTCTATTAATTTTGTCTATCTGAAGCTCTCTTTCTTCAGTGCATGTATAAAATATAGATCTATTTCTCACATAAAAGTCGGTGAAATTGTGAAAAACTTGCCAAATTCTGCCATCATACAGAATAGTGCTTGAAAGTCTAACCTTTACCTATAGAAGTAAATTTTTGCCAGAAGTGGGAAAAGTCCTACACATTCTGGTTAGCATTTATGATCTGAGACCTAAGGTCTTTAAAATGAGGATTTGGATTATAACAGAAAATTGAACTGGGACTTTCATTAAACATATGATATCTATTGGTTTGTATTGCCTTCCATTCTAAGTCAATTATATATTCTTTTTCATTAAGTAAAAGACATAAAATATCCCTTAAATAAATGTCTTAATCATCTGCTTTCCTTTATAATTTTGCTCAAGATGATCTAAAATCATTAATCAAAATTAACTCTGTACCATATAGTTTATACTTTAAAATACACACATTCTTTACCATTAGGAAGGACAAATACTATCTCTTTCCGCTCCTTTTTTTTTTTTTTTTTTAAATGCTCTGCTCTTTTATCCTCATTAATGGATAAGTATTAAAGGGGTCAATCTGTACATAAAACAGCTATTTAACCCAACATAAATAACGTAATTCTTTAGACTCTACTTATACTGAAGTTTCTAAATCGTATTTCAAGAGGGTGTTCAAACAAATGGAATACTAATTCTTATACAATTCTTACATTGAAATAATTTGCTCATATTTAAAAAATAGTAAATTGCTCAAAAAGCTGATTTATAAAAAGCTAAGCATTTTTAATGAACATTTGTAAACTATACTGACAATTTCAAATATTCATTTCCTTACCTTTTTTTTTTAAAAAAATAGGTGTGCAGGACCAGCTTAATAGAACTAGTTTATCGTATGTATACAATTCTCTTTCATTTCTTAATTAAAAAAAAACAAAACAAAACAAAACATTTTGTAAAGCACATCAAACTTTAAAACAGCATTGTTTTGTCATGTTAAAGGAGCATCAGAGCAAAACATACACTTTTTGTAGAACAGTGATACTTGTGAAGAAATTGCAGTAACTCAGGGAAATGAATGTAGTACAAGTTGATATCAATTAAAAAAAAGTTTTATCATTCTGAGACAATCTTTACATTTGATTATAACTTGTGATTCAATTGTAGGGTGAGATAAACATTTCTACAGAATTGAACACTTGCATCTTGGACAGGAATCTGTTTGTGAGGAGATTTAGCAGAAGCAAATTTACCTAAAATAGGATTTAAGAGATATTTAAATCTGGACATTTGCTGAGTATGTTGAAAATATATTCATCCTTATTTGAAACTAGACTTCTGGGTGTCTTGGCATCTTAGTTGTTTTGCAGATCCACAGTGGTTATAGATGCCTAGCTCAAGCCCACACCCAAGTAGGTTCCCGAAACAAAAATATCTACATGCAGAGAACACTCTGTATGGGAGAAATAAAGATTGTTCCACCTTTCATAACATAATCTTGTGGAATCAGGATGTTGATTAGCTATACACCCTTTTCCCCTAGACTGGTCACTTAAAAAACTCAGTGGGACAGTGGAGAGGGAGAAGAGATAACCAGAGGAAAGGGTAGACACTAGATAGTTTTTGTTTGTATTATTTTAACACTGTGTAATTTAAAGTATCAATGCTAGTGTTGCAGCAAGGGAAATAAAAGAATTATTTGATTAGAGTACAAGGACTTTAATATACAGTGTGCTCCTTTTGTTGATAGCAAGAATGCATGCAGCATGTCAGTAGTAATTCAAGCAACCTATTCTGTAGTTTGAATGCAAGAGGTTGGTGATGCTGCCATAGCTTCCCAGTCAGCAAAAAGCAAGGATAGGAGCACTACATTCATCCTACTCTGTCAATTTGCCAACTGGGGCTGGAACAAGGAGCCCCGGAAGAAGATGCATTTAGTCTATGGGTGACAGTTTAGAAGGGAGAAGTATGATCTCCACTCCCAGGTTTTATTTTATATATTTCATTTTCCTAGTAGTCAATAAGTGAGATCCCAGTCTGCAAGGTTTTTGCAACCTTTTTTCAGAATTCTGCTTTTCTAAAATCCAAATGTTTGCATGAACCACTTTAATAAATATTTTAATACGATTAATATGTATGGAAATCATCCATGGAACTTACTTGTTATCTAAAGCTTTTGAGAAAAGTAACTATTTTCAGCTTTTAGTCCATTCCTCTTAATTCACTTTATTCTGTCTTGCCCACGTATGTCCTTGACCATTTGTAATGCAGTAATACCTGCCAGTAAAAACATGGCATTTTTTGTTTCAAAAATATCAGAAACTTCTTCAAGGGGCACTAGACTAAGTACAGACATTTATTAAAGATTCACAGTTCAGTTCTCCTTCTGCTTTTAAAGTCTGTACAAACATTTATGTTTGAAATTAAGAGGAAAATAATTTTCTTAGAAAGATAAATTAGGTTATTATATGAAAATGTGTATTTTTGCTCTCAATAACCGATATTTTTATACTGCAGGCATAATTTACCAACTAGACTGAACAAATGAAGGCAATGTCCTGAATAACATCATTCTCACACTAAAACATCAGTATCAAAGCAGGGCATTTGAAGACATAAAAGGAAAAGGTAATGACATTATCCTTGAATCTTCATGACTTTCCTAAAGGTGAATGTATTAAATAAGAACTACTGAAGTGTTGTTGGCACTGTTTTATGCATCCCATCTGTTAGTCATAATATTACATCAGTTAAATAATGCATGCTCCCTTATGTGTAAAACAACATGTACTCTGTTGATTGCAGAGTCAACCCTAAAGTGGTTCTCAATGGAGTAGTTTGATTTTTTGTGTTAGAAAGTTATGGATTTTTGCAATGAAAAATTCTTTTTATTAAAATCTTCAAGATTTAAAAATCTACACTTTTTTTTGAAACTTGAGCAGAAAGAATTTATCTATAAATCAGCCCTTTTTGCTTTCTAGAATGCTTTGTTTTAAAAATTTAAAGGATTTTGTCATGCTACTTTTTCTTTATTTTTCTGTGCAGTGCATTTGATGTAGCTGATAGGATGCTTCCACTGACATGTCATAGTATAAATGGTCAAAAATTGTATTATGACATGACAGTAGCAATGGTGCACAACTAATTAAATCTAATAAAGTCTCTTACTTTTGCTTTTTTTTTTTTTAAATCATGAAGGGTAGCTGCTACTTAGTACTGAAAAAAAAAAATTCTAGACTGAAACTGGTATTCTTTCTGTTTACAGTGGTATAGTTGTCACTTCTGTAGCACAGGATTGTCATCTGGAGGGACCTGGACAAGCTCGAGAATTAAGCCCATGGGAACCTCATGAAGGGTGCTGCACCAGGGTTGTGACAACTTCGGTATCAACACAGGCTGGGGGACGAACATATTGAGAGCAGTCCTGCTGAGAAGGATTTGGGGGTGCTGTGGTTGAGAAGCTGGACATGAGCCATCAATGTGTGCTTGCAGCCCAGAAAGCCAATTGTATCCTGGGCTAAATCAAAAGCAGCTTGTCCAGCAGGTCAAGGGATGTGATTCTGCCCCTCTACTCTGCTCTGGTGAGACCCCACCTGGAGTGTTGCATCCAGCTCTGGGGTCCCCAACACAAGAAGGACATTGACCTGTTGGATTGAATCCAGGGGAGGGCCACCAGGATGATTAGAGGGATGGAGCACCTCTCCTATGAGGAAAAGCTGGGTTTGTTCAGCCTGGAGAAGGGAAGGCTTTGGGGTGACTTAATTGTGGCCTTCCAGTACCAGAAGGTGGCCTACAAGAAAAATGGAGAGAGACTCTTTACAAGAACATGTAGACACAGGACAAAGGGGAATGAATTCAAACTGAAAGATGGTAGGTTTAGATTAGATATTAGGAAGAAATTCTTTACTGTGACAATGGTGAGTCACTGGAACAGGTTGCCCAGAGAAGTTGTGGATGTCCAGTCCTGGAAATATTCAAGGCCAGGTTGGATGGAGCTCTGGTCAACCTGGTCTGGTGGAAGGTGTCCCTGGCCATGGCAGGGGCATTTGGAACTAGATGATCTTTAAGGTCCCTTCCAATCCAAACCTTTTTTATGAGTCTATGATGATTCTATGTAACAGTGAAACAAGTTGTAAGTTCCCCTAATCATCTTGAAATATGTTTGAGGTGAATATCACAGCTGTTGTAGCAATTAAGACAAGTCTATTTGGTTCCTGAGGCAGCAAGGTTGGTGTAAAATTATATTAATATCAGATATGCTACTCAGATAAAATATTTTGTTTTGCAGAGAGGAAAAAATATGAAAGTAAGAAAGTTACTTTCTACATGATGCTCTTTCTATCAAATCTTACCTTCCTGAGTAACATTTGTTTTTTTCTCAGCTAGCTGTGTGCATGCATAGTACAGTTTAATTACTTGTGATCTGGCTCATTATTGCTGCTTTCTTACAGACTTACTTTGCTTCTTTTTAAGTAATATCAAATGAGGATTTTGCTGTTTGGTAGAACCAAAGCCAACCTTCCTACTGCTATTTTGAAAGCTATTAATATTTCTGACCACTTCAATATAGCTTGTTATTACTATTTGTATACAAAAATGTAAGCATATATAACCCACAGATTCAAAATTAATTCTGGTGTTCTGGTTTAATCCCAGCCAGCAAAGAAGCACCACCATCCACTCATTCCCTGCCAGTGGGATGGGGGAGAGAATTGAAAGGGTAAAAGTGAAAAAGCTTGTGCAGTGAGATAAAAACAATTTAACAGATAAAATGAAAACCACATATGCCTTTGCCATGTGCAAGCATAGTAAAATAAGGAATTCATTCACTATTTCCAGGCAGATGCTTATCCAGCTCCAGGAAAATGATAACTTGAGAAGGCAAATAAACTCTAAATGCTGTGTGTCATGTCATATCATGTCCCTCACCCCACTCCCTCCTTATCCCTCTTCTCCTTTTTCCCCTCTGCTGTTATTACTGAGCATGATGCCATATGGTCTGGAAAATCCCTTTGGCCGGTGGGGGTTAGCTGTCCCAGCAATGTCTACTCCTAATTTCTTGTGCATTCCCAGCTGGTGGGGTGGTGCAAGAAGCAGAAAAGGCTTTGACACTCTGTAAGCACTGCTCAGCAAGAGCTAAAACATCCCTGCTTTATCATGACTGTTTTCAGCACAAATCCAAACATAGCCCTATGCTGGCTACTATGAAGAAAATTCACTCTCTACCAATCAAGACTAGATATCCCCAACCATTCAGATAAAGCCGTCAGATATATCAATTTTGTAGAGATAGAATTTTCACAGAATCACAGAATGACAATGTACAAAAAAAGCCTTTATAACTGTAAATCATGGTGACTACGGTTACGTGAAGCTTTTGGCAGTTAAAAGGAAAAGGTTGCTAGTGATTGAATACTTCAGATACTTAATTAGAGCCAGGATTCTATGTCATTCTAGATATTGAGTGAAATAGGGGTATTGACCCAGATTTCTATCATCTATATATGATGAACATGTTTATCAGTTTGCAGAGTTGGTGAGAATATGGCTATATTGGTGCAATGTTCAGCCATCTGTGTAATAATGCCTTAAAGACTCAGTCTGTCTCTGCCAGTAATTCTGTCTTCTAAATTAACTTCCTCCATCATTTCTCTAATGGCTTTATCTGTTGCTAAAGACTTTTGGCTGAAAAGAATGGGGAAAAAGATAATCAGACTTGGAATTTGCTAGTTATTTTTAAATGAATTTTTACATTTATGGGAAGCATTTTTGTATTGTAAATTTACAGATCAGCAAATCAGATTCATCCAAAGAAAGGAGAAGATTAGTGACTCCTGGAAATGTTCTCTATTTTTCTTTTTTTTTAGTGATGACCTCTATTTTTTGCCTTGTACAAATCTTTCTTGCTTTAAAATTAGGACAATAATAACTTTTTTTGCTCCTAGACTTTGTAACAGTGAAAGAAAATAGAGTGCTTTAGATCTTTCAATAAAATAAAAGAATATTTTTGCTTGCTTTACTAGAAAGATCTGTTATTATTAATGATGCTGGGGTTCAGCTTTTGATGACTTTCCTATTTTTTACATGTTTTCAAAAAACTTCCTTGTTAACTGCCTCTCATCCTACTCATGCTAATACATTTGTATCAAGATTTAGGTGTAAATCTACTTATAAATAGGTTTTGTAATTTGCAAGAGTCCTTTTTTTTTTTTTTTCTAAATCTCAACAAAAGTAAATTCCTTTGGTTCAACAACAGATGTGGATAACTTGCTTAGGCTGAAATCCAGTGTGTATTCACAATCTCCATTCTGTAGAATATATGTGAAGGTGTATTGGAGAAAGAGTTCGATTTGAAGTCAGAACACTCTGTTAGCCCTACAGGGTCACAGCTTCTGTCGACCTCTTTGTGTGCTACCTCTAATTCCAATCATCACAATTGTATTGTTATAAATAATATTTTACACTCCTGAAGGAGTAAAAGACTTCTGTTTGACAGCTATGATACCTCAAGGAAAAAGAAAAAAAAAGTGTGGCAAATGCTTTTAAGCAACTGACATTAATTTTATTGGATATTTTGTAGTATTTGTAAAGAAGGTGAAATATTGCCAGACACTTATCTGTAATTAATTGACTACTGATAATATCGCCATAGTTAACAACAATTGACATTGAAGTATATTAAGTATAATTTATTTAAGGAAAAGGGTGGCATTCATTATTACCCATTAATAGGACATTCAGAACGCAAGTAAAAAAATAATGTAATTAATTAGAGGTAACAACTGAAAAAAACTTGAACTTAGTTGAATTAACTGCTTTATGTAGGAGTCTTCATTGTGGTTCTTTGACCCATACGCAACACCAAAGAGAAGGCTGTGTGCCCCAAAGGAAGGTAGATACTTGAGTATATTGGCCTAAGCAATTAAGAGTATAAAGGATTTTTAATTTATGAAAGTCTTTCAGTAGGTGTCTAAATAAGAATATGTATCTATTTGGTTTATATTATTTTCTGTTCTATCTGAAATTGGCTTGGATGCAAGACCTGGGAAATATTTCTGCTACTAAATATGTTTGTTACTGAGTATTATCATTAATAATCCTGCTGAAGATACAAAAGTTTCCAAACTTTTTACAGCAGAAATTTGGTCAGTCTTATTAAAGAACAAATGCAGTGTCACTGCTGCCCTTTTACTCTAAGTCCAGAATGTTAAAAATTCATCTAGGACTTGCAAAATGAAGGTTTAGATTCCTCTGTTTCCTGACCTGGAACCAAATCTGCATGTGACTTTGACACTAAATTCACTGACCAAGTCTCAAACCTTAATATGTTTTGCTAGTGCTTCATTGTAAGAACATTCTTAATTGCTTCTACTTTTATTTGTTGTGGTATAAACCAGAATTACAGAATCACACAGACTCACAGAATGGATAAGTTTTGAAGGAACCTCTGGAGGTCATCTAGTCCAATTCCCTATTCAAGTGGGGCCACCTAGAGCAGGTTGTCCAGTACCACATCCAGATGGCTTTTGAATATCTCCAAGGAGGGAGATTCTACAACATTTCTGGGCAACCTCTTTCAGGGCCAAATCATACCCACAGTGAAAGAATGTTTCCTGATGTTCAGATGGAACATCCTTTGTGTCCATAGCCTCTTTTTCTGTCAGTAAATACCACCAAAAAGGGCCTGCATTCGTTCTCTTTGCAATCTCCCTTCAGGTATTGATATTCACTGGTGAGAAGCACTGAAGCCTTCTCCTCTCTAGACCAAACAGTCCCAGCTCTCTCAGCTTCTCGTAATCTGAGTAGCCACTCTAGCAGTCACACCCACACAACCCCAGCTAGGACTGAAGCCCCTTCACAGCAGGTGGCTTCAGGGAAGTGGTGGGTGCCCTTGACTCACTACACACACCACATTCACGCAGACAAGGTTTCTTTACGGGCTCGACTCCAAGTTTCCCTTGGCGGTCTCAAACATCTTGATTCTTAAAATTAATTAGGGTGCAATAACAGTAACAGCTTGCTCTGGGTGCCTCTGAGGCACAAAAACAAAGGAAACCCTGTGCTTTTGTAGCCTTACAGTCTAAGGGGGTGCAAGTCTGGGATTCTCAGCTCCAGCTGTGTCTCTTAGTGTCTGGCCACAAGTCCCTGTGCCTTTTGTTACTCAAAGGGTTGATACCAGTTCGTGGACTCTTGACTCTGGCTACAGCCCTTCCAGAGCTCAATCTGTGGCCCACACCAAGCTAGCTGCACTGTGTGTATTCTTCAACAGTGTCAAATTATTTAATCAATGTACAGCACTACAACCCTTCCCTAATGTTGCCCTTTTTTTGACTAATACAAATAATTTTACATTTTCAGTATATATTCATTCCTGAAATGAGATTATCTTTCATATTGGATAAAATATTTATTGCAATAATAGAAAGAAGTGGCCTGTGAATTAGAGAATATATTACTTTTTAATAAAATTGGATCAGAGCAAAGTAGTAAAGCCAAATATTAAAAAGAAACCATCACAAAATAATGTGGGGTTTTTTGTTTTAAAAAGCAATCTTCAGGGTTATCAGGCAACTTTGTTCAGCTTGCCAGCTTTTCAGTTCTGAGTCTACAAGCACAGGAAACACAGCAGCAGGAAATTTTGTTTCATCGTATACTTTTAATTTTTATTTAGTGTAGATATCAGTATGCACTAAGGAACATACATCCAAGGGTTCCTAAACTTCAAAGTTCATGAATCTAAGTCTAATTTGCACTTTAGAGGACGTACATGAAGGACTTCAGTCAATACAGTGAGTTTCATTCTGTTTCTGTATTCAGTATTTGATAGCCTTGCCTAGTAATTCAGTCACATATCTCATTTGCATGAAGTTTCTTTTAAATGTCAGAATTGAGATATGACAATAAGTATTCACTTTGATTAACATGTTAAAGATTTTTTCTTGACCTTAAATGAAGATACTGCTTCAAAATGTAATCAGATCTTTAAACTGGGTGGAGATGAGGTGGGAAAGTGCTATACAGACATCAGAGCATGATATATACAGGCTCAGGGACAAAATACTTTACTATTTCCCACCATATTCAGTTATACAACTGGTATTCATAGTTTTAATTCAAATGCAATAGAACAAGGTATTTTGACACTCTTTTTATCTATCCTTTTGAGAATTCACAGTTTAGGTCTAAAAATGTGAGTACATGGTTAAGAAACACATGATTTTGGATCCTAGTTTGGGGTTTTTTTCCAAATAATCTTTTTTGGGGTTTGGGTTAGTGTGACAGTAGAAGGTCTGCATATATATTTAAAAAATTACAAAATTTATTTTGACACATTTTACTGTATTAAGGGAGTTGTGATGGGTATATTACTGTAAAGATAGCACCTTTTCAAGGTTTTTCATTTGCTTCATAACTCATATGCATTCCACACGCAATTAAAAGATGGACATGATGAGCCAAACTTAATACTAAATATCAAGTGTATTAAAATAAATTACATTTCCTTGCAATGAGTTTTCAAGTAGAAATAGGAAAGGTTAAGCATATCCTGACTATTCTAATAAGACCTTACCCTGATAAATAATACCAGATTAAAAATAAACAGAGAAAGTGGAATGTAGGCAACTGAATATAAGGTGTAATTCAGTGCTATTTTTCAAATTTATGGTTCTGTACGAGTTTAATGTTCCCTTTTAGTAAGAATAAAGAATCATTTTAGTCCTGAGATGACATTGCTGAGCCGAGTAGTTTTAGTTCAAATTAAGCCCCAGTTTGATCAGAAAATTAGTTATTATTTTACTCACATGAATGTGGAAGGCTTCAGCTGATGGGTGTTGTGGGAATAAGTAAAGGATGCAATGAATACAAGTAGAATGCAAGTAAAAGACAAAAAAAAAGAAATATTACAGTTTCTTTGCCTAAAAATAATTCTTGCCATTGAACTAATGAAGAAGTGGCATGTGTGGGCAAGTCAGGGATATAAAAGAAAGAGAAGCTTTCTCAGTTGAATATGAATAAATTCTTCTGTTCCTAAAAAAAAGTAGTTCATAGCTGCTTAGGTTTCTCAGTGAATTCTGGACTGCAAGTCAGCAGATGGAAAAAAATCATATGATGCATGTTATGTACATGAGACCAACATGTCTCTTTCAAGTGAGTCCCTAGTTGCTAGGCTAGACAGTTCCATACTCCAAAAAAATGTGTTGATATGCCCTGTCTGATCAGATAACTTGACTCATAAATTGCACCCAGACCCTAAACACTAAATTTAGGATCCTGCAATAGTATCTAGTGCTCAAAGTTTAGGGTTTTTTTCAAGTTCACTTTGTAATGTTGCATACTTTGATGACATTCTATATCACAAATCTACACAACTCTAGTTTTTTTCCTCTAAGAATTGGCAACAACACATCATATAAAAAAATTACATTTCTGAATCTATCCAATTTTAGGAGGAAAAAACCACAACTTTGCAATCATATGGCTTGCTGCGAATAATTTGGGTATAGTTGTCTCATTATTGTAAATTTCCCATGTAAGCAATAGCTATGGTTATCCATGCAGTCTCAGAGGCAGTTAAAAATCTGTGCAAGTTGGGTTAGAAGTTGAAGTAGTTTAGCTAAGGAGGAATAGTGAAAACTGATTGGTCAAAGTGCTATTCAACTGATGGTTTTCTATAGCAGATTTATAGTAATTTTGGGGCAATGTTCTGTTCACTTCAATTCACTAATTAGAAGTATACCTGGCTTCCACTGTTTGGTCATTGTGTTGCTCTTCAAGTTCACCTGCTTTCTACAGGATTTAATAAGCCTGGTACATTAATATTTATGTGTGAATCGTTTTCTTCATCATGTTTCAATGAACTGGGTAATGCTTTTGTTTTTACAAAAGTTTGCTACAACTACTTTGAAGTTAATGTAAGCTAAACCACACAAAATTTCTCATGTATTCTACAAAAATGGGTGAAAGGACAACAAAGTATTTTACAGAATTATTCATTTGATTGATTACGATTGGTTTGTTTATTATGATTAGTACTTATTACAAAGGGGCTTTATATGAAACTCTAACTAATCTGATGATTAGTGCTTATTACAAAGGGACTTTATATGAAACTCTAAAGGTAATTCTGAGATGCTGCCTAAATATGCAGTTTCCCTTACATAAATAAAGGACGCTGAAAAATTAATAATTAGTATTCAAGACTCAGGCTGTGCATGGTGTCCAGCACTTATTACAGACAACGGGAGTTCGAATACTCTGCAGCTTAAAGTCTGAGTTCCCAACAGAACTGACAATAATTTCTTAATCAAAACTATAGATAGCAAGTAATAGAAGCTGTAGCTTTGTGAAACAGTCTGAAGTTGCGTCATAAAGAATAGATATTCCTCTAAAGTTCATTTGTACTTGTTCTTGATATAACAACACTAACCTAATAAAAATTCCAATGTGTAATTTGTATGTTCAAGACCTTGAACTGTACATGCTTACTGTTTCTTCCAAATTTTCTACTTTGTAGATTTTTCAATATTTTTCCCCCCAGGTTAAGCTTTTTTTTAGTGCTTCACCTCTTTGTAAACAGTTTGATTAGGAATATTTGCAATTATGACTAAAGAAATTAATTTTGTGCTGTATTAAAAATTCAATTTTTTATATATTGTGCTAAAGGCATGTATTTTGTAGACTGAATAGGGCTGTCTTTTTATACCTAACTCTGTGTTCACTGTATCTGAATTTCAATTGAAAGTAGTTCAATGATTTTGTATATTTGTCATTTAATATATCTGATTTTTTTTTTCATTTAGGCTACCACCTCATGAAACACAAACATTCAGTTGAGTTAGGGATAAATAATACTTATTTTGTAGAGTTTTCCTAAGAGAAGTATGATGAAGAGGTGAGATTAACTATTCCTGTTTCACTACTACTGAAACCAGAGCAGAGAAAGTGAGACAATTTATCCAAAGTGGCACAGCATTAGGGCAGGTCATCGTAGCCCTAGCCTACTGCTGCACACACTGCTCAGGATACCACCTATAATCACTGCCTCAAATAACGACTTCTCTTTAAAGTACAACATTCCACATTTCCTGGGGATATCTCTCTTACATTGTGTTATCCTTGGCTTATGTTTCTCAATGACTTTATAAAAGTTTCATTTCATGAGATCTCTACCTCAATTCAGTCACTTAATGCAGCGCAAGTTCCTGGTATTGTATCATCTATGACGAACTAGTCCAATAGTCAGAATGCACTGCACAGGCATGTGGTCTGTGGATGTGAACTGGAAGAGGCAACAGTTTAGTTAAGTCCACTGGGATGCAGCCATGCAACTCCTATTAACATTAATGAGAATCAAACAGCTAAATCTCAGTGCGTTGTGTTGAAAATGTTCCCTGACGTGTCTGAAGGAATACCATTTTCATATCAAGTACCTGCAAATGTGCTGGTGCTGCTCCATAAAACCTAATACCCTAGAAAATATTCCCATATCTTTCATACTTTATAGCAAAGATGATCTCCTGGAATTGTTGATAAATAACTCTACAGGATGCTGTTCATCATTTTTATTGATGAGGAAGTTGTCATCTGTGTAGCCTCAGTCGAATGGGCATGGGTTGCTTGAAAGTATTATGTTTTTGATTAACCATCAAATTGTCAGCTAAAAATTAGTTGATTCATGCTCTGACTTTTTTTTTCCTTCTGGCTCTATCCATAAACTTGACAGAGCGACAGGTCTCTATGGATTCTGGCCACGTTACCAGTTGTTCGGATGTTCCATCATAAAAGTTTATCTAGTTCTATTTAAGACAGCAATGGCAGATTTAGCAGTTTTTAGTTCAGTAGTGATTTGTAGGTAACTATTATGCAGTGGAGTGAATGAGCCTAATTTAGGGTAACTTGTTTAAGAGAAAAGTTTATCAAGGATGATGCAACGCATAATTGATCTCTTCTCCTCCACTAGGTACTTTTTTAAACATCTTTGCATGGTATGAATCAAAAAATAGTTTGGGTTGGAAGGGACTTTGAGGATCATGTACTTAAAACACCCCTGCCAAGGGCAGGGACACCTTTGACGAGACCAGGTTGCTCAAATCTCAAGCCAACCTGACCTTGAACACTTCCAGAGATGTGACATCCAGAACTTGTTCGGGTAACCTGTTCCAGTGCCTCACCACCCTCTAGTAAAGAATTTCTTCACAGAATCACAGAATATGCCAAGTTGGAAGGTACCAACAAGGATCACTGAGTCCAACTCCTGCCCCTGCACAGAACCCTCCCCAGGAGTCATGCCATGTGCCCAAGAGCATTGTCCAAACTCCTCTTGAACTCTGTCAGGCTTGGTGCTGTGACCACTTCCCCGGGGAGCCTCTTCCAGTGCCCAACCACCCTCTGGGTGAAGAACCTTTTTCTAATATCCAAACTAAACCTTCTCTGACACAACTTCAGGCCACTCCCTTGGGTCCTGTCACTGTTCACCACAGAGAAGAGATCAGTGCCTGCTCCTCCTCTTCCGTTCACAAGGAAGTTGTAACTGCAATGAGGTCTCCCCTCAGTCTCCTCTTCTCCAGGCTGAACAGACCAAGTGACCTCAGATGCTCCTCATGCGGCTTCCCCTCAAAGCCCTTCACCATCTTTGTTGCCCTCCTTTGGATGTTCTCTAGTGGCTTAATATCTTTCCTATATTGTGGTGCCCAAAACTGCACACAATATTCAAGGTGAGGCCACCCCAGTGCAGAGCAGAGCGGGACAATCCCCTCCCTTGACCAGCTGGCAATGCTTTGCCTGATGCCCTCCAGGACACGGTTGGCCCTCCTGGCTGCCAGGGCACGGCTGACTCATATTCAACTGGCCAGTGACCAGGACCTCCAGGTCCCTTTCCATGGCACCTGCTTTCCAGCATCTCATTCCCCAGTCTGTATGAACATCCAGGGTTGCCCCATCCCCGGTGGAGAATCCAGCACTTTCCCATGTTGAACTTCATATGGTTCGTGATTGCCCAGTCCTCTAATTTGTCCAGGTCTCTCTGCAGGGCCTTCCTGCCTTCAAGGGAGTCAACAGCTCCTCCCAGTTTTGTGTCATCTGCAAACCTGCTCAGTATCCCTTCCAGTCCTGAGTCCAAGTAACTTTTGAAGATGTTGAAGAGCACAGGGCCCAAGATGGAACCCTGTGGAACTCCACAGGTCACCAGTCTGATGTTACTCCATTCACTGTTACCCTCTGTGCTCGACCCATGAGCCAATTACTCACCCACTGTGTGAGGTGTTTATCCAGGTGTGTGCTGGATAGTTTGTCCAGAAAAGACGATATTGAAAGCTTTACTCAAATGTAAAAAGATTGCATCAGCTGAATTCCCTTGATCAAGGTGGGTTACCTTGTCATAGAAGGAAATTGGGATCGATAAGCAGGACTTTCTTCTCATGAAGTCTTGCTGGCTGATCGATGACAGCACTGTCTTCCAGATGTTTTTCAATACCTCCCAGAATAATCTTCTCCATAGTTTTACCAGGCACTGAAGTGAGACTGACAGGTCTGTGGTTTCCAGGGTCCTCCTTCTTTCCCTTCTTGAAAACCAGGATCCTTATGTGGATGGTAAGACTGCTCAAAAATCATCAAGAGAGGTTTTGAGATGACATTAGCAGCTCTTTGAGCATTTTTGGATGAATCTCATCAGATCCCTCTAATCTAAATCTACTCTCTTTCAGTTTAAAGCCATTCCTCCTTGTCCTGTCACCGCATGTCCTTGTAAACACTCCCTCTCCAGCTCTCTTGTAGGTACTGGAGGGCTGTAACATCATGTATTACATGAGGCAAGTAGTTAATAATGGTATTTATCATGTTTTTAGTTTGCATGCCATAAAAGACAATTCTGGTGAAGGAATATTTATACCCTCGCTGTAGGGTCACAAGTAAAATCCGTAATGCATATCTTTTTAACCAATTACTCATCAGATTAAAATTTTAAGGAAATATACAGGACTAGAAAATGTCTTCCATTCCCCACTAAAAAGTAACGACAGGGTAGATAATTACTAAAACATCTACATTGTAGCTCAGGGCAAGGAATGTTTATGATTTTGTGTAGTTCTGCTGTCAGTCTCTGCCTTCTGCTCTTGCAATTTAGAGTATTCAGTGTATTATCTTCATAGCATATAGCCAGTTCTTTACCCTTTATTTAACTTAAATAAATCATTATCATGATGTTTTAATATTGAAAATCAAAAGTAATTCAGAACAAATAATTTGATGAATTTCACCTTTCTCTCTTTGAAAGTGATTAATTTCTCAGATTTATTCATTATTCAGAGTGATTCAGTAATTCCTTTAGCAAATAATTCTTAGTGTGTCATTTTAATTGCGAATTAGGAATATTACAATCAGTTTGTGCTCTAACTTTGGTGCACTAGCGTGTGTATTTGACTAACTTAAGCATTTCAGTTTGAATATCCAACTGTGTTTGATTATAATAGGTGTTAGCAATGTACGCCAGGCAATCAAAATCCAGATATCGTATGACTCATGGTAACTAACCAACCCAGCATGAAGGCAAACTTCAAATTTGATAATCAGATGTTCAGTTTAAAATTTACTTTTAGCAAATACTCAAGCAATCAAGCCAAAAGTATACTCAGTGAACTCTGAACAACTGAGTGCTTTCGAAAAGTGATCATGAAAAGGTAAACTGAATGTAAAGAACAAAAAGTCAAGGATAGTTCCTTTAATAATTTTTGGGGTTTAAGCTGCTAACTGCCTTTCTGTTCTAATTTTTTTTCCTACAGAAATAAGGAATTTAGTGAAGCATCAGAAATTTAGGCACAGATAGCTGAACATCCGTAAGGATATCACTATTGCTGGGATGAGTAACGAGATATTAATTCTTACATAAATATCCAATTTTTACCCTTTCAAAACTCATATCATGCAAAGGTTGAATAGAAATGACTTATACAGTCTCTGTATTTAGATCCACATTTTGAAATGTGACTAAATTCAATCAAAATGATTGCACAGTGGATTTCTGATAGATAATAATATATTCATTATAGAATTGTAGAGAATTCAACTATTTATGATAACCATTCTGACTATTATATTAAATAATTTTCATGAAATTTCTACAACAAATTCCAAAATTGTTTTCAGAAGTACTGATTTTTTTTTTTCTGCAGCTTTAACATACATTTGATTTGTGTCTCAGATACAGAAAGCTTACTCATTTTACTCTCAAAAATACTTCAAGCTAGCAAATTGATTAATACTGCAATATTAATGCAGCCTATCATTGGTCTTACTGGCATATCATCAGTGACTTATGAGACAACACACCCCTCTTTTCTGAGTCTAACTCCAACAACGCAAATAACTTGGAAGATGAGCTCAAATAAAGCTATCTTTTGATGTGTTTATTTCTATGCAGAAATTTCTATTTCCCTGACTGAACTATAGTCCTTTTTATTTTTCTTATGTGCTGTTTCATCTAATGCTATTAATAATAAAAGGACCCATATGAATTTTGAGTTCTATTTCAGACAAAGACAGTTCCCAAGAAAAGTAAGAATTATCCACTGTAAGTGCTAAAGTAAGTAAAAACCAAAGCAAACACACCCCACTACTCCTTCCTCCATGTGATTTAAACAAAATCTGAATTTATCACAAATGTGTAGGAAAGATTCTATATTTCCAACTACAATACTGCAAAAATTTTTTTGGACAAAAAATATTGTAGGAATAGATACATTTTCAGAAGAATTTGTAATGGGAAGTTAGAACTCATTTCCCTAGGAAGGCTTTCTGCCTAAGGTGGTGGCTCTTTTTCAAAGGCAGTTGCAAAGCTTTTCTCCCCCCCTCCCACCCCCCCATAGCAAGAGAAGTTCTCAGCCTTGCTCTCTGGTATGCAAAAAGAGATAACATGTTTACAGACATGTTCAAGACCTCCTTGGGCCAGAGAGTGGAAGAGGAGAGAGAGAAGATACAACAACCCTTGGAGGAGGAGGGGCTTGGCCTTTTGCCCCTGGGGCCCGATGTGTGCACCACTGCATCTGAAATAAACATTTTTTTTAATCCTTCCATTGCCTGGAAGCTGGAACCTAACCTTCATTCAGGTAGTATGAGTGACAAAGTGAATCAAAAAAAAACACAAATAAGCACATAATTATTCTATTTTTAATAGTCCGTTTATTGTGTCTGTGCATGAAAGACATATAATGCTATGTCAAGTCAAGGTATTGAATTGTTTTTATAAATCCTGTAAAAAATTTTGTCTCTTATTTTCAATTATAGGAAACTGCTTTCAACAGCTTTTACATGTCCAATTATTTAATAATTAGTATAATTTTTTTTGTCAAAGTTTTGCCAAGGAGCTTGATGGGAGAAAAGGGTTTTTTTGGTCTGTGTTAAATTCTTACAATCATTTTGCTAAAAGACACTGCTGTCATCATACTATGAACTGATTATTTGAAACATGGCATTCAGGAACTGAATAAAAATTAAGTGCCTTTACTGAGGGTGTTTGTTTTGCTGTTAATCTCTTTTCTCAGTTATGTTACTTAGTAGATTTCCTGCACTCTGCTGTTTTGAATCTCAGAAACTAAGAAATAGATCTCTGAATAACTCCAAGTAAAAACTGAACAGGTTTTTTTCACATTTCTTGGCTGCTCTGGAGTGAAGTAAAAGATATACCGAGAATAATTTCTACTGTTCACTACACATATCATTGCAGTAAAAAGAAATATGAATTGACCACATTGGAGTGCACAGGAAGCAGTTTCACAATACAGTTTGGGTGAAGTCTGATGAAAATAATTTGTGACTATGTAAGTAAAGAGAGAGCAAAAAGAGGGGTGTAAAAGAGAGGGAGGAACATAAAGGAAGATAAACTCAGTCTCAGAAGGGCAGGTCAAAAGGGAGTTGAGAAGTGACTTTCAACGAATTCAAAAATTAACAGATTTCACAAAAACTAAATACTGGCCTGAGTGCCAAATAGATCTCAGGGTGTCGTAAAAAGTTTCTCCAAGAACAATAAGGTCATTCCACAACAGTTAAATGAATTATGTGACTTGGTAGCCAGTTAAAGGAGAAAAAGGGTGTTTCTGCTACTGATGAAAGATATACCTTCAGCATTTTTTCCCCAAAATTATGTGTGAGTACAAAAAAGCCTGCTAAATTTAATAATAATTAAAAAAATGTTCATTTCTCCTGTCATTTACATTGTTAAAAATATAGAAGAGTACTTTTAAGAAAAGATATGACAGAAATCTGTAAAATCATGTACTGCATGCCAAGAGCAAATAGAGAATAATTATTTGCTATTTTTCAGACTGATACAATTAGGACACTAAGCAATATGAACAGGTAGCTGGTTTAAAATAGAACAAACAGGTTTGCATGCTTTGCATGTATAATTGAATTGCAGCCTGAGTGGAATTACAGAATTTAAGTCTTCTTGGGGAATAAAACATCTTTGCAATAGTCTTTACATACATGTTGTAAGAGTTCCAGCTTTAGAACTTTCATGCTATAGAAACTATAGAATTATAAAAACATACTGTAAAACTATAGTTTTAAAAACTTTCATTGTATGAAATACACAATGACCCAGAAAAATCTTTTTTTTTTTCTTATGTAGAGAAATATGACCTTAACAACTTAACACTTCTTATTACTTATGGACTATTCAGATTATGGTAGAAATATATTGTATCGTTCTATTTTGATCTTATGTTGTCACTTCATAAATGGATATCTTTTTATTGAGAGATGTGTAACAATTTCATGTTTTCAAACTATAAATATTGATTGAGGAACAGTATGAATGTTTGTACTTTGAATTTTTGAGAAGCTTCTCAAATATCAAATGGTAATTAACATTCTGATAAAATAAGTTGTTCTGA
The DNA here is from genome assembly GCA_013399855.1 of Oxyruncus cristatus. Taxonomy (NCBI): domain Eukaryota; kingdom Metazoa; phylum Chordata; class Aves; order Passeriformes; family Cotingidae; genus Oxyruncus; species Oxyruncus cristatus. The sequence goes on from VXAY01007657.1 coordinate 121,039, forward strand.
TTATTCCTCAAGGATAGTTTATGTAGGATTTTAATATATTTTATTAAATTATGTGTTTTGATAGGATGATTATTTAATTTTTACTTGGTCTTGAAGATGTTGAAGTTCTGACAAGAATCTTAGCCACAATGAACAATACATATAATCATAAATTACGGCTCAGTAGGAGTGGATTCAGATGAGACACAAAGTAATATAATGTAAAATAGTAGCAAGTAATTAGTACCGAAGTCTCCTGTTACAATCCATAAATATATCCAGGCATCTCAAAATATCTGTGTGCCCATTATCTAAGATTTAGTGCAGACCATAGAGGAACCAGTTGTCCAGCACAAATTATAATCCTAACTGAGCCATAGACTCTGCAAGCTTTGACATCCTTGTTCCAGCTGTGCAATTGATAAAAACAACTGTGTAAAAACACACCCCAGTGGAAAACAGATCTGCCACTCGCTTGGGTAACAAATATGGACAAATAAATGGCAAACATACCAGGGTCATCACATCCTGTTATGCTTTTTACTTGAATAACAGAGACTAAATGAACAGTTGATTCATCACATATTCCTAGGTAAAGAAGATCAAAAAATGAAAGATAACACTGAAATGAAATGATCTTCCACCCAGGAGATGCAGTACAATTTCAGTATTTGTTAACGTAGAATACTGAATAGTGTAAGTCAGCTGGATTTCTGCTGCTCAAAATTATCCTACTGTGAAGGAGACCGATAGTTTTTCAACTGTGCACTCTTAAAAGAAAACATCAGCAACATTTTTTCCTAATGTGTAAATATCAAATGATATTAAATAAATAAAGAATTATAAAATGTAAGTTAAAGATTTTTAACTTTCATAATTCTCAGAACTTGAACAATGCAAATTTCTTGCCAATCATAGATTTTCTTTCATTATCTGGAGACTCCACATTCAGATCTCATACCAGAGATTAGTACATTACTGCTCAGTGACTTAAACATCTGTGGTTTTGGATGCTTATTGTATGTCTGGCATATGTATTTTTCTAATGTGGCTATTTAATTTGAAGAAACACTTTTCTAGCTACTTTATAGAATATATAGTAGCTATATAATTTAAATGAGCCATGTGATCATATAAATAGCTTAATTATTCATTAAAAATAGATAAAACTAGTGTGTTATGTGTAGTCAGTGATGACTAATTTAATTTTTAGCCGAGTTTAGAAGTTCTGAATCTATTGAGGACACACTAGTTGATGTCCTGTTATTGGCTGAGGAATAAAAGAACACAACACACACTAGCATGTTTTGATTCACACACTATTAGTTCTGCTTTGTGACTGGGTAAATATGACTAGTAAACAATAGTGACATTTATACTGTAGGTAGGAGATATTTCATTCAATGTTATTTAAGATAGGAAACAATATATATTCCGTAAAGTAACTGTAAAAAGTCTGCATCTTTTCTCGAAATTGATAATGGTATTTATTACACAATGTCTCTACTTGTGCCTCTTGTTCATTAAAGATATCTTCCTTTTTTACTCCTCAAGAGATTATAGTATTTCCATGCTATACTCTAATGTGTCACTCAAAGATTTGACTGTCAAAAGCAAGAGGTTTCTATTTCATTGCAGTTTTAAATAACTAATTACTAGCATAATCTGTGTATTAATCTGATTTATTGCTGCTACAGAAAGAAACTTTTAAAACAACAGTACTCAATGTAAATTACTGATGCCTACTAAAGTTACTATTTCATCCTGAAAAATATTTTTTGGATCAAAAATACAGTCAACTATATCTTTTATATTTCAAAAATAAGAAAAAAAATCTTACATGGTATATGCATTGTAATGCTATGCAGGCATATCCGAGTTTAGAAATACCAGTTTTAGTCTGCCTGGCCAATATAGTTCAATGCAAGTTGTAATTGACTGTCTCAAATTATTCATATGGTAAAACCCAGAAGTAGTTAGAAGTAGTTAATTAGCTTTCTTCAGCTCTCATGCTAAATGATTTTGTTTCTGTTTGGGTACAGTGACACAGACAAAGCTTGTTACACATGTGTAACATGTCCATAGGTTTAGAACAAAAGCCATCAGCACTTTTTTTTTTGCTCTGTTACCTAAATTTGAATATCCTGTGTTGATTTGAGTCCAGAAGTCAGAGTTGTTCTGCACTGAAATGAAATCTAATAAAAAAATGAATTGTCAGCAATCTTTTCCACAGAAAGTAGTTATTAGATTTTCCATTTATGCCTCTCAAAGAAGTAGCTGGGTAGAGGGAGGCAGTCTATAAACCAACTTGAAGACAGAAGAAATCTCTCAAAAAGCTTAGGAGTAATGTTAATTTATATTCTAAATAATTAGCTCTACCTCTTTCATATCTTCAGCAAATGACAGAAAAGATACTTGGCCTGTTCATTTTAAAACTTGAAGGTGACAAAACATTGTAGAAAAGGACCATTTTTTCTCTCTGTTCTACCCTGGCTTTTAGATTTCTGCTAATGCACAGAAAAGCTTTATAATACAGTTTCTTGCTAAACTTTGTCTGATGACAGAATTACCTTTACCTGTGCTCTTTTTGATGGGTAATGCTTAAGTCTCCATACATAATTTTAAAATAAGACCATTCAAAGCCCGCTGACTTAGCTGCCAAATATTACTTCCTTGCAAACTGCTGTTCTTAGGTCAGTATATCGGTAGACAGGCATTTCTGTTGCTTTTAACAGGCTTGTGCACAGCTTACAGTCGTGAGGGGGCTGTACAAGATGGAGGAACAAAATTTGGCAGTAAAACATCCAAGTATAAAGATTATTGTTGAAGTTTTTTTAGTATAAAGATGGCTCAAACCCAAAATCTTTGGCTCTGCTGCTACAGTAACTGGAAGAAATTCTGGTACGTGTCTGACATTGTGTCTGAATTTTTAGTTTGAACTCACGTCTCCTTCAGTGCCTACCTAAATAAGAACCCTAATAAATAATTTATTTTTTAAAAAACAGACATTTTCCTTTCTTCACTTTGTTGATTTTCAAAATTACTTCAGTCATTATGTCTGGATATGCATGTTAGTCCAGTTACTTGATAAATACGTAATATATCAGTCTGGAAGGAACTGAAAGGCTGAACAGCACTTCTGCATGGTGTGAGCCTTGGGAAGGTAAACTCTCTCAGGTAAAATGCTTACTAAAGTTGCATTACTGCCAGAACATAGTATTCAATTCATACTATTGTGTGAAGGTCAATTATGAATTTAGTAGGTACTAGCTCTTTCACTGTGTCAAATTATTTTCACACAGCAGCTCTTATCATTTCAATAACTGTCATCATCATTTTTCAGGTCTTTCTATTTGTAGAACCCAGTAAAGATTAAAGAATATGGTTTCATTAAAGGCATTGCAAAAAATCCATGTTACCTTCAATTTGATAAGAATAGACTATGTAATTCACCCTGGGTTCTTTGCATTATTTCTTCATATAAATTTCTATCACATTTGTGTCTTTTAATGTCTTTCTCTTCATTCAGAAAAGAAAGCCTCCCATGGGATTTTTCAAGAATATTAGAGAGGGTTAAGTGTTAGAATAGAGCTCTCGTAAGTAGGTACCCTCTTTGTGTACTTCCCAGCAAACCAAGATGCTGTGCTCATCTCCTTGAATGTTTTCAAGCTTCACTTGCACTGGCATGCAACTGGCATAATCAACATGTTGACAGTTTGAAACTTAACTACTTGGACTTTATGGATAAAACTTTGACTTTCTTCTCAATTTCCAGTCTTGAAGTTTTCATTGAAGGAACAGGCCTGTTTATAAAACTCTACAGGCCTGTTTATAAAGCTCTCTTTCTAGTCTCGGGTAACTCTAGCAAACCTGGCAAGTCTAGATGCTAACTGTAGTGCCTACCAATTATTTTTAAAATTATGAGGAACAAAAAGCAGTATAGTATAGGTTTTTTTGGGTTTATTTCTTTCCGTCATTCAGTTCATCTGAGACTCATTGGTGCATATCTGCAGTTCTTTTGATTATTATAAAGGATGCCAGGAGTATTCATCACCTAAAGAAGAAACAACTTTATTCAGCACTGTCTGGCTTAAAATTCCTTTTGTTTTACACTTTGCTACAAGCATGTACACATTTCAATACGTGCTGTGAGAACTACCTCTCTACCTTTAAGCACTTTACTTGCCTAAAAAGTAGGAAAAGAAGAAAAAAAATCATAAAGGTGAATGGTTAGAGAAAGAATGGGAATCAATAGAAGAGCTGGAGCTGGTTGTAACAGCACGTTTTCCTGACATTTGGGAGAATGGTGCATGTGTGTGAATGAACTTTGGTTAAGGTTTAAAACAAGTAATGACTGCCTTACTGCATGGAAATCAAAACAACATGTTAGAAGCAGGTTATTTTTGCGCAGTCTTTTGCACTGATCTTTGCGTAACTGGTAGCACAGCACTATATGCTGTGACAAATAGTATTTAGCTAATTTGCAAGTGTAAAATTCATGAGATACTAGGTAGCATGATATTGTGTATGCCAATTACGCAGCAAAAATATTCATATTTCACTATGCCTCTTGGTTTTTTAACATACTTTTACCATCATAACATACATAGGTAAATTCAAAAAGTGAGAGTGAAAATGTTAATTCTCACCAATTTCCAATTCACTGTTGGAATATCAACATTTTCAATATAAAAAATAACACAGAACTGTCCCAGTTTATGATTATTTTAATCATTTTAAGTGCATGTATGTACACATACACACTTTTCTATGACATTTTGTTGAATAGCAGAGGATTGTCATTAGTTTGCATTAAAAATAGGAATAATACAAACCTAGAAACATTTGAGACAATAAGCAAAAAAAAAGACCAGTTCAAAATAAATTCAAATTACAAATATTTGAAGTACATTTGGCATAATTTATGCAATATTTGGAGACCACTCACACATGAAAGAATATACTCAATTATGTGCAAGCATACTCAATAAACTAATATGTTATGAAAAAAGGGGTTATTAGAGCTAAAAATAAAGCTAACCAGTCAGAAGAATAAACTTTTCTAATCTGAGAATCTTGGTAAGAGTCAGTTAGGTTAAATAATGCTCAATAATCCTTACAGTGAGTAGTTCCTGAGATCAGTGAGGTCCTGTGTCAGTTTTGGACTAAGATTTGTCTCAATAAAATATTAGTCAATAATGATAAATATTAAGCAGAGTTAAAAGTCCAACAGTTTATTCATTTTCTCAAAATGTGTAGAAACAAAAAGCTTTTTTTGCATTTCAAATGTTCCATCAGCTATATGATTGACATAGAATGAATACTGGAACAGGGAGATAACTTCTTTACCCATTTGTGAAAATTCTTTTTGGTTTAGAAACCATTTCATTAAAGTAACTTCTAAAAAGTTTTTTCTGGGTAGTTCTGAAAGAAGATATATTACATACACAGTTTCGTAGATTGATTATTGTTTACTGTGCTTCAAAGAGAGTAATTGCTTTTTAAGACTATATGTTGTGATGCATCACTGATCAGATCTACTGTATTTTTTTTTATTTTTTCTCCTCTGGATTTTTCTTACATCACTTGTTTCTTTCTATTATGGCTAGTGGTTTGCACTGTACTTTTGCCAAAGCCTCATGTGGAAAGCAAGTCCATATATTAATCTACATGCATATAAAGATACGAAATCCGTGCCCTTTTTTCCCTTGATTGGCATAATAATACTTATATTGGATTTGTGATCCAAGTGTACTGCAAAAATTTATTTTCTTTCTGAGAGGATGTGTTTAGGATGCGGTTTTTATTAAATACAATTTTCTTCTTTCTGGCTATTTAAAAACTTATTAAGAAACATTTGAATTGAATACTGCTCTCCAATCTGCTTAACATCTGTGAATTAACTTTGCTATTACCCAATGTATTAAATGCACATTGGATAATACAAAGCCCAGGCTAAAATTTGTGATAGTCCAACTGATTTCTCAATCCAGTTTGAGACATATTACTAATGATGCTGTTTCATCATGCACTGTTTGAACTCTGTATTAAAGCTGTGTTTTATTAGTCTTTCTTTTACTGGTGAAATTCACAGTATTATAGGTATAATAGGAATAATAAAAATATAAGGGTAGTAATACGTTTAACTTGCATATAGCAGATCTCATTGGTATTTCCAAGTATTCAATATGCTATTATTGCCAAGAAAATCACCTGACAAAGTCCAGTGACCTCACAGTGAATTAAAAATTGTCAGGAAGAATGATAAAATAATCAGGATCTCAGCTGGGACTACAGTGCAGATCTCCGTGAATCCAATATTTTCTCCATATAAAAAAATATTGCCGTAAGATAATTATACTTAGTGTACAGGAAAGAATGGAGAAAGGAATAATGCTTTATTTAATGTATCTGGAAAAATAGATGTTGATGTAGTGATGTAAAACCTAGAGTACTTGATTTTCTGTTTATTTTCCTTAGGAAGCTTAGCTTCAGACAAGAAATATTTTTACGTTAACCTCCATTCTCCATAACTTTAAATCATTACATGTAGAAACTACTAGCAGAGGAAATGTTTTTGCATACTATCTGGCACCCTCTGCTGTGCATAAATATTTCAAACATATATATTATATTATCGCTGATTGTCTTCTATAGTTGAAGTACAAAGACACAAAAATATGAAAATAAATATTATATAATTAAGTAAATTAACAGGAAGATCTTTGTCTGATAGTACACTCATGTGTGGCTGGTAAGTATTTCTAAATATCAGTGCCTGCTTTCATGTAAGGTTTTTTTTTAATATTCTTTTCAAATAAATGAGAGTATGGAACTATTTCTTGATTTGAAAGATTTATCATTCTGATGCTCTATTTGTGCCTTTGTGATATATCTTTCAGTTCACTCCCTTAATTTCAAAAGACAATGTGCAGAACCTTCCATACCTCCCTAGTACACTCTCAGAAGAAACACATTTTATGGGAACAAACCATGAAAAAGCACTAAACACACATGCTACTGTAACAACCTTTTCTTGAAGGAAAATGGTGTTATGTTAGTTTATAACACAACTGTGGTACACTGTTATAAACTGTAGGCATTCCCCTTTCTGATTAATATAGTAACTCAAGGAATCACATATATCTTGGAATATCATAGTAAATTTTTCAAAGGGTACAATGTAGCCAGTAGATGTGTTTTCTACTGAAAGAAGCCTATACATATATGCATCTGTCAGAGCCAAATACTCTCTGAGCTTCTTTTAAATACTGCATGTGTCAGGGTTGTGATATTTCATATCAGATTTACTTATCTGCAGAGATATGATGTCGCAAGAGATTTCTAATTTAGCAAAATATACTGGAAAGACAATACAATACAAATATATATATTAGTTACACTTAGAAAAATATATCAGTTACAATACATGGTTCAATGACAAGACCAGTGTGATTCCCATTATAGGTCTCTCTAAGATGCTCACTGCCACAACGCTGAGATCCCCAGTAGCCATGGAAGAATATCTGGGCTGAAGCCAGCTCAAGCCCATTGCTATCGTCAAGATTATTTTGTTAATTGTTTTAACTCCCATGTCAAGCATGTTAAAAAGATCCCAAGTAGACATTCATAGACTTTAAGAAGATTTCAACAAAATTTAGGTGAGATTCACCAATGTAGATAATGCAATTACCAAACTATCAAAATTCCTGTTTCCCTGAAAGGCTGTGCATTAACCTAGGGAGTATAGATGCCCTGAGATCTCTGCCTTCACCAGGATTTTTGCGGGCTCCATGGCTGTTGGTCTGTGACAGGTGAGACTCTGTAACACAGGCAGAAAAGGGAGTCAGAAATTACTTTTACAATGTGTTCCAGAAAACTTGAATTTTGTGTATTGTTTGTTCTTTCTCCCCCTCCTTATCCTGCCCAATGACCCAATAAGTGGTGAGTGCTCAGGAAGTTTTGGATTATCTTTTTTTTCTTTATCCTCTCCATATTAGAGATTTAATTTGAAAGAGAGATTTTGTTTGTTGGTTTTGTGTTGTGGGGGTTTTTTTTTGTTATTTATAGTAGTATGAAAAAAAAGCTACATTTCTCTAAATTTCATGGAGTTACTTCAAACCACTTATTTTGCCTTCTTGAATGGGAAATGAATGCTAGCAGGATGCTCTCAGGAGGGGTTTTCACTGTGATGTGATCCCTTGTGGTCTGTCATTTCCTAGATTTCTTAACTTCACAAAGCTTATTAGTACTTCAAAGCTGATTCCTTGGGCTTCTGGAGAAGAGGTTGTCTGAAAGGAGTATAAGAACTGTGTGTTTACTGTATTAGCTACATTTGGAAACTAGAGAGTTTTATATGAAAACTATTTTTTTTAGTGTTACCATCTTTTATTTTGTTTCTAAAAATCTAGCCTCTGCACAATACTTTAGCATGCAATAAGTATTCTGAAACAAAACATACAAAATGTGCGTATAGCAATAGTTAATTATTTCATGTCATTTCGGAGTCCTAGCACAACATGCAATGAAATTAGGTAGAGTTTGCATCTTTGTACAGTTCTTAATCTCCTAAGAGAAATGAACAGTGCAAAGAAATTTGTCAGGATTTTAGTAAGAGAACAAGATCAAAGAACTGGGCAGTTTGTAGATTACACAGATGTCTTCTCTGTCAAAGCTGTGATTGTGTCCATCTCTAATTTACTCCTCAAGTGGTATCTTTCCTTCTGATACTGTTCTTCTTCCATAATTATTTCTTCAAAGAAATATAGTACATATTGTACCATAATTATAGCATAAAGTGTACATATTGGGCTACACCATATAACATTAAGCATACCACAGTAGAATAAGTTCTATCTGATTGCAAGACAAATGCTGCAAAACTTTCACACAGCAGGAAAGAGGCAGCCTAGGAGATTCCTAGAGTGTATGCAGGATGATTTCCTGTTGCAGCTGATAAGTGAACCTACCAGGGCTCGGGCCCCATTAGACCTGCTGTTTACAAACAGAGAAGGGCTGGTGGAAGATGTGGTGATCGGAGGCTGTCTGGGGCACAGTGACCACAAAATTGTAGAGTTTTCAGTACTTGGTGAAGTAAGGAAGGACGTCAACAAAACCTCTACCCTGGACTTCTGGATGGCAGACTTTGGCCTATTAAGGAGTCTGGTTTGGAGAGTCCCTTGGGAGACAGCCCTTAAAAACAAAGGAGTCCAGGAAGGATGGACATACTTCAAGAAAGAAATCCTAAAGGCACAGGAGCAGGCTGTCCCAGTGTGCCGAAAGGCGAGCTGGTGGGGAAGACAACCACTGTGACTAAACAGGGAGATTTTACAGGAAATTAGGGAAAAAGAAGAGAATCTATTGCCTTTTGAAAAAAGGGTAGAGAATTCATGAAGTGTTTAGGGATGTAGTTAGGTCATGTAGAAAGAAAATTGGAGGGGCAAAAGTACAATTTGTACTTAATCTGACCACTTCTGTTAAGGACAACAAAAACTGTTTTTATAAATGCATCAATAGCAAAAGAAGGGGCAAGGAAAACCTCAATTCTTTGTTGGACATGAAGGTGAACAGTTACCAAAGATGAGGGTAAGGCTGAGGTACTTAACACCTTCTTTGCCTCAGTTTTCAACAACAAGACAGGTCGTCCTCAGGACAGCTGGCTTCCTGGGCTGGTAGACAGACAGGGAGCCAAGTAACCCCCTGTTATCCAGGAGGAAGAAGTTAGTGACCTGCTGAGCCACTTGGATCCTCACAAGTCTATGGGACCAGATGGGATCCATCCTAGGGTGATGAGGGAGCTGGCTTGAACAGACAGACAAACAATCTTTCCACAGTAATATGAAAAATGCTGTCTAGGGATGAACAGACAGATAAGTCTGTGGATAGATAAAAGGAACAAAAGAAAGAGAGAATGAATTGTATATTGGAAGACATCTGCTGGGAACACAGCATTTTATTCACCCTACCCTTTTGTCTGTTGAAATATCTTAGTAGGTATATTTTAAATTGTAGCTTTTTTGTTTCATGCACTGCTTCTGGCTTTCAGTCAACTAGGGTTTTCCTTTTTGGTTACACTAAGTGTGTAATTTCTTCACTTCTCAGACTCTGTTCTCACCTCTTGCTTTCATCTTTTCTCTCTTTTTTTCATTTCCCACTGCCTTTTGTTATATGCTGTGGTTATTTCTCTCTCAATCCAGCAGATAATCCGAGGGCACAAAAATTACCTTCCCATATTATTCTATGCATATTTTTATTTTACAAATAATTCCTCATCTCCCATACAAATAAAAATCTAAACATTTTGATAAATAGAAAGCATCTCTCTGTCCTAGTCAGTGTGTTGCAAACAGTAAGTGTTGTCCCACAGTGATACAAACACAATTTTTGTCTCTGTCACAGACAGAGTTTACAAAGAAAACATTACCTTAAACACCTTTTTTTTCAGATTTTTCAAATCTTGTACTGAAATACCTTCATCTAGAAATGTACTAAAGGAATGTGTCTACATTTTATTTATGAGGAAAGGCAAGACTGTAGTTCTGGTTTTACTATACACTATTCTAATCTGAATCAAAATGTTACCCTTGTTGGTGAAGATAAAGGTAACAAGCTGAGAGTTGGACTATGTGATCTTTAAACGTCCCTTCCAGCTCAAACAATTCTACGATTCTGTGACAATTTTTCTAGCTGTACATTTGGATGTGTTATCAGAAAGCTAAATAAACTATTATTTTTCTTTGGCCCCTTCTACAGCTGTCAGCTGCACCCTCTGACCACGGATTAAAAAACTTTGGACTATTGCTACATTAAGAAAAAAAAAATTGTGTGCATCATTGATTCTTGGTCAGTTAAAAGTAGAGGATTTACTTGGAACAAAAGTTATGCTATCTCTAAAGAAAATACGTTCAGCAGAGTAAAATCCAAATTGTATAAACCATATCAGTCAAGAACATGTATACCCAAGGAAAAATGAGTCTTTGATACAACTTCTAAATAAAGAAAGTGTGTTGCTACTGAAAGAATATTTCCATGACTTGTCACCTGGATCCTCATATTGTTATGAAATAGGAAGGACACCTAAAACTTGTGCTTACTTCAAGAAGTGGTTCTCTTCATCTTACAGAGGGTTTTAATTACAAGTCCTCACATCTTAAAAGAGTATGTACCAAAATAATTATTACATTTTAGCATGTTAAGTGGTTAACTAAAGAAATTAAAAACATTTCTTTTTAGTGTATGTAATTCTAGTCCTCTTGAAGTGTACTGAAATTATACTGGATTAAAGTTCCTGAGAATCTAGTGCAATTTTTTTTAATTAATATTTAAATATTATGGTTTTCATACATGTTTAAAATTAAGATTTATTTAGATTTTATTATTTAAAGTTAATTATAACCTCTTTTCCTTTTTGTATATTTCCATATTGTGACAAAATACGGATGAATTTAAACAGTTATCAAAGACTTAGTACTGTTTTATTTACACGATGACCATAGCTCAATGGGTATTCACTTTTGGATTTTTTTCAATAGGCTGTTGGTCCAAAAAAGAACATAAGAGAAAAAAAGGAATGAAAAAAAAAAAAAAAGGCACAGTTTCAAAGCAGAGTTGACCAAAACTGCTACAATGGATCCTGTTTGCAGAGAAAGTGCAGTTCTTCTATGAGGTTCACATCCTTCTGAACTCTGGTTCTTTATTCGTATTCTGAAGAAAAGGTAAATGTCACGTAAATAGGGGAACCTAGTGGTACCTGTCTATGTCTAATCCCATCTCTCCATATGCTCTATGGAACAGCAAAAAAGTGACAAATCTAGCTGTGAGTCTGAATCAGGGAATAAATGTTATTGTAAGAAATGTTTGAAGAGCTTGAACATGAAGGAGGTGGAGGACAAATCCTCCACATTCCGTTCAAGAATGGAGAAAAAACTTCGGATTATTGCTTTAGCAATCATTGACATTGACCCCAAAGTGCTTCTCTAGCAGCAAATGTTTAGATACCTAGAGATAAGTAAAATTTTTATGAAGACAATTCAGAGTGTTCTGTAGCTCCAGTAAAACTGGAACCCATTTAAAATGTTTTGTAAAATACTGTAGGACACAGAGCCCCACAACAGTACATGAACTCAGATGAAATTCCAAGGCAGATGTTTGTAATTACCTTTATGCTGCCTGAACATCTATACTCACAGGACCAGCACTGGTACTCTTCACTACCAGTTTTGATCAGGTGGATTTCCTGATTTAAGTTTTAACCTTGCTGAAAGTCCTAGAAGAGATTTCTGAGTGTGAGTCACAAAAGATACATTGAAATAGTTTGTTGTATTGGTGACATGGCCCCTATCCTTCCTAAGTTTTTATCATTATTCTGCCACTGTTGTACCAGGCCAGAGATGAAGACTTGTTTCCCCCAGACAACACAGTGGGACAAAAGACCCTGAGCTTCCTGGGCCAAACACAGTGATGTGCTGGCAGTAAATGATGATGAAAAGCAGTGTGGGAATTAGCTCTTTGGAAAGAGAAGCAAACATATCAGTTTGAGAGTGTTACCCAAAGAATCGCTGAAGCCAAAAATAGACTCACCAGGCCGTGAGTCACCAGGCAGTTTTGATAGAAGGCCTTCAACCACAGGGATTACAGACACGTGTCCAGAGGTTTCACAATTTAAGGTATTGTCCATCCAATCCTGAATCTATCCACCCCGCAAATCCTCCCAGTTCTGCCCCTGGCACACCCCTCTGGAAATTGAGTTAGGGGGCTTTGGGAACCTCTCCTCCTCATCTCCCTCTTCCTCACAGCATGTCCAGTCCTTGGAGCCCCTCCAAGGATCCAGGCTTTGAAGGTTGCTTTGCCTATTGGTGTATCTAGTTGTTCAAGCCAGGGGGCAAATGCTCATAAACAGAGGGTTTGGGTATGTATAAACTACCGTGCTAAAGTATGAGCTAAGTACAGCTACTTCTAAAATCTACAAAAAGCCAAAAATCTGTAGGCATCAAGGGAAAAGTTTCATTTTCTATATTTCCAAAATTCACTCATTAAAATATAGCCAATTTATTAACAGTTGGCTAAAGTATTAAGGACTTGATTTAAAAACAGAACCCCTACAATTTGGAGATGACTTTCCATCAAATGAAAAAGCAACCCACTGATCAGCAAGAATGATCACTGGATGCATGTATTATTTATGTTTTCTAAAGGTTGCAGTTAGTCAGGCTGGCTCCATCATACTTTTGATACGGATTGAAAAATAAAGACTGCCTGTATGTGAGTGGACTTGTATCTAAACATGCAGTGTGAGCTAAGAAATGACGGAGGAAAAATGTGGTAGGGTGAATGTATAGTGAAACAATCAATTCTCAGTAAGGCTTGGTGTACTTATCATCATATAACCGTGAGGTGATTTATGGATATCATCGGAAAATAGTTTTTAAGGTATACATTATAGTGGTCTTGAGGCTTTTAGGAAAGGAAACTGGCTTTATACAAAATCTGCCACAATTATAAAGTGAACAAATAGAACAACACATACATGGCTTGGATTTTAATTTTGATTTTTCCTTTTTAAACTATTTTCAGGAAGAATAATCTTGAATGCTTTTGTAACCTAAAATTGCTTTTTCTGAAAAAATTTATACAACTTGGTAGGTGCACTCATATGACTCAGAGTTAAGTATAGGGCAGTAGATGGTGAAGATATTTCAGAAAAATGCAAAAAAAATAAAATTATAACATCTCTTTAGAGAATTATTTAGTACCTCTTCCTATGTGGTTGGACCACTTCATGTTTTCTTTATACGAAAAAGTCATTTGGTCAAACACTAGTGAAAATGGAGTATTTCAAGAAGAAAATGGTCCTCACCAGAAGCGTAACACTTGTTAATTTAAAAAATAGATGCAAAATGTAAGGAAAGTTGATTCTGTCTTATTACAATTAATTAGAACTTTCCAGAAACTCACTGTAGAGTTTTGTACTTAAGTATCATACTAACTCTATGTAGCTGGAATGCCAGTGTTTATTTCTCTTCAAAAAGAATCATACAGCAATATTTCCAGAATTTCTAGCAAAGACTTTAAGAACATTCCTGCTCACTTACTGCTTGAAAACAACTTTAAAAATAACTTTTAACCATTAAATGTCTGAACCTTGTTTTGATCTTGCCCTATATGACAATAAAAATATATAGTCTGTAGTAACTGAGAAGTATGAATTTTCAGACAGACTTATCTGTTAAATTATTTTTCCTGAGGCAAAGCCAACAGCTAAAACTTTTCCATACAGTTGGCAATTGGAACTGGAGAACAAATCTGCCAAGTCTGTACAGCTTTCAAAAAAATGAGCAGGCCAATTAGGATTGAGTTCTTTCTATAATTTATATGTTTGTTGGCTTTTTTTACTTTATTCTGTATACAAAAGGATAAGTTTGCAGTAGCAATACACTCCAGTGTTACTGTATAGCTTAATAAACAGTTATAAACCCATTACTTAATAGCTTCATCCTTTTATTTTTTAAGTACTTCATTTATTTTAATAGTAATACGCTACATACTAAAATGATGCTCACATAGAATTAAGCTTCGGCTATAACCCACACCATTAAGATAGCAAAAATAATGTGAATCAATTGCCAGAATGAAAACTTACTGCCATTCTGCTTCCAGTGCAAATATCTATTCAATGGAAGGCTCACAAATATTCCAGGATAATTTGTTTATAGTGTAATTTACTGAAATGCCATTGGATTTTACCTAACAAGACTATTATAGCAAATGAATATTTAATTCATCAGTCCCACAGAAATGGCAGCAGAGTTGTGGTAGAATGAGATTGCATTGTCACCTAACTCATAACTCTCCAAAGAGTAATGTTATCAACAAAACCCACATGAGGATCCTTGACTTTAATAACATGTTGATATACAAGCCATTGCAGGTTTTTATTGATCAGAAAAATATCCTTCTCTAATTTCTGGTTCTGCAAAACCCCAATCACATCAGAATATAATTTCTCATAAAGGTATAGGTAAAATTTTACCATTTACATTTACATTTCTTTGCTTTACTTCACCCTGCCCTTTCTTGAAATACTTTCATATCTTCTAATATAAAAAGTTGACTTCTATAACCACTAATGCAGTTTTTAAGTAAATATTTTTTTGCAGGTTTTTTTTAATATTTCCATGTTTAATAGGCGTTTTTTAATACTGGAAAGAAAATTACTGCAACTGATGAGAACCTCAACATTGCTTAAAGCCTTGTGGGGTGATAGTAATGCTATTTGGTTCTACCAGTGGAATTACTAGCATTTTATTTACTAAGGTGTCAATCAGAGTTGAACTGTTGCATGTCTAATATTTTTAGATATTGCAAGGCTAGAAACACTGTTCTGAAATCTAATTTTATTTTACTTGTACCATTTCATTTCTTTAGTAGTTGTCCTTTATCCCTCTTCATCTGTATCCTTAAGTGTTTCTGCAGTGGGAATAGTCACAAAGATTAGAGTATTTTGTCATGTGCAGGCTGCACTCATTGTAGAAGACTGTAATAATTTCACAGATCCAGATAAGGTTTTCTCCCTTCTCCAGGACTAAGAGCTCATACTCATACGCCTCAGGGATTTCAAGTAGAATATAATACATATAGCACCATGCTACCACTTAAGCCCAAATACAGGCAATTTTTACGAGAGGTTTTCATTACTCATAATTAGTTTCTACAGGGCATGGTAAGAGATTGGTAGTTAAAAAAATTCCAAATATTAGCTCTTCAATGGTATGACATTGATATGAGCTACTTCTGTGACTATACTTGGGTGTGACCTTTAGGAAACTGGAATATAATGTCTTGCAGGACTTTCACAGAAGTTCCCTCCTATCTGTTAAAAAAAAGCACTAATGATACAGACATGGTAAATGCTTTCTTCATTTTTGTAACTGTTTTATTTTACAGCACCTGTGTTAGAAACAATGCAAATTCTGAAGCAAAGATAAGTTCCTTCCGAATTAACTTCAGTATCTAGAGAAATGCACGGGGAGAAGGAAGAAAGTAAATAAAACAAAGGGAAAACACTGGCATGATTTTTAATTCTGGAAAGAAGAAAGATTTCATGCGATGGGACATTATTTATCAAATTTTCTAGGTTTCTTTCAAAATCTATGCTGTTAGTAGGTTATTGGGAAAATTCCAAACATTATTTTCTTTGGCCTGTAATATTTTTAAGGACTGTTTTTAAGTGCCTTGCATTTGAAGTAGAAGAGTATACTGTATTAACAATATGAACTAGAGGGAAAGAAGGATCTGAACAAAAAGAAAAAACAATAAATCTTCTCATGGTTGATTTATTCTAAAAAGCTGTAACCTTTGTTCGAAAATATACAGTCAGATTTTTAGCAGCAATTTTTTTTAATTAAAGGCTACAGTCAATACAGAATACAAAAATATAGATGACATTTTTAACTGTCTCCTAAAAGTTACTCGGTTTCATGCAATTAATTCTGTGGAGAAGTCCTCAGACCCATATGACATACTATCTTTAGAGCTTTGCAGAAAGGATATATTTTGAAAATACAGTTTAGCAATTTCCTGAACAGCACACAAAACCACTATGTTTCATTTTAAAGAATTTTATTTTAATATAAATTGTTTTCTTATTTTTTAATTCTCTGAATGGCTGATCTTTGGCTGCTGTTCTTATCAGAAACACTGAAAAAACCCCATAATATTTTATACATCCTTAGAAGTAATTGATATTTAAGTGACATTAGAATTCATTTAACTCTAGAAATTTCAATAAAAATTGAAATAAAAGTGATGGCTTAATTGTCTAAGGAGTCATAGTTATTTCAATATTTTGTATATTATTATGAAAACTACTGCTTTGAAAAAAAATCTTTTCTGAAGTCTATAATAGAAGAATTATTACAAAAGTCCTAATGTCGTAACATGCTATTTATTTCATTATTTCAATAGTACTTCAATAATCATGCCATTCTGCAGCCAAATAGTGACTGAATATTTCAGAAAACACTAAAAAGTGCTATTTGAAGCCATTTAGGCTTGAATATGTGTTAGTAGAAACTTAGAAAATAAACTATAAATTATATGCCTGTTTTATATTGCATTGAGACAGGTATTGAGCAAAAGTCTTTCTGCATTTATTTTGCACAATGCTTCACATGAACATAATTCAGGACTTTATAAATTGACTCAAAGTGGTGACATATGAAGTTTGATGGTGGCTACAATAGGTATTTCTAAAGAAGATGGAATGAACTCTTCTGAAAATACCTTTCCCTCTCAGGGGAGATTTTACCTCTGTCCTCCATCATTTTGATATGCAACACAGATCTGATGCAACTAAATTTTTTCTGCAGTCAGAATCCACTATTTGAAAATTTATCCTTTGAAGAGGCAATTCAAAGACTTGCTTAACAAACAGGATTCGTATTAAAATGTTTCTAATTTCTTTGCAAATCTTATGGGACGATGAAGAAAGAGAAAGTAATGGTGTTTGGAAAATATTGAAACTAGAGAATAAGAAGTGAAAAGGATAGAAACAGAAACAGGAATTCTGAGTCTCTATCATACAAACTGCTTAAGGGATCACTTTTCTCCAGTGACTATAAGCTCTGTGTTGTCAGTTTTGTTGACTAGACCACCCAAATGTGCTTTTGTAGAGTACCATGAAGTGATTCCTTGTGTTATAAGCAAGATATCTTAAGAATTAAAAGATACATAGCAATAATTTGTGGATTAAATTAAAAAGAAACCATACATTTTTTGTATTGGTATGGACAATCTCTATATTTTCAAATTCATCAGTACAGAGGGCACAGACCTAAGGAAACTTGATCCCTCTAAAAGATAACATCCTAAAACTATTACCCTATAAGACAGATATTCGGTATATCTACACTATTAAATTACGTCAAGCAGAACAAAAAAATCCATATTTCTTTGTGTTTTTAACAATTTTATCCATTGTGTATGGGCAATATTGTCAATTAGCTGGATACACATGCTTATTTCAGTCAACTGACAAGGTTGAAAAAGATGAACAGAGAAAGTAATTTAAGAATATTGCAATAGATGTAATTTTGAAGATTACAGTCCTTTACAATGAAAATTATTTTTTATTTTGGCTTAATGTCCGTTTAACTTTTTGTCTAAATCAGGAGTAGCTTATATTCTTGCTTTGTCTTTTCAGCTAGTGCAATTTCAGTGTATTATTCATCAAGGACTTGTCTACATTATTATCTATGAATGTTTAGGAAGTGTCAGGTTAATTTTCATATATATATATGTACACATATAACAGGAATAATATATTCAAGCAGATTTTAATCCTTGCTGAAAGCCCAAAATAGAAAAAGATAAAGAAAAGAAAAAAAGAGAAGAAAAAAAACCAGGCAACTTCATGTTGGATTTAATCTTTGGTTCAGTTACCTTGTTTTGTTAATCCTGAAAAATGCTGAACATTGAAGTCAGTAGAAGCAGAGCATGTGTTTAGCAGAACAGGGTTTGACTTTTACAGATATAAACTGAAAACAAGAGGATTGACTCTGCCAAGATATACAAGTTATACTTTTCAAATAACCTTCATACCAAGTGGGAATGATTCTGTCAACATATTTTGGTACATGATTAATCTTTCTTCCCCTTTCTTATCAGCAGAATCAGGTTGTCATGCCACAGAGTCATATAAATCTGTGATGCTAGAATTGCTTGTGTGATGGCAAGGAAATTCTCTAACCTAGAAGTTAGCTCGTTAGGATAATAAGGACACAACAGTTAGGAAAGCTTAATGATATATTTTGGCTATCAACATGCATTACTTCTACATGTTATACTAGTCCAAAATCTGTTTGCGTAAAGTTATTGAAATATAGTATATTGAAAATTCCTTGGCTCTTGGGCTTTCTCCACTGGCACTAATGAGGTAAACACTGTGTGAAATGTGGCATGTGGATGAGATGTGTTCTGAGCTTTTATTGTGAATCAGTTGTAAAATATGCTGGATCTCTGCCACAGGGAAAAAAGTAATTTAACTTATGCCTATAAACCTATTCTGAGTGAATGAGGTGTTTAAATTGTAAAAATCATAATCGGGAAACTATCGATCAGCATGCTTTCAGCTAAAGAGATAACACCAAATACAGTGAACTTGACAATTCATACTTTTTAAAAAACAAAATCACTCCTGACCAGATTTGTAAGAAACTTTATGATATTATTTGCTTGTTTGTTTGTCTAAAGCAATAGATTCTGATTTAGCAGAATGGTGATTTCAGAACTTACACAAAATTACCGAATCACTCTGATGGCATTTACAAGTCATGGGGCACAATGTCTTATGCTAGTAGCACAAATGAAGGAAAAAGAGTAGATTTCCTAAACAGTCAAATTGGGAAGAAGATGCCTCTACATAGTAATTTATAATGAATTGAAGGACTACTACTGTCCATAGTAATTCAGCAGTTATCTCTCTACCTAGCTTACTGCTGCACCTTGAAGGACAAACTTTTAACTGGGAGTTAAGTAGTAACACCTCTGTTCACTAAGGATACAGGTTCCAGAATCTAGCCTTTGTCAAATATCTAGTCATTGGAGCACTAGACTGGGAAAGACCTGGTTCCTAGGCTCATCTTTAAAGGAGTCGAACAAATCTTGCTGACTTTCTGGGTGTAGTTGTATACTTCTGGTCTATGAAACTATTGGACAAGCTGAACAAGGTCAGCTTTTCATTTTCCTACAGACTCCTTGCAGGACACTGGAATTCATGAAGCCTCTTATGAAAGTGTTTGTGTGACAGTGAGCACATTAGAAATAGTCACAAAGTATACCCTGCCCCTTCCCTATGATGCAAAAATGAAAACTGTGCTGTGAACAGCAGAAGAACTAAGTATTTTAAATATTACATCTTGGGTGTCTCACATTAGCACCCTGACTCTGTATCAGAGAGACAACCTCAATACATCTGTGCTTTGATTTGAGGGTGAGATAATTTTAGATGTCTGGCTCACACACTGGTGGCAAATCTGAGAAATATTGTGTTCTTTGACAATGGACATCACAAAAAAATCCATGAAAGGTAAAGGAAAAAAAAAGTATATAAAGTACCTGTCATTATGGTAGGGCTATATCTTGGACTAAAAGAAATAAAATTGTGACAAACTTTTTCAGAATTAGTGCCAGTCACTCTATCCAATGGATGAAACAGTAAAAGATCCGTCACTGTCAAATTAAGTACTAGAGTGTCATGGATATTTACAGCCGCCAGTATCCATATTAATTCTTGACATTTGAATTTTAGATTGCAAAGCTTTATAAGTCTTGAGTATTTTTGAGAAGTACTCATAACATTTTGAGTTCATGTACCATTACCCTCTCCTTTCAACATATATATGTAGTGCTAAGCTAGGCAGTCTTTTAGTTCTCCTCAGTCTGATTTTACAGTTATTTTTAATAGTGCTGAAGGACATTGTGCTGATACACAGAAAATACCTTTTCTGTGGTTGATAGAATTTTCGTTTTTCCCTGCAGTGGTTAGAAAGGAGCACAGTACTGTCTGCTAGATAGAATATTTCTAGATTATTTTAAAAGCCTAATCACTATCAGTAGCAAAATGTAAAATTGTTTATGGATTTTAATTCTGTTGTTCTTAGAGCTGTAATTCTTTGGTATTTTCCTGGCCACTCCATCAATCAAAGCTGTTTGAGTATAGGGGCTATACAAAATAGAACAGGAATTGGCCCACTGTCTTTTCTGTACTATTGCTGAGAGTACCTTGTCCCTGGTCTATAAACTCCTGGTATCCAAGAAAGGGTGTTCTATATCAATTTCACTTGCTGTAAAAGAAACAATTTTTGGAAATTATTTGCTGAACATGTCCAAAGTAAGATACATATAATTTTTACTGATGACTGATAAGGGAGATGCTACTTTTTCAGTCTAAAGGACAGTATTTTAACTTAACACATAATCATATCCAGCAATGACTGTGTGGAAACAATATATGATCTTCTCTACAGTGCTCTCTGCAGATAATGTACTACAAGTTCAGAAAATACAAGAAGTTATATAGATCAGTACAGTACCCAAAAAGGGAATAGTCTTGAACATTCGACTATAGAAAACTTTGAAGAATGGACATATTTATTTATATTGCTGTCTCTAGTTTTCTTCCTTGTTTCTTAGTTTGTGATATTTTTGTAAAAGATGCTTGGGACAAAGTGGAGAACTTTACAGACTTCTTTTCAGCACAGAGGGCTCAAAATATACAGTTGCAGACAATGTTCGTTTAAGTCCACATAAATACTTATTGAACCAAACAGAACAATGGCCCCTCAACTGCATTGTGAGTCCTTTTCTTAATAGAATTGTGCCCAAGACCAGGTTGCTCAAAACTCCATCTAGTCTGACCTTGAACACTTCCAGGGAGGGGGCAACCACAAATTCTCAAGGCAACTTGTTTTAGTGTCTTACAACCTGACAGTAGAGAAACCTTTTCTTATGTTTGATTTTCTTTATTTCAGTTTGTGCCAATTACTTCTTGTTCTGTCACTGGACCATAGCCAGACTCTGGCTTTGTCTTCTTTACTACCCGCATGAGGAATTTATACATGTTGACAAATGCCTCCTCCTAATACCTTCCCTTCTCCAGGCCAGACAGCCCCATCTCCATGCCTTCCTCCATATGAGAGATAATTCAATCTCTTAATCATCTTTGTAGCCCTTCACTATTCACTCCAATATGTCTGTGCCTCTATTGTGTGTAGCCAAGCAGCAGACACAGCACTTCAGATTTAGGTTCACCAGGGCTCATTAGAGGGAAAGGATCAACTTGCTGATGATTCTATGATAATGCAGCCCAGGAGGCTGTTGGCTTTGCTGCAAAAGCAGATTTCTGCTTCACGTTCAATTGGGTGTCCACCAGGATTAGCAGTGCTTTTCAGATAGGTGGCCTCCAGCTTGTACGGGCATATGGGATTATCACTACCGTGGTGTAAGGCTTCAACTTTCCCTTTGTTAAACTTTATAGAGTTCCTGGTGGCCCATCTCTCCAGGCTGTTAAGGTACTTTCAAATGGCAGCATAACCATGTGATGTATCAACCTTAGCAGCTTTGCATCATCTGAAAATTTTCTGAGGATGCACTTTGTCTCATCTACCTCCTTAATAACCTTTTTTTGATACCTTCAGTCCTTTAATCTCTCAGACAGGCAGAAGATTAGAACTGCAAAGTCATTCAAAAATAGTTGCTGAAGTGGCTCTTTTTCAGTTCAATGACTTGGAAGACAGGGAAAGTTTTCTCCAGCCTCATTTTTGCCAGAAAAATCTGCAATGTTTTATTGGTGTAGAAGGCTTTTAAAGTAGTCTAGAAATACTATATCTAGCAGACAGTACTGTGCTCCTTTCTAACCACTGCAGGGAAAAATGAAAATTCTATCAACCACGGAAAAAGTATTTTCCTTGTATCAGCACAATGTTCTTCAGCACAGGTGTTTTCATAATGATGATATATTATAAAAATGCATGATGTTCAAAGGCTCTCACACTCATACTTCCACCTCATCTGTCACATGTCAGTATAACTCCACCCTATGCTCAATAATTTTGAAATGAAGTTGATATATAAAACAATAGTCAATTCTAACTTAATTTTCATCACTAAATTTAACTTCATATTACACAGAAAACAGATTTATTTTTTTTAGGTGTCTAGAAAACAGGAATTTTTTTTATCATGACATGGATACTTCAGTGAAATCACTTCAGTGAGACTTAAGAAAGTGCAGGAGACTTCTTTAAATTGTCAGTGTCTACAGTCATGTAGGGGACTTTCAAACAGTATTTTCAGGTAGTCAGTTGTACTCTGGTAATCTAAACAAGAGTCAAATGACCCAATATCTCCTGCAACTAACAAGATAAATTACCTCCAAATAATTTAAAATCATTTAACTCCTAGCAACTTAATGCATTCTTTAGAATAAAATTTTTTATTTAGTGTGTCATTTAATACACTTTTAGTATGTCTGGATTTAAGATTTAAAAACATTAAGCTAGATTTTAATACAAGCTTTTGAACATCAGTTAAACTATGTTAGTGAATAGTAATTCTGTGATCACCTTTTCAAAGGCGATGTTTGTCAACCTTTAGTATGTGCCAAAACAATTTCTTTTTTTTATATATTTGCAAAATTAGGGTTTTATAATATTACGGTTTTATAATATTACAAGATCTTACAATTGAGCATGAGCAGCGAATAATTTATGAAAACATATCCACACCTGTTATTTAGCAGTTGCAATATGACTGCAGAATCTAGGTAGCAAATAATGTTTTAAGGCATTTTATGTCCAAATTTTTCAAATTAAGCTCATAACTTGGCCATCACATTGGAATAATATTTTGCAGCATTATAAGTTGGCTATTCTGATGTTTTGCTTTAAGAACTTTTTAAAAGAACTTTTGCTATGTGATTTTAAAAAAGTTTTATTTTATTTAAAAAAAAAAATATAAATAAAAGGATGGTGCTAATTCGAGATGATTCACTTCAGCGGCCTCCTGGAGAACACCAGGCAGAATGAAGTGGTATATGACTGACCACAAATCATTGTTTTCACAGTAAGAAAAGAAAACAGAAAACATGTCAAACAGGTTTGCAGAGGCTTTTCAATAAGATTGATACTCATATGTGTTCTTATTAAGAATGTAGGTAAATGCATTCACTTAATATGATGCACAGTAGTTAGGAAATTGTACTGTAAGACTAGGACTGAAAAATAACAGCCTGAGAAATAAAAAATAAAGTTATTCGCTCTAAGATGACCACAGTCCAGTACAAGCCCGAAGTCAGCATAAATTACATTGAAAAAAACAAAAAGAAAATAAATTGAAAGAGAGAATCCAAAGCATTTTCATTTTGTAGAAAATAAAATACATATTGATATAACCCTTGAGCCATTCTTGTATAACTGCTTATACTACTTGTCTTCTTGTCCCCTACTTGCACTACTTGTCAACACTAGATTTAGTGTTAGAGAAGTAAATACATATTTCATGGGCAGTAAAAATACATAGGGAAATAAGTAATCATCACTGTGCTTATGGCAAAAAGATGAACTTCCTTTTACCTTCTTAATACTGATAGTTCATTTAATTTCAACAACAAATTTCTTTATTCAGACTCTTTCTCCCCCCCCCCACCCATTTATCATCATTCAGTTTATGTCACAAAAACATTTATGCATTTGCTTAATTTCAAGCACAGTACAGGAACTTTTCCAAATGTGTATCTTTATCAAAGTTCTTTTATGCTGTTGCTTGGATTTAAGTTTAAATGAAGATTCTATAAGACTTTTTCATGGTTGAAAAAGAAAAATTCCCCAAGTTATCTCCAAAATAAGTGCAAAATTGTTCTTTCATTTTCTGTAGGTGTATTAATCTAGAAGACTGGGAAGAAATGAGAGAGCAGTCTTCAAAGAGAAAGCAAAAAAACTGTCTTTCTTTTTCATTGAGGATAAGAAGAAAATGAAATTATAATTTTACATTCCTGTGAAGAGATTCAGACTGGACATTAGGAAATTACTTCTAAGCACTGAACTAAATAATCTATGGTTGCTGTTGAAATAGAAAAATTAGAATTTTCAATTAAAGACTAATTAAACATTCTTGGTAATCATCTAGAAATTACTTCTCCTGCTTTGAGTAGGGGGATGTTTGATTTGAATTCTCAAGGTCTAATTTAGCCAAATTTTTTGATTTCTAGTTATTCCTATTCCCCATAATTTGGGAATTTCAGTATTGGCAGTCACCCTATACTTTCATTCTGCTTAAATCCAAATAATTAGTTCCTTATTCTGACACTGTTTATGTGATTTTTAAATTTTATAGTATGTTTCTTTGCACTCATATACACAAAGAGGAAATAGTCACACACAGAGTCATATTTTAGGACAGGGAAACCAGGGGAACAAAACCAGAGATTCTGCACAAGAGAACACAGGCACAGTCTTCATTAAATTGTGAGTATTTCAGCATCATTCTTTTTGGATTTTTTCAGTCATTTTCAGAGTGGAGAGTAGATTGTGAAACACAAACATTCCGAGAGATCATGTTTTTTTTCTAATTTGCTTGAACCCAAAACCAACAGAGAAGTAGGTCTAAAATGTGTGAAGAACTAGAAATATGGGAAGGCAGTACACAATATCAAAATCCAGTGATTTCATTATATCATTAATGATAGGCAGAAACTTTTTATTAAATTTTCTTAAAATAGAAGTTTCATAATAGTGGTAGGAAATAAGGCTAATTTCAGGTGATTTTTTAGAGAAAAGTATCTTAACTAAAAAGCTACAATTCTAATTTCACACATCATGTTCTCATGGAAATCACATATTGAAAATTGTGTTAAACTACTATTGTTGCATGTAGGATAATACTGTGTTTAAAGAAATATGACAGATAGTTCCTTTCCTTGCCTTGAGTTTGATGTTTTTGTGACTTCTATAGTAAATCTCATTCATGTAAGCTTTGGTGTCAGCCATGGAAAGCCCTCAGAATATTTGTATTGATATAATTAGTTAATCAGCTATTTTCTCAAAGATTCATTAATGCTTTGTAGTCTGTAACTCCTAATCAGAACATGAAAACTATATTGAAGTATTGTGGTAAAAGATACTGGTGTAATTTGGCTTAAAATAAGTTCTTTTATAAGAGAAGTTTCCTGGTGATTTGTTGACTTCCACCAACAGAATATGACAGATGCAGGTATCTAATTTTCCTGGAAAAGTTATCAATATGCTGCCTTAGGAGGATAGGTGAAAAAACTGTTTTGTTGCTGGTGTGTTGAATATACTTTTCTGATCCAGAAAGGATCTAATTTCCAGAGTTGCAACTCGGAGGAATTTATAAACATAAATATCATCAGCAAAATCTGGTAGCATATGCATATATATATGTGTAGGAACTGAACTGGTCCATTTTGTTACTCCTTACACAAAACAGGATTAAAAAAATGGCAAGGTATAATCATTGAAAGTTAAGATTTGGTGCAGACAATAATTTTAGTAATAACTGTAATAGCTTGAAATGAAAATTGCTTTCTCAGCAGCTGAGCCACAGTAACCAATTATGTGAATGATCTCCATTCATTTCATGATAAAATTTAACTGTAATTGGGCTTTCTCCAGGTCAACAGTAACAGTTGGACTCCTTCTTAAGCTGCCTCATTTAAATCTGGAACAGATGTTTGTGTCTGCATCTTTATTAGAAAACAAGTCAAACTGAGTAACTGCAAAACTGTAAATTTACCTTGGAATGATAAAATAGGATATAATAGATTTAATATGTCCTTATAATATAATAGTCCTATTACACCATGTACAAGAGTCTCCAAATTATGTGATTTAGTTAGAAAAGCAGCCTAGGAAGTCTCAGTCAACATATATGCAACAGAAGCCAAATCTATCACAATTTATCAACATTTCTCATGCAAACTTCATTATTTTAATCCACATATCTCCAATAAAAACATAAAAATTTAATAGGATTAATGCATATGAAGCCTAGCATTTTACACCTCAAAACCTTCATCCAAAGAGAAAATTAAGGCAATAAAATATTTCTAAGGATTTAATTTTCTTGCTCTGATTACTTAAGGCCTTTGATTCATGTTATGGGTTTTGTAGATTGGGTAAAAGGAGAAGGAAAATGGAAAACAGACAAGAAATAACAAATAGTAATCACAAAGCTTGATGTAGGAAGTCAAAACTACAATGAAGAAATCAAGTGGGATGATATAAAATGAAAGGTTAATCTTATTTGTTAGGAATCAATTCTTGTAAAAAAAAAAAAAAAAGAAAAAAAAAGGAAAAAAAAAAAAAGGAACCAGGCACCTTTGTACTGAAATGCTGCAGGGATACCTATCGAACTAAAAGATTTCCTACTTTTTCTGTCAGCTGGTGTTCTGTTTTATGTCTGTAAGCAGCCTGGTGTACAAAACATGAATATGTTCTGTACGCTGCTTTCCCTCGGCAGTGTACTGAAGCAAATGTACTGCCTTATGGAGGGAGGAATTCAAATATATACATGAAACTTGGTCATATGGCTTTTTACTGGGAAAATTTCAGCAAGTTTTCCACTTTTCTGAAACCTTGCCACACCACTGTGAATTTCAAGGAACAAAGGATGATTAACTTTTAAAAAAGCGTATTTTTAAATTTGACCTCCTCTAGCTTTTAAAAACAAAGGTGGTCTAGATATAGCTGTCTATTTTGTAGTAACGTTTTTAGGTGTATCCAACTGGTATTAGTTTTGCCTATTTGCTTAGTGTATCACATCTATCATTACTGTGTATTGAAGCTGAAATGCCCATTACACGTATACTCATGAACTGCCTCTGCAGTTGTTATTTCCTAGCTGCTTAATATCATGCTTCATAGTATTATAATGCAACATAACCCATAACTTATAAAAATGTCATATAATACATGTATACACACACATACATATATAATATGCATAAAAAGAAAAATTAAAAATGTATTAAGATCTATGTGTTCTAGAATATTTTTATTAGTCAGTTGATTATGACTGGGAGACACAAACTCTTTAGAATATAAATTTTTGACATACAATACTTAGAAGATGGTTTTGTGGCCAGGTCATTGAAAATTAAGATTTGTATGTATTTCCAGTGCACTGGTTCCTTCAGAATAGTTGTCTGTCTATTTGCTGATCTTCTTCAGTAATGAAAAGCAGCACATCATATTTACAGTGAGGAATTAATGGCCTCATTGTCTCATAGACATGAGAACACATGTGACATAAGAACACTTACAGAGTCAGGGCTACTTCTAAAGCCATCCGCAATATAACTGTCTCACATTAAATTCTTCATAGCAGCGTTCCCTTGATATTTCAATCTGACTTCTCTGCTTTCCATACACAACAGTATTTCTCTGCAATACAATTTGATGTGTTATACCACATCAAATTTCATGGAGCTTATGAATATGTTTCTAGTTAAACATACATTAAAGTGTTTTACTGACTAGGAATGGCTTCCTAAATCAAAACCTGATGTAATAAATCTCACTTTTTCTGTAAACTAATTAATTTCCTGCTGTTATCTTTTCATTGTTGTTTCTCAAGTGCATGGTGACATTTTGTCATACTCACCTATTTTAGATGAAAAGATGGTTTCATTTTTAAAATCAATATTGGTTTTTTAGACTTATCTTTGCTTGCATTAATACCTTGCTGTGCAGAATATATGAAGATGGTCACAGCAGAGCTCTCTTTAATCCTCACGCTAGGTTATGTCTTTGATCATCTATTAACTGAGACTATAGTATATTAACTTTCAGCTGAGTCAAGATAAAAGGTTTCTGTGAGTGGAAAGTTTCCTTCTTTGCTATTCAGCTCTCTTGGATATTAATAACAAGAAATATACGAGCTGTCTTTCCTTATAAACAGTGTAGACCAGAGAGAACTAATGCTCAAATACATTTTTCTGCATAGACTTATTGTGTTTGATACATTGACAGAACTTCATATAACTCCATAAGTCTTAAAAGAAGAAAGCCCTTGAAAAGGGTGAGAAAAAGAAAAAACAAGTATAGGCTTTGAAGATGTAAGTATACTGACGTCATTATAGATTAAAGTGAAAGAGTAATACTCGACAGAATCTTTTAAAAATTAACTTGAGTGGTTTAAAAGCCTTTTTCAATTAGTTATTTTGAATCCTATATGTGTTTTAAGTCAATGAGTCAAAAGAACATAACTAGTGCCACACTTGGACAGACTAGAAGCCGTTTCTAGTCCCATATCTCTAATGATGAGAAGCTGATATTTCAGAGAATAATTTGGGTAAAATTGGCAGGCAAAATGAAATGTTTTTATATTAATCTTCCAGTTACATTTGTAGTTTAATATACATTTCAAAAATGTTATAAGAATTGTCATACCTCTGACTATTCTGGATATGCTAAATAAGTATCCTAACATAAAAAAAATACTAATTCAGATTTCTTTCCTTCAACAGCTTTCACTGCTGATAAATGACAAATATTAATTAAAAATTACAATAATAAACCTATAAGTCCTTTTAAATTGTTCACTTCCATTATTCTTGCATTGGAGAAAATCTGAATTTATATTATGAAGGAGGCTCTATGGATGACAGCCTAATGCTTGACTGTTAGCATTAAATGTTTAGCTACAGTGTTGTAGCAGTGCTGCCTATTAAGTGAAACAAGGATTTACTACTTTCTCTTCTTTTTTCCTTGTAATTAAACATTATATTTGCTCAAAGTTCTGCTCTTAGATATTTTCTGTACTTCTATTTCTTTTTTATTACTACATTTTAATATGTAATACTTTCTTTAACATCTTGTCATTGTGAAACTGAATTTGAAAAAGAAAAATGTTGGAAACAGAAAGTTCAGGAAGTGGAGAATGGGAAAACAAATTTTTTGGTCTAAATAAACCTATTGAAAATGTGTTTCTCATACATTTTAGGACTAGGGTTTTATCATTAAATGTCTCTTTCTCTGTTGTTGACCTAAATTACTGTAGCCAGTAATGATCATTAGGAACACTTTCTGAAAATTAGTGCCAGGACAGTGATTGTATATTTTTTGGTGTTGACAAAGATTCTTTTTATTTTATTTATTTTGTTTTCAAGTAAGTGATATGTTAACTTAGTACTACACACTGGTTCATTCTAGTAGGGGAAGAAGTTGAAATACCTATATGCAAATATTTAGTGTATTTTACATTTCTATCAAACAGTTTTTGAGGTTTAGGAGTGGTATTTTTGCTTAAATTTTCTACAACAAACAAATCTATAAAGTGAAGAGTTGCACCAGGAAATAATAGCTATTATCCTATTCCTGGTTTCAATGCATACAGTATCACGATTTCTCTTCATTTGATGAG
Organism: Oxyruncus cristatus; assembly: GCA_013399855.1. Taxonomy (NCBI): domain Eukaryota; kingdom Metazoa; phylum Chordata; class Aves; order Passeriformes; family Cotingidae; genus Oxyruncus; species Oxyruncus cristatus. The sequence goes on from VXAY01007657.1 coordinate 150,955, forward strand.
CAGAGAAAAATAATCCAGGAAGTCAAATATAACATTATATCAATGCATCTGTACTGATAAGTAGGGCTAGTAGGGATAATGTAATGGGGTAAGCAGATCAAAATCAGAAGTGTACTAGGTTATGCAACAGCAGCAGTAGATGTGAAAGGTAAAATGTAATTGCCTGAAAGTCCAAGAGGCCTCACAATAACCAGGCGGGGATCAAGGACGAAAGGCCTTGCTAGATACAGGAAAAGTATCAGATTTGTTCTCTGACCTTTTATTCTCTTATAAACGGTGGAAAGAGGCAAGGCAAGGACCATTTTATCCAACAGAATCAGTGCAGGAAGACATTTCTTCAGTTGCTAGAGAAAGATTAATCTGAAGGAGACAGTGGAGGCTAGCTGACAGACTGAAGAAGGTTAAGATCTTTACAGTTATATAGAATCCTAACATGCTTTTTTCCTTTTGGTAATTACTTTTTTTATCATGGAGTTGGACTTATTGCTAAACATATTTTTGTCTTTAAATTCTCCTAGTGAGCGAGTTGACTCTGACCTATCTCCCAGATAAGAAAATTTTCACGACTGGGGCTACTGAGATCATTAAAAGTAGACTGGGGTCACTAGCAGGTGCTTGGTTCCGCTGTTCACTGGATTTAAAGTATACGTAGAATTCCATACCTTTCACAAAGCATTTGGAAAGCAAAGAACACAGAGGTCAGGGAGACACATTTATGTTTTGAAGCTATGTGATAACTAGAAAAGTTATTTTGATAGGCTGCATGTTAACGGTCTCAGATACCATCTACTAACATTTTGAGGAATGTCACAGGCTGCCTGAACACTTAGGTTGTTCAGATACAGGTGACCTGTGCTGCTCCTTGCTTCAGTCTGTTTGCATCACTGTAGCTGTAAAATGGCAGGGGTTTTGGCCCCAAATGTGATAACCATGCATCCCAGAGGACTCTTCTGTGCTCCAGCAATATCTTTGCTAGTACACAGACCTCTGCTAGCATTCCAAGACTCTTCTCTGTGGTCAGACACATTTCTTTCCTCCTTGTCATTCTTTCTGGTGAATCTTGCAGTGCACTTTGGACCCAAGACTCTTAACAAACTAGGTAGCACAACCTTTTTGATGCCCATGAACATGGGAAATTTACAGGACATCGCGGATTTTCAATATTAAAATAATAAAACCCCAAGAAAATAAAAAGTCACAAATTAATACTAATCCTTTTACCACAATGTGGTTATACTGAGGTGCCTTGTGAAGCAGTCACCTTAGGGGCCTACAGTAAAGCATTTTGTTAGCACAAAAGATTTTGCTAAGTAAGAATATGAGGTCATTCTGGCAGTAATTTGAATTTCAAATGCAGAGCAAAAGACAAATGTGAGAACAGACTTCAAGGGAAACTGTAGGCTTTTTCTGACGAATATATTTCAATTGTCCTTAGACAAAAATCCTTACTTCTCCTGCTGGAAATCATCCGAGATAAGAAATTTAAAAAGCATGCGGAAATATTAAAAAAAAACAGAACATTGGGAAAAAAAGTAACATGGAGAAGAGACTTTATTATAAAAGAGAAAGTTTTATATAGCAGTCCTATACAAGCCATTTTCCAGGTCTGATTCTAAGTTAAATGATGAAATACTTTTTTTCAATTTCATTGAAACTGACTGAAAGATAATGAGGGAAATATTAACACAGGGGTTTTATGAGTTTTACATTCCTTTTAGCAATTTTATAAGTGTCCCATGACCACAGTATTACATATTTTTTTACTCTTGTGAAGAGAGCAAACATCATTATAACTATTCTACAAGTTGGGAAAGGAAACACAAAAGAGGTAAGTGTTTTTTTTCATGCTGGAAAGAGAAATGGGAATGTATGGTCACTAGTTGCATATATGTAATTGGAAATTGGCTGTGTTTCAAGGAGTACCACTAAATATGTAGATCTGAAGGAAATAAATTACTCTTACAAAGTCTAAATACTTAGTGATTCATTCCACTGATTTCTCCTTTGATCTTTGAAAATTTCTTTGATTCAGAACTTCCTGTGTGTATTCTTCTGAATTTTATCCCCGACTTTTAGAAGGAGATAAAAGATAAATTTGACTGTGACTTTCTCATGCAATCCAGCTCCAAGAGTAATGTTAATTTTGGGAAACGAATATGTTTGTTTGTCCACTGATGAAAGGCTGTATATAGCAGAACAATTTCCTGAATTACATCAGAAAAATATTTAATCATGTTCAAAGTGTAAGTTGTATGTGGTAAATCCATATAACCAGGTTGGTCTTCCCAACATCAAATTGGAGTTAGCAGAGTAGCCTATTCACTTAGAACCATTTGACCCTCTGAAGAATCTTCAAAGAATTTTATATACTTCAGAAGTCTTTAAAGTAAATCTGTGTCCATTTTAATAGTACACTGATTTATGGTTCTTTATTTAAATTATGTAAAAGGTACTTTGACTGAAACATAAAAGAACTTGGCTGTTGTAAAATACTCTCTCAACTTCTGAACCCAAATTCAAGAAAATTCATAGTTAACAAACTCATGAGGTTATAACCTGAAGAAAATGATGGTAACTTCCTGGTACACTTCGGCTGGATAAACCAGCTTTCACTATAATTGTCAAGAACTATTGGAGGATATTATCCTATCTGGCTCGATGTTACACAAGACTATTGTAAGTGAAAGTAGCCACATTTTGCCAAGTTGTGTTCTTTCTTTGTCTCTTTGAATTTTACACTTTCTGCTTCTTTTCTAGAAGGCACCACCGGAGCTTTTATAAAGTCATTACAGTTTTGGGTAGCATGCCATTGAGGGAATTACAAGGAGGGAACCAGTCAAATACAAGACTATTACTATTACTGCAATTATTTATTTATTACTGCAAGTAATAAAAAAACATATGCTCTAAGATGTCTAGAAAAGCTTATAGTAAATGTATAGTCAATGATTACATTTTTCCACCTTGAATTCCTTATAGTAAAACAATGAGTTTAAATTACTTGGAAAAAGTTTTTCTGACGGGTGTTTCTGTGACTTTCAAACCTTATTATTCTTTACAGTTATCTTAACTGATCGATCTCTATATTGATCAGGGTCACTTTTATTAATGATCAATCTAGTCTTCCTCTCCTGAAAATTAAAAGGGAAAGCAAGGGAGGGAAGGAGGAAGGAAGGAAGGCAGGAAGGGAGGAAAATACTGTATTTTGAAAACTATGTGTCTTATGATTGCATGCTGCCAAATCTGCCTGATATTCATTTTTTCCTGACTACCGAGGGACCTCATATAACCTTATGGGTGCCTGAGCAAAACATCTAGAGAGATGATGAGTCAACATTTCTGAAAACAAACAAGATTTGCTTCACAGACTAAATCTGTTCTCTCTTGAGATTTTAGAAGCATAAAGCATTTTAATTTCACATACCGATAAGATATTTTCTCAAGTATATTTTCATGCAGATAGTTTATAAGGAAATTACTGATTTAAGGAAGTTAGCTGAGAATTTTAAGGAATACAGTTCCCCATTGTTGGACTAAATTTTTTGTCAAGACAAAAAACACAGACACCAATTGCCTATAAACTAGCATAAGGAATTTTTCATTCCATAGAGACAACATATGTAATAGTGGTATGATTTGTGAATCTATCTTCACAAAGTATAACAGAAGAAATGAAAAAGTTCCAGAAGAAATCTGGGGGAAAAAAAAACGTAGTGTTGCATTTTTTATATTCTTACATATTAGATTCTAGTGACAAAATAATTAAAAATAACACTAATTTAATTATTATCCAATATTAAAATAAATTTTTATATACTAAATACATTTGAGCTCAATATACCATGAAAAAATATTGAGAAAAAATAATGTTATCAAAAATTTAAAGCCAGTTTCTGCAACATATGGAAAGAAACTGAAATCACAACAAGTCAATAAATTTATTTCTGAAGCCGGCAGAAATGTGCACCGTAGCAAGAATCAACAGTCTTTTCCAAATCCTCTCTTGAGGCATGAAACTGGACAACTAATGGAGGGTTATTAATAAACATTCCGCACAGGTTTGGAAGGCACTTGATACTCTAGATAATTCAGTTCCTCTTATTATCTTGAGAAGCATTGGCTCATATGGATGTATTCTCCTGCTGTTGCCAAGCCTCCTCAAGTACTGCAAAAAGTTTATTGCCTTTTACAATAAGCTGAAAAGGGGCTGATTTTTCTCTGATTCCTTTCTGCAGTCATCTTTTCTTTGATGAGGTTCCAGTATATCTGTTCCTTCTAAAAGACCCAGCTTTTCCTTGGCCTTACTGATTTAGTGAAGTTTATTGATGGAAAATTGATTGGGAAAAGGCAAGGGTTTTTTCCTTTTCTTTAACTAGACTCTTAAAATGCAAAATAACTGTGTATATCTAAGGAATGAAACTAGAGGGATTAGATTGAATCTTTCATTGGTGGTGGTAGCAGCTCCTTTCATAATAAATCGATTCATCGTGGATTTTCCTTGATGTTTGTGACAAAAAGGTTTCTAATTGGAGAGTGTGATGGAGGACAGCAGAGAAAGTATTGTAACGGTATCCATGGTTCTGCTGCTAAAAGCTAGATAGGATTCTGTTAAAAACAGCACTACACAGACTGAAGAAGGTTGCTGCAATTTTCTGGTGCCTTGTGCTTTAACTAAAACCCAGCCCCGCAGAGGGAGGAAATGGATGTTCTCATTCATAAGAATATTTTTTCCTGTTGAAGGAGTATTTCTGTTCTTACAAATATGGAGCTCTCCTGCTCTTCCACTGATTGTAAAAAAAGAATGAGTAAGACCATTTACTGTAAAGTAGCTATGACACCTTGTATTTTGACTGGCAGAAGACCAGACATCTCTCCACATTTTCTTTCACTTTTTTTCTTTTATAGTAATTGTTTGTACAGGGGTCTTATGAATGTTTTTCTTCTCCAAAATTGATGCAAGACCTCAGGTCTTTGCTTAAACAAAAAATGGAATAACTTCAACAATCAAAAGTCAAATGTACCTAAACTTCCCACAGAGCATCTTCATAAAGGATGGAACTTATCCACATGCCTCTGTTCATCTGTGAAATAACATGTACTCAGTATAACTCTGGAGTAATAGATGTAATGCAACTTAACAGTGTTAGGTCTGGTCAGTCTAAATGTCCTCCAAAGCAATAATAGATAAATGAACACACTATTTACTGAATCCTAGATTCGTATTTATCATTAAATTAAATATTGAGTAGGTTTCAAAAACTGGTGACTGAAAACTAATATAGAATATAATTCCTATTTTTAGTAGAATGAGATACTGTTCTAAGTAATAGGAAACCTATTACTGAATTTCCTAATACATAAAGATGACTATTAAGAAAAAATTTAGAAAAATGTTAAAGAAAAATTTCAATATAGAGAGTCTCAAAACTGGATAAAAACTGAGGTTTTAACAGGCATGGGATTGTTGGGGGATTGGAACTGTTCCAACAGATACAAAACTAGTTCCATAAATGATCTTTCGATCACATCTCCAGGAGTCATGACATTAGGTGAAAAATAATATCTTGTATTTATTATAATACATAATATTTTATTTCATTCTTTTTAAAAACCCAAGCAAATATATGAATGCTTCTAATTTAGATTGTGAAAGTTTTATAAAGTGGTCTGAATTAAGCTAAACATTATTAACATGTTCAGACAAAACTATGGATTAAGATAAATAATCATGTATTTAATAATTCATTTAAATTGCCTATTGCGTTTATTTTGGTTAGCCATTTCTCTTTTACAGAAGTGTCCATGATTTGAAGTAAGCCCTTTGACCTTTCCTCTTAATTCCTATTACAAATAATAATTTTTATTCTAAAGAAACTTATGTAGAACCTAGAGATATTATTTTCAAAGTATATTGATTTTTAAACAAACAGCTCAGTAAGCATTACTTCAAATAGATGTCCTTAATTCTATTAGAAAGGGCAGAAACAGTAAAAGTAAAATTAAACATTTCCATGAATTAGAGCTTCTGTTTTCTATACTCATATGGTATTGTGAATTAATCAAATTGCCTTGTATTCTTCTCCTTCTATTCTCATCCATGTGGGTTTTATCCTTTCTTTAATTTTTTACCAGGACATACTTAATGAAAAAATCTCCAGTTCTCTGGGTTTAAGTGGCACAGGTGACCACCGGCAAAAACTTTATATGAAAGGGTGGAGTAGAGTGTATGTTTTGGCATTGGTAGTAGAAGTTTTTCTCTTGATGGTGCAATAAATACAAAACAGTAAACCACAATAAAGGTTACTTGGATGCAAGCCATACAGAAATTCTCCTTTTGCTACAGCAGCCTACTGAGTAACCCATTGCAGTGTTTTTCAGCATTAGATTTGCTTCATGACTGAGTGACATGAATAAACAGCAAGGCAGGCAAAATGGAAATGCTGTGACTGCAAGAAACACATCTAAAAAGTTTCAAATTTTTTTCTTTATAATTTGTTATCTTACTGAAATATTGGGAATATTTCATGAAACAAAATCCTTGTCCAGTTCCAATTATGTTTGATCTCTAAAGTAGCCTGTATGAACATGGCACACCCTTTTCATAGCATGTATAGCATGAAAAATTATGAATGATTTTATATAGTAAAAAGTAAAACTCAACTAAAAGATGCAGTTTGTATCATTGGTTAGTTTTCCCTGGTTGCATAGAAAACCATACTGGACAGAAGTCTTTCACACTTTAGGTCCATAATGCTCTGTTACATAAATAATATGGGCTAAATCCTCTGCATTTACAAGTGATTTTAATAATTGGAATAAGAATCACACTCAGCGTTATTCTTTAGAATGTCACTAAGTTTGTAGCAATTTTAAACTCAGCTCTTGAGGTACTTATTTAAAGTAGAAACTAATTTTGTCAAAACCTTTGAAACATAAATCAGGTTTTACAGTTTTTAGGAGTAATTTAAAATACTAAAACAAGAAAAACAATGCTGTCCTTTACTAATTCTCCTGTTGCGCAAATACATACTTATTCATTTGTGGGAATAAATGTAAATATTTTCAATTTTAAAGAATATTATCAGAACAGAAAAAAAAAAAAAAGTGCAGTATTTAGCTCCATTTTAAATGTTCAGATGAACTGTTCCCTTAATTGAACTCCCCTAACACTTAACCATTTAATTAGTCTCATCAAGGTCAATGAAGGCGAATGCTAAACCACTGTTTGGTGAATTAAGTATTTGACCTTTTTTAATACTATTTTCCGTATTTCTCCTTTTTAATCTTTCATGTTTCACTATATAATTTCTCATTCTATATATCTGTAGTCCTCTTTCCAGAATAATTAATATTTTTTTTTCTTTTGTTTTCTCTACACATTACAAGAAAACATATGAAAAGACTGGGTCCAAATTCCCTTCTCTAGTGAGAATCAGTGGAATCAAAATTATATTCAAATGTAGGAAATTTCAATTCTGCTATTACATTGAAAAATGGGAAAACATTCTCATATTGGTTTCTGTGAGTGTAGGAGTGTATAAAACTGACATTTTGAAAGCAAAATCTCCTCTACATCTGTAGCTCAGTCAATAAAATTCAAAACCAAATGAGTGTGTGTGGGTTTTTTTGAAAGCACAGGAGAACCTAAGCCTTTTAAAAGAATCTGCTGTTTGTAGGTATTTCAGAAATTTCTTCATGCTATGCAAACTGAAGTATAAGCTTAGTAAAAAGTGATTACCGAATCTTAGTATATGCACTTCAAGTTCTAATTAATCCTGTATAAATTTCTGATTGGATTTTTTTCTGATAGTCTTCCCTTGTGCTTGTAGTGTAAACCTTACTAGTAAGGCTGAATTTACCAAATTAAATTCAGTTAGTCAAAATGTTGAAATGGAAGATATCATAGTAGAAAAATAAAATAAACTGTAAATGTAATTTTAAAAAAAAAATCTTGCTCTCTTACTCATCAAATTTACATTACTGTTGTAAGTGTTATGTTTTCATAAAAATCCAGGCAAATAGTAAACTGACTGATTTATCAGGAGATTTTGTTTTTGCTGAAGAGAAATGGGAGACAGAATTGAGTAAAATGACGAGATAGTGCTTGGATACAGTGAATGTTGTATGTAGATCCTGAGAGTGGATTTACTGTTTTTTTAAATATTGATCCCAGTAGTTGAAAAACTTTGTGCAGAAGTTTTGGATTGCTTTTTCACAAGGAGCTGTGAGCTCTGAAGTATGGTTCTGTTTTCTGAAAGTTTAAAGATGCTAAATGACATACTGTTTGAAGTCTAACATCATAAAGACTGAGCCCCTATCTCTAAATAAAAATTGCTAAAGGTAAGAAAGAGGGGAACTATCTATGTGTGCATTGAAGTTCAAAGGTGTTTTATGTTATAACTCGATGTGCTTTGTGAACTTTAAGAAGCAGTAATAAAGTGGGAAGTTCCTGTGTCAGTGTCAGCAGTCTTTCAGATTAACAGCTTTTCTTTTTACTCTCCCTTGGAGAATGTCAAATACTACTTTATAGTGTTTTATATGTATTAAATATTATTGTTATGATGATATGAATCTGTTGCATTCTCTTTCCAAAAATTATGTGAGAGCGTCTGAGTCCATTTTATTTAGACATTGCAAATAATGGACATTGTGTTTATATAATGATTTTTCAAAGTGCAGCATTCTTGTATGCATAATAGTCAAAACTTAAGCTCAGATTCTAGGAAGAAAATATAATAGTTTATCAAATTACATAAGCATTCCTTTGATTTATTTACAGCATGGCAAGCTCTTAATTTTATACAGTGTATGGGAGTAACTTTTTATATTGAAGGACCACATACAACTAAGGACCGCATCACATTGAATTTAGTTTGTATTGCAGTCTCATACTTCCTTCCACAATTTCGGAGATGCAAAGAAAATAATCCCTACAAGGGATTGGGAGAGTAATTTGTTTCCCATCCTGACCACAATGTGTAGATTTCTCTTTCCACTGTACACTAGTTGTCTGTGGTGTCTGAGAGTTTTGTTAATATTCTAATGATGAGATAATATTATTATTATCATAATCATTGTCATTATCATAATTATTATTATTATTTCAAATATGAAAGTTTTTATTTACTCAACAAAAACATTGCAATCTGAAAAGAGAAATAATTTCCCTGAAACTGCTATTTTGCATTTGAATAAATGAAGATGATTCTTGATTTATTCTTTTCTAAAGTAACACAGAGCAAGCCTACATCCATTCTAAAGAATTACTGTTTTTAATAATAGGAAGCCAAAAAATGTGAACTATAAGCTGAGAAAAGACTGTAAAATCTATTTAATTCTTTTAGTCCCAAGTAAAAGGCAAAAGATTTGTGGAGGCCTAGGCTCAGAGCTAATTAAAAAGGATTGCAACTCGCAAATGTGTTTCACTTCGAGAGAATACTGACTGCTCACTTAATAAGACACATGCTCAGCACCTGGGACTTTAGGCTTTGGTTGTGGCTTGTGCAAGACTTGGTTTAATGGATATGATCCCAAATGATCAGGAGAACCTATAATGTTACTTGGTTGTCTAACCCAGAACTGTAAACAGCCTCAGCCTTTGGATGCCAGGTAGGTACCTGACTGTGTGTATGTCAAACAGATCATTGCAGAACTTAGACTTCTTAAAAGGTAAAATTACACATTAAATCTTGATGCTTTGATGATCTTCCCCTTAATATGCCCATAAGTGCATTAGATGTAGTGTGGTCAGGAACTTTGGATCTCATATCTAGATTCTGTCAAGTATTTCTCCAACTATCTTGCCTCTGTGGCACTCTCAAAGAACACTCACTGGGTAGGATACTCTTTGTGAATTGAAGAAATCTGTCAAAATTGCCTTATGCAGAATAAAAAACAAAATGTGAATTCACCCCCTGAATATGAATGCATTTTACTGAAGGTTTATAAATGCTGATTGAAGATAGGCCTTCCTTGGAATAACATGTGAGGGAACCAAGTCATGCAAAGCTCACTACCTTTGATGGTTCTTTCTGGATAATTTATATAACACTGACACCATCTCAGCATACTCTTTTTGTATGCTCTTATTTTAAATATTTCAACTCCTAAATTATGGTACAGGAGAAACTTGACGGAAGAGACGCCGTGCTTACAAAACTTGTTCTTCCATTAACGAAAAAGGAACAGAAAACAGTGTGGAGCAGAGTATCAAGTGACTTGACTTAAGTAATTTCAATGAATCTGTAGACTTTACTATAAAACAAATTCAAACTCCAAACTTAATGAGGATAAATGCAAAATGCTACACCCACCAAAAATTAAATCATGTATATATAGTGGGTAACAATGAAAAAGGCTGAAGACTGGATAATATAGCAAGGCATTTAATCTGAATCAATACTGTTTTGTAGTTGCACACTGAAAGAAAGTTTAGTGTAGAAGATAGACAGTATTCTGCCCTGTTAAGAGTTGGTTAGTTCTTTACTGAAATAGTATATGTTTTGGAGGTGAGAGGCAGACAAGCTTCCGGGATTCCAACACAAAAGTGTGACATTAATTTTAACACTTTAAAACATGAGGGTCAAAGAAAGTACAGATTTTTTTTCCTCCTTAAAGGTTAGGTCTGTGGAGGAATATATGATATATTGCAATATAGTGGGAAGGCTGAATAACTGGTTTTCGAACAAACGAAATAAGGGGAAATAATTTTGTTGCTTTTTTGGGGTGGGGGTGGTGTAGTGGGTTGACCCTGGCTGGACACCAGGTACCCACTAAAGCCACTCTCACTCCCCTCTGCAACTTGTCAGAGAGGAGAGAAAAAAAACAGCTAAGGATACATGAGTTGAGATCAGAGCTGGGAGAGGCCAGCTACTGATTATCTTTACAGGCAGAACAGACTCAAAGGGGGAATATTACTTAAATTTATTACTAACAGGATCAGAGCAAAAGAGTGAGAAGTAAAATAATCCTAAAAACACCTTCCCCCCAGCCCTCCTTCCTTCTATGTTCTCTCTCCTCCCCCCCAGCAGTACAGGGGGATGGGGAACGGGGGTTATGGTCAGTTGTTGATTCTGCCGCTGCTCAGGAAGAGGAGTCCTTCCCCTACTCCCATGGGGTCCCTCCCTCGGGAGACAGTCCTGTGGGATGGACTCACGCGTCTCCAGTATGAGTCCATCCCACATGCAACAGTTCTTCACTAATGAGCTGTACCAGCGTGGGTCCCTCAGAGGGCCAGGGGTCCTACCTGGGAAAAACTTGCTCTGGCGTGCGCCTCCCTCTCCACAGGCTGCAGGTGTCTGGCAGGACCCTGCTCCATCTTGGGCCTCCCACAGGGTCACAGCCTCTTTCATGCATCCACCTGCTCCAGCATGGGCTCCTCCATGGGCTGCAGGTGGGTCTTCTCTGCCCCCAGTGGTCCTCCACCATGGTCTGCACCACGGGCTGCAGGGGCACAGCTCCAGAGCCTGGAGCACCTCCTACCCCTCCTTCTGCGCTGACCTTGGTGTCTACTTTGTTGTTCCCATGTTCTCACTCTTCTGTTCCCAGGCTGGAATTCTTTCTGCGCAATAACTTTTTGTTCTTAAATATGTTATCACAGAGGAGTTCCCATGACTTCTGATTGGCTTGGCCTTGGCCAGCGGCAGGAAGTCCGTCCTGGAGCCGGCTGACATTGGCAGCCCACAGGAGAAGCTTCTAGCAGCTTCTAACAGAAGCCATCCCTATAGGCCTCCCCCACTACCAAAACCCAGCCACAGAAACCCACTAAAGGTGGGGGATTTTGTCTGGGTTTGATTTGGAGTTTTTCTTCTGTAAAAATGGTTAAGTTTGGTAAGAAAATAAATCAATTCATGATTACTCAAAAGTGGTGGAAGAATGTCTTTCAACAATGATTTTTTCAGATATTTAGCAAACATCTTTGACAGATATATTTGTTTCTGCACAATAGGTGGAACAGATAATCTTCCACAATTACCTTCCAGACATTTTTCTGTTGGTCTCCTTTTTTCACAAGAATAGTGGATTAATAATAAATTTGTCAGTAATCTTCATGGTAAAATTCATCCCAAGGCAATAATTTTTCTGGATTACAAATCACAATCTAAGCATCGAAGAGGGATTTAAATATTTCATGGTCTTTGTTTAGAAAAGGACTTATTATTCTGCCTATGTCCTTTCATAATTTTAACAAATGAAGAAAAGAATTGACAATATATTTTTGTATAGAACATGGGATTTTACTGGCAGTAGTAACCACTGTATTTTGAGGGTACTGAAAGGCAAGATACTTATACAAAATAATATATGAACTGGAGTAGCTTTTAGAAAAATGTTGTGTTTTGAAACATATGAAAATTTCAATGTGAGGTATTTCAGTATCATCTTTGCGCCATTAGAAGGTCTTATCCATGCAATTATGTGCATATTGTGCAAGAATATAATCTCACTGTATATATCAAGTGGCAGTTCAAGAAGCTGAGGATATCTGCATCAGAGATAGACTATCAATTTTGATTTTCCATGACAGTATATACAACAAAATGCAGTTTCCTTGCAAACAGGATGTTGTTTGGATGTAAGCCTGTAAGTTCTTTGTCCTTGAGTCCGTGATCAAATACACGTCAAATAGTTTAGCATTTCTTCAAGCAAATTTTCAGGCTGTTGCTGAAAGGGCACAACTACCTTGATGATCAATGTTATCTGATTTTTTCTGGTATGTCATTTGGATGAATGGAAAGTTATGTGTAAAAAGACTAACAGAAGCACATGACAGAATCCTTGAGTGCTGTGATATTCACAGTCATTGCTGGCAATTACTGTTGCCTCGTTTATATTACTATTTACTTAAAAATCTGTAGTAGTATAGGAGGCAAAGTTCGCCATTCTAGAAAACAGAGATATCTCAGGTGACTATGCTCCTTGTGCTGAAAGAAATATGAATTTACCTGTTTTGCTGATTTTGCTGCTATTCTTGCTGAGAAGAGCAAGTAACATTTGACTGTTTTATGCAGCTTCAAATACACCTGTAGCAAACTGCATTTTTCTTCAGAATCATTATCCTGAGAATCACAAAGAGAGGAAGAAACCAGGGCCGTCATCATGCTCATGTTGATTATGGGGGCCTAGTCCTTTAACAAAAAACAGTGAGGAGGGGAGAAAAATGATACAGAGATATTCAGAACAGCATCCAGCTCTGTGTAAACATAAATGAGTGATTTCCCTGCAATAAGAATTGTGGGAGAAAACAAGGAGTAAGTGAAGAGAGAAGACACCTTGTAAGAAGCAGCTATATACCTTCATATAAGTGTATCTGCAGTGTAAAAACTGTAGAACAGAATATGCTGAATCAAAAACAGACTTGGAAAATGTATTATGTTTGGCATCTGTATTTTCTGCTTCCTGCTCATCATTTCACATAAGGTAGACAATTCTAATATTGACACAAAATAATTTTTGTCATGAGTTCATTGTATCACTAATGTCTGCTGACACAAAATGTTTGTACCCAACACTATAAAAATTTATATCAGTAATTCCACCAATCTCTATTTTACTCCTGTGAAACCTAGTCCCCTTACTTTGTTAAATCATATTTATTTATTCATTTTTTTTTTTATTTGTCTGTGTTGCTGCATCTCACATGGAAAATCAATTTTTTGGAACCATTTTTTGTGTAGATTTCTGGCACTGGAAATCCTCTGCCATATGAGTTCTGTTCACCACTTCTCAAAGTATAAAATCATCAGGTAATGCTTGGTAAATAACTTTCCTATTTTAGAAGAAAAGGGAAAATATATGTTTTTAAAAGGTGTTTCAATAAGATTGTTTCTAGTATTGGCATACTGTAACTTTTTCCTAAGTCTTCAGAACTCAGTTGCATTCCTATAACTAATATTCAATGGCTCTAAAAGTGTCACCACACCTTTACCCAGATTTATGTTGGGGCCAGATGTTTGGGGTTTTTTAAACACAGTAGTGGACACTATCTTCAAGCTTTCTTAGTCACCACATTTGTTTTTTTCCATCTTTCTCTCTGACTACCTTCAAACTTTTATTGTTTTGTCAGATTTATTTTTCAGCGTGGTTAGGTCGTAACCAATCAGTAGACCATAAATTTGCATAAATTGTCATAAGTACATGGAACGCCAGCTGACTCATCAGTGGATCTATACCACCTTAGAATCTGACCTAAATTTTTTCAAGGCTAGAACTTGATTTCCTTTCATGAGGTCTAAGGCTTAATTTCTGATAGCGTATGTATATATTCTTTTTAAATAGGTCATAATACACTTGAGCCTTCTTAGGTATTTTCTTTCCGTAACTATAATTTAGTCTTTAAAATTGCTAAGATATCGTGAAATATGACAGGATGTGTCTTTAGTGTTTCAGAAGTTTTTCTTTTTTCTGGTGCCATTCTGTACAACATTTTTATATTCCATTATTTAATTCCCACAGTTCTAACTGTAACTATAAATAATTACAGTATTTTCTATTTGTCTTAACATAAATCTGTGTTTCTGAAAATTTAGGCATGTAGGAGCGGTAAGATATGCATAAATAGTTCTTTATTAAAGCACAATAAGAAAAAGTAGAAGGGCTAACATTCAGGTTAAGGAACGTTATTCTCTTGATTCAGTTACAAAGTACAAAATCTTATACGCTGGACTGTCCAGACAGTATAAGATAAAATTGAGAAAAGAAAATAAAGGTATCAAGAGCAAAAAAAATCCTAAAAGTTTATTCACTGTTTAGGTTTGGAGGAAATTGTTTGTGTACTGCTTCCAGGAGCTTTTCCTGAATAAGAATGGGTAATTGCAAGGCTTTGTAAAAATGAGGTAGAAAAAAATACTGAAACACATTCAGAGTACATAGAATTGGATTGGTTACTGTATTTTTATACATCCTATGGGAATTTGCACAGTGAAGGTTTGGAGTTTTCTCATGATCACCTGAACTAGCAAGGGTTGCACAGGACCTTCTCTGAACTCGGTACCTCCTGCTGAAGTCATTACAAGGTAAGACCTATGTTCAAGAAAAACTGATGGACTCACTACACTCCCAATTTCAGGCTAGTTTTAAGAAGGTTTGTATTAATATCTTCAACATGGAAAAATCCAGGTTTAAGATAATCCAGAATAAAATTTTTAAGTATCTTTGCTTTTAAGATCATGCATACTTCTATTGATTTTTAGAGGTATGACTCATGCTTAAATTACTGATATGATTTACGAATGCTTTGATAAAACAATGGCCTGCTGAGTGTCAAAATTCAAATTCTGCTGATCCTGTTTTATTACTTCGTGGATACTACCTTTATACTGTTCCTGCTGCCTTCTAAACCTGCTTATCTTTTCCTAAGGCCAAAATTTATGTGCACTTATGTAAAATGCATAATTATATGATTAGGTACTTAAAGAATCCAAGCAATGCTGATACCAGAATCCATCTGTAAGCCAGAAGAAACAGTGCTTTGTTCTCATAACAAAACAGTGTTGTCAACATTCATTTCTGAAATAACTTCAGGGCTTCCAGAGGTACTCCTATTCAGCTGACAGTCTATAAAGCTTACTTTCTTTTATTTCCGTTTTAAAATTAAATAACGTTCCCATTTGTTCCTATTTTAAATAGTTCCTATTTGTCTTAGCATTTTGAAAGATGTGATTCATCTTTTTGCTTCATAATATACATAATGTAAGTTTCAAAAGTAAATTAGCTATTTCAGCTGCCATAATGGAATTGAACATACACCAAATTTGCCATGATCAACTAAAAATATGTTTTACTTTTTCACTGTTCTCACCCTTTTTTACAAATGAGTGTATTTTTATTCTTTAAAATGTTCATATCTTTAAGAATCTACATTGTTTCAAACATGAACACGAGTATTTTTTCAATGATTTTTTTTCCTGGTATGAGAAAAAGCATTTTTTAGTTCTTCACTGTCAGGAGTGCAGAGGTAGCACCTATTCTTTTCCAAACTGCCAAAAGCATGTTTGAAGTTAGTTCATATATCAATCAGCATCCAAACTCTTGGGAAAAAAAAAAACAAAACTGGCAACACCCAGCCACCTCTTTCTATCTACCTACCTACATATTTCTTGTTGGATTTATCTCTTTTTGCTAGTTGTCATATAAAATATTTTTCTTAAATACAGGTAGAATAGGATGGCAGAACACAATCCAAAATAAAGCTGAGCTTTCCCATTCTTCTCTGTATCAGGAACAAATACTGCGCTGAAGACTGGAAAGAGGTGTTGGTTTTTTTAAAGTTGCGGTGTGTCTGGTTGTTTTTTTCCTGATTCAACCTTTTTACAGAAGGCAAAAAAGATCCATATCTATTGCTTTGGACATGGATAGTACATGTTTTACCTGTGGCATTCTAGTCTTAGGGACATAACAGTTGTGCTCCTGAAATCCAACTAGTCAATCTAAACAATGTTAAAGCTTCTTGCTGCCATCTTTCACCAAGTGCTAATTTTGTATTATCCTCCTTATTTTTGATCTTCCTATTAAGTATCAGCAATGTCCTAGCTGAGTTTTTCATTTGCGTACTGACAATTTGCCAAGTAATGGTATTATTCCAAGGAACAATTTTTGTGGCCTCATAGAGGATTGTTACCTACTCTTATGAATGTTTGCTTTGAAGTGAGGAAGCTGTGATCTGAAGTATCTCTGATGTAGCTGCAGGCTGAAATGGTGCTGAAAAGTTCAAAAAAGATTTATAATGAGATCTAAAGAAGAAAATTATGATTAGTTTTAGCACTTTCATTAATAAGATTGTGTATGAAGACAAATATATACTCTACTCTTAAAGCATCATGAAAATAAGAAAATAAAGGAGAAAATGCAAATAAAGAATAAAAATTGGATTGTACAACAATTATCAATAATGCATTACTGCAAACGAAGTTTGAATGAACTGCTGTCAGGGAAAAAATCCCAAAGGCTCACATGCTGGGTCCATTTCTAACAATCAATATAGTGACTAAACACATGGAGCACGGGATAGTGTTAACAGCTAGAATCTTTATTTGCTTTTAAGCAGATTAAAATGTGAAGTTTCTTTAAATGTAAACAGAATAACACTTAAAACATAGATTATCAAAATGTATTTTGAAGCTGAGAATTTAGTAGTGTGTTATCATCATTTGGGCATATTTGATATTCAAGTGGGCTCTTGTTTTACAAAATTGTTTTTATCTACAGATCAGTCTTGATATAAATTAAAAGCGGATGATGGAGATGTTCCTATATACAGCATGATCTTGGCTGATAGTTTTCTTGATACAATATTTTCTTACAGGAAGATTTTTATGTAGTTGTTTTATAGGAAATGTTTCCATATTTTTCTCTCAATTAAAAATCCCGAAAGTATTTGGAGATGAAGGAAGCATTTAAAAACTCAGAAGAATAATGTCTTAAAAAATACTAAAACTCTGTTTTCAGTACCTGTTGGAAGGAGGCAAAGATTGATTTAGGGACCACTCAAGCAAACTGGACATACACAAGACCACAGATGGAATGGTGTTCTGGCTGTTGTGCTGTTGAAGGAGATGGCTGATGTCATTGCAAGGTTGTTCTCTATTAACTTTGAAAGATCACTGGCATGTGCAATTTCACTGAAGACAGTAAAGGCATAAATGTCATAAGCATAAATGTCATACTCATCCTGAAGAAGAGAAAGAAGGAGTATCTGGGGAACTACAGGCTTTGTCAGATGTTCAGTTCCCAGAATGACTTGCCCTGTAAGCAAAGGGAGAGGAATGGAGGTTGTTTGCTTTGAGTTTAGCCAGACAGCTGATAGCATTGCAGTTGCCAGACTGGGGAGATGGCTTGGAAAGATGAAATATAAGGGTATAGACTGACACTGCAGGGCTTAGGGACTGATCAAGTATTTGATGTTTCACTGGTGGTTAGAAGTTAATTAGGGTTATTAAATAGATTAATAAAAACTGGAGGTAGAGGAAGAAAGCAGGGGAAAGAGGGATTTTCTTCCAAGATGACCATTGCTGAGAGACTGATAAGCCATTAGTCTGCATGTAGGAGGTGCTGAGTGATTGTATTTGCATCACTGCTTTTTATTGGGTTTTTTTTGGCTTTTGATTTTTTTTCCCCCTCCTCTTTGCTTCACTTAATAAACTGTCTTTCTCTTCACCCATGATTTTTCTCACGTTTACTCTTCCTGTTTTGTACCCCATCCCACTGGGGATGGGAGCGTGAATGAATAGCTGTGTGGGTTCAGGTGGTGGCTAGAGTTAATCTACAACAAGAACCTTGGCGAGCTGTAGGAATGGGCTTATGAAGTTCAACATAAACAAATGCTACCCTCAGCTTCCTGATGTGAAACAAATTGCAGCAGGAGGTACAAATAACGTACTGAAATGTAAAGTTTGTATTAGAATTAACATGGACAAATTAACAGAAAGATGTCCATTGTCACCATTTTAGTCATACCTTTTTTAATAGGCTTTAGTACAGGCTTTTAGAATATACTGGCTGAATATGCCTAACACTATCTGATCATATTCAAACTGTAATTTTATTCCATCTCCTTATAGATGGAATTGGCTTCCTCCCACTTTAGGGACTGTGTACTATTATCTGCCTTTATCTTGGGGAAAATATTAAGAACTGGAAAAGACAGATGATCTAAGGAAGGTTCCAAAATAATGGAACAGTCTCCATATAAGAACTGATAGAGTAAGCTAGGGCTCTACAATATGGAACAGATGTGACTTCTGGGTACCATGGCTTCTTATAAAACAGGACTGTCATGGAGAGAGAAGGTGAAGAACAATCATTCACAGGAACTAGGTGCCAGAATAATAATACACAAAAATGCAAAAAAAAAAGGAGGTTATCACTAAGTAGGTGATAACCATACAGACCTCCTTGCCAAAGTGTGAGGTTGCAAAATGCTTACTAGAGTTCAAGCAAGATCCATCAGAAGTTAACAGGCAAACAGTATCAAACTGAAAATCATCTGGAAATAATTGGAAGCAGTAATAGGAAAGAGGTATAATATATATAAAAGAAAAATGTTTATTTATGGAATATATAAACCAGAGATTTTTAATCTTTCTTACGATTGCTGTTAGAGACCCATGAAATCCTCAAAGCTTTTTTTGTTGAGTGGTCCTAAAGACTATGAGAATATTTGCCCCAATTTCCATGAGGACATGAATGTATACTGTTTATTAAAACCATTGCGGAAGTTAACCTGGATGGTCTAGTTCAGGGCTGAAGTATCACTATTTTAATTTAATTTAAACTAACAGGAATTGATTTAAGTCACCTTGAATCAAGAGTTTAGGAGCAATAACTGATAACTAAGTTTCTCTAGGAAACATACTTGTTACATCTATTTAGCTAGTAAAGTTTTTAGATATAGATATGTAACCTAAGCTCAAAGTAGACAGAGTGTTAAAAAAAATGTCTTTCAGAGACTCAGTTAATCAGCTCTTGCCTGAATAATTGAAAGGGAACAAAAGCAAGCACAGTGCTCCAGAGGTTAGTGTTGCTGTAGAAGGTTGGAACCTAAAAAATGACATGTAAAATGAAGGCAAAATTAATTCCAACTAATTCTAACCCAAATTCTATTAGACAACACTAGGTCAAAAAAGGGAGTGCTCATTAAATTTCAGCAAACTTTGCACTTAATTGGTTTAAATGTAAAAAAAATAAACTGTACCTTACTGTATGTATAAAACTAGCCACTTGATACATAAAGTGTAAGCTATAAATACCATGCAAAACAGAGATGTGATAAAGTTTTCTGGTGACTTCATTTATTCAGAATAGCACCATAATCAGAAGGAACATATAGGAAAGTAATAAAAGTCAATTTTACGCTTAAGAGAAGCAATTGAAGTGACAAATGATAGCCAACAGGACTCTATGCTGTTGTAGCTTGGTGAACCAGATGTCTAAGAGTTCTCAAAAACATTGAGAATAGAAACATAACTTCTTACCTGAAAGTTATCGGATCATCTAGATATTTTACATTTGAAAACATAACAGTATTTGGGCAGCTCTAATTTTTTTTTAACCAAAACATTTCGAGTCAAAATCTATAAATTTTTTAATAAAAAACTCAACTGTTACACACTCACAAATGCTACTGTGGTATGGCACTTTTGCAAAATGAGGTGGTCAAACTTACTCTATTGGCAATTGTAGGAACAGCAGACTCAGGGAACATTGATATAGACCAAGGTTATGTAATTTGATTAACAGCCAGTTGCTACAGTAGCAAGAAAGCATTGCTTGGTGCCATTCATAAAACATAAAAAACCCTATTCCAAAAGCACATAATGAGTTCTATCAAGCAGAAAGATGGCAGAGTCAGTGAACCTGGTGGTAGTTTAAGTGCTGTCTGAGCTAGAGATCACATTTTATTCATGAGATCCACTCAGATCACTGGGTTTTTTCGTGAGTTTATTTCATAGTTAACAGATTATACAGCTGAATACAAGTCTGCCTTCTCTAAAACAAAGAAAACACTCCTACATGGAAACATCAAAAATGCTGCTATGGAAGGTAAAGATAAGACCATATATGATGAGCAGGAATTAGAAAAAAATATTAAAAATATCAGTAATTTTCAGTGAGAGTTGAATTCCTAAACTTTGACCTTCATTTACCACACTGTTCTAAAGATATAACAAAGAACTTTCATAGCCTGTAATGTCTAAAATTTTACATAATGTAATGTCCACTGCGGAGGTCACCAGCTATAATGTAAAAATTATTTTCTACATAGGAAATAAGTCAAATAACCTCTTGCTATTACTCATATTTGTATGATGGTAAGAGATGAGATGGTATTAGAGCACTGATGTTCCATTATTCCACTTTTTCTTTGCATACTTGATCACTTTTTTCTAGAGCCAAGCTTTTCTTTTACTACTTTAAAAAAAAAAAAAATTGTTTCAAATTTTTACTGTCTAAGGCACTATAACTGCTGTCATTAATAGGTCACCTTCATTGGCTGTGTTCTCAAAATAATCAAGGTAGTGCACTATAAAATATGCCAGGTAATTTCAGTCTTCAGGATGTTCTTCCGTTCTTTTAGCTAGGTCTTAGGTCCTGATCCATTACTTTCAATCTTAGAACTTGATGTAGCTAGCCTAAATTAAGAGCCTACTCCCTGTGTAATTAATGGAAAGATGCTGGAATACCTATAAACAATGAGACCCATTTAAGATCTTTATTAACTGTTAGAGGTATTTATCTATTTCCAGTAAAGACAGGAGGGAAGCTGGGATGTTTTTTCCCCTAATTTAGAGGCCTTAAATAATTGTCTGGGCAGGATGACTTTTCCTTCAAGACAAGGAAAAAACTAGACCTAAACTAAAGGCAGCCACCTCTCATGTTCACAACATAGTTACCACAGTACACAGAAATGCAATTATTTAAATCCTTGGACAAATATTATTTAAGCTCATGGACAAGTTTTCTACTACTTTTGCTGGCTGAGGTTTGATACTTGTTTGAAGTGTCTCTAAACTCTGTTTGGAGGGGCAATGTACATACATTATTTTCTTGTGAATATAGACTCTTGCTCTCCCCACCTCCAGATAATCTAGTTAAAAAGTTAAAGTGACTTAATAGTAAGAGCTATAAAAATTATATATTTAGTATGTGTGTAATTAGTGGTAAGACTCTAGTCTGTGGGTGTATTCTAAACAAGATCTCATTCTGTGCATTCTTACAGGACTTGACTTCTCATCACCAATAAGAACAATTTAATAAGGAAAAGGTATTCTAAATATCGATCAAGCTTAATTTATTAGCATTTTCATGTATGTTTTAAATACCCAAAGTAATGCTCAATGTTAGCTTGTTTTATGCCATAAGCTTTAGTGGTAAAGGTGGAATAAAATATGCAGACTATTATAGCTTTCAGTCAGGAGTTTTAATTGGCATTAATTAAACTGGCTTCCAAAGGGCACATTATGTGGAGGACTTCTCCATTTAAATAATTATTCCATGTTTGTCAAACACATTAGTTCTGGTAGAAAGCCAAATTCAAAAAGAGGCGATACAGACCAGGTAAGTGTTATTCTTAAGTACCTCCTAATTTTTTTGCACTAATTATTGGGAGCTTTTATTTTGCAACTGTTAACAGTAGTGCAGCTTTCTTCACTAAGAAGCACTGCCAACATGCTTCCAGACTGAACATGCCTTTTACACCAACAAATCTCCCAATGAAAACATGAAAAATATGTAGAAGTGTCCAGAAATGCTCTGGAGTCATTAGGTCTTCCTCTTCCTAAACAACTTCAAAGTAAATGATTTTTCATTTAGTGAACCCAGAAAGTAATTTTCTTTAAGCCTCGTTTTGTTTATCACAGAAACAAGTAACTTTTGAGTATATTTTTGTTTCACTTGTTAGTAAAACATCATGTGGCAATTGTAAAATATTGAATCTCTGTGTATTTTGCTTGACAGAATTATGTTTCCATAACAATGGAACTCCCTTCTTTTCCAGTTTGAGGCTTAAAAAATAAAACAGCCTCTTGCATTCTCTTTTATTTCCCAAATTTAACTTCCTACTCAAAAAGCATAGAGAATACAAAGTATATCCAACTGTGTTTTGTTAGTAAGAGCATTAGTGATTAACCAAGTCAATAATTTTTAGCATAATTTGAATGAGTGGTACTCAAGTTAAGGTAGAATTAGTCTTTAGTGATTTTCTGTATTCAATCCAAGAGAGGAAAATGTGGAAGCCTCATGTCTTGTCAGCATGTAGAGGGACTCACTTTCATAAGTGCAATAAAGGATATTCAAAATTCAAGAATTTAAATCATGCTTAAATCAACACAGGATGATTATGCTATTTTTTCTTTCTAGCAAAACTCATATAATTTAGCAGACATATTTTAATCTGCTTAGCTGGTATTTACATTGATTTTTTTTCTTTATATCCTTTCTCCAATAAGTCTTGGTTTAAGACAATTAGGATTGGCAATTTCACTGAGAAAAATTGTTGTATAATACTGTGCAAGTGGAGGAAGGCTGCCAAAACATCAATTTCCTTAAAGTTTCATTATTCTTCTTCGTAACTCTCTAGTTTTCAACCCAAAGAACCTGGGCTGTAATCCTTCTCGTCCAGTTCTGTAGCCCTTCCTACAGAGATACTTTTCTCTTGCAATTTTGTCCATTTGTGTATGCAAAGAGGTGCTGTGCAAGCTAGGTCTGTATACACAGCTAAAAAACACACAACAGCTCTGTGTGTGCCGAATACATATAGTGGATATGTGCAGTGCCATGTTAAGCATCAATGTACTTATCAGTTCTGGCAATCCTGACTAATCTCTGCTGGTCAGTAAGTGGTCATTCACATGAGGAGTGTCACCTCCTGGAAGTGTCTGACCTTTGATCTTGCTGATTTGTTGTGTTCAAGTTACCTGCTTTTTCCTTAAGGGGATATATTTTCCATGTCTGTGTTTTTTCCTTGTGATTCCCTGAGCTGCCAGCTACTGTCATTGCAACAGTTTCTCTTCTGCCTGTGTTATTACTTATTTCATGCGGCTCCAATTCATGTACTCTCAGAGCTCAGCAATAACCTACTCAGTAAGACTGAGCCAAGGTCACCCAGCTGTGCTGTGCCAAAGTAGCTCTGGGGTCAGAGAGCTTGACTCAGGGGCTGTGGCTTATGCTCTGTCTACAGGATAAGTTATCTAACTGCTTGCATTATAAAAACATTTTTTGTAGCTTATAAATTAGCAGTCATAAATGAAAACTTCTGTAAATATTTCATTCTGTAGTCTTTATTAGATAGAACAAAGAATTTTATTTACAGGATATATAACCGAGTTATTATTCTGTTTCTGTTATTTTCTGTTATTATTCTGAAAGAGGTAGAGGGAAACCCTTATGACGTCTGGAATACATATGCATGTAAGTATGTATTTATTTCCATGAATCTTTCTGATTTTGGAGGAGGGATTCAGATACTTTCCGGACAATCACAGGTACAGAAAAAGATATGCTAGTAGCACAGCTGAAATGTAAGCATGTTTTAGGATTTTGTGAGTAACGGTTAGAGTACTGTACGATTCCTGTATTTCCTGAGCATTTTGAGCTTTTTTGACAGGGGTGGGAAGGCACAAGGAGCATGTTGCAGTTTGTAACAAGAGTTGTTTTTCCTAATGTTGATTTCTAGACCTGATGGCAAAGCTCTATCTCATAAGAGGACTGGGAAAATTCCTAATAAAGACTGTGGATGGAACCAACTGTTTCATATCCTTGAGGTGAGTGGGAAGGTGTAAAATGCAGATGCCTAAGAGAAAATAGAGAAAGAATGGAGAGAATTCAGCTAGGTTTTGGAATAAGGAACAGAGAGCGAGGCTGGAGTGTGAAAAGTAAAATGGAGAGAGAACTCAACTTTGGACAGAGTAGGAAAGGCAGTGCTAGAGCAACAAGAAGAGTTCATGCAATGAGATTATACTTTCCAGAACAGGAAATGCTGTAAGTATTTATATCACTACAAAACATTGGACCTAAAACACTTTCTTCAGACACTTTTTCCTCTGTAGTTAAAGGACAGTTCTATGAGACAATTCTTCAGCAGGATTTAGAATTGTCAGGCTGTGATTACATATGCTTGTTTGTTTTCAGTGAGCACCAAACTCACAGCCAAAGTTTTTGTTTTAATCTGAAAATAAACCAGAGTCTCTGTGACATTGGTGTGACTCTGGCACTGGTACCCATTCTGTCATAACAGACTGAACATATTTCCATTTCAGCCCTTGGCAAAAGAGTCTGTGTGCCCAGTTCTCACTGATCTGAATGCATGTCAGGCATTTAGGAATCTTCCATGGGCTGAGAAAATTGGAAAATAACTCTACAATTTATTTGGAAAAAAAGAGAATTACCGATTTATTTCTTTCCTTTTTGAATTGTGCTCTCCATTTGTTTCTGTGATGAACTTGGTAATGAGAACTGTGGGTTGGTACTTATTAACTTCTAATTATACAATGTAAAATTAGCACTCAATATAGAAATGTACTTGTGAAGGAGGAAGAAGGATGTCTGTACTAAAGGGTGCATCTCCTTTTGTGTTCAAAGAGAAATTTTCAAGTAGATTTTTTGATTTTTCTCACTTGGCATGATCTCAAAATATATGATCAGGATTTTTGTTGGAAGAAACTTAATTGCATTGTGCTGCAGTGGTGCATTGCATGCTGTTCTAATGACTATAGCCACTTAGAACAAATGAAGCCCAGCAACAACCAAAGTCCTGAAATGTGTACAGAGTTTGTCTCAACACACCCACTGTCATTGGTCTGGACAACTCAATGTATATAGTCTCACACATCCATCACATATCACTCAACTAAGTCTTAGTCAAAACACATTTCATTTCAACTCAGCCCAAGCCTCTAAAGGGCCAGTTGCCTTGGGTAGCTGAAATTGCTGTCTAAATTAAAAAAACAGCAACAGGAATTAAATCTTGCATCTCTCTTTTGTGTCTGTCTTCAAGAAGACTGACTTAACCTCTGTTTGTCACAGATGGTGAGCTGAACCATACTGATTGGGATGCAAGAAGCAATACTATTAGTATTTATTTATATATATATATATNAGTAAAGTAGGGTCATGTGTCCTGTTTCCAACCCAAAAGAGCAAACCATGAACTCAATGCTGGCAGCCCATGACCATAAAAATGTATCAGTTTCTGGTGCTGTTAATTCAGGTATGTTCTCATCAGATCTCTCTACAGATCAGCTCCAAACCTTCTTTAGGATTGTCTGTTCATTTGTCAGACACCTAAGTTCACTTCTTCATAAATACTTTAAAGATTAATTCTGTTAACAATACTCATACTGTGCTTTCTAACTGTTGTAATCATCCAATAACCTCAGAGTAAAATGCCCGGTAAAAGTAATAAGATAAAAATCCTATGCTGATATTCTTTCTGTAATGAAATTTTATACAAAGAAAAGGAGTACATTTCATCAGAGTATTTTTAAACAATTTTCTTAATGAAAAGAAGAACATTATAATATGTGCATTCTGGAATAGTTTTCATTATTTGTTTAAGATAACGGCATTAGATTTATGAATGTCTTCAGAAAGAGTTACAATAACCTTTCTATGTTTACTTTTCTAAGATTCTGCTCAGCTTAAGTAATACAATTCTGTACAGCAAAAAACCTCCAAAACAAATAAAACATCCAACACAGAAAACATTTGAAATTTTTCGGAAGAGTGCAGAGTAAATAAAGGAGAAGAGGAAGTAAATTTTGGGTGAAAAGCAGAGGATTATCCCATTAATCATATTTATCTTAATATTTTTTTCAGGTTATAGGATCTTGTATAAAGGGAAAAGTAAAATAATATATGACAAGAACTACATGTATAAAATAGAAATTTACAACCACATGACACCTTTTGAATTCTTTGTCTGTAAGAAGTAACATAAGAATGTTTTCATATTTGGCTGCAGATCTGGGTTTCAGCTCTGACTTCAGCTTGTGACTAATGATTCATGAATGAATACATTTATTAATCCAATTATAGACCACAGAGAGCTGAAGCTCAGCAACTCTAAAAAAATTATTTTCACCTTGCAGATATGTAGGTATGAGATAAATACATAATGTTCATATGGATCCATATTGCATTACACAGAATTATTTCTCTGTAACAGAAACTTGATAGCAGTAGATTTTTCACATTCTGAATGTTACAAGTTTCTTTTTCCCCTCAAATTTTTTTCTGTTGTTCAAGTCCCACTAGAATCTGCTCATACTTTGCCCAAAGCTTCCCCCTGTCCATGACTACCTGTTTTTCACTCCTCAGTTATTTGTTTATGGAACATGTAAGTAGGGAAATACTTTTGTATTGAATTAAGAAAATGTAGTAATCCACTTGTAAGAAGATCATTTAATTAATAGACTATATTTTTATTTGATAATTTCAATCCTGTTTGATAAGTATTCATTCTTTTAAAATAACCATTTCTTGAAATACCTGAATAATGTCTGGGACTAACTGCTACATTTTCTAACCTTGGAAAATCAGTAATGCCCACTAAACAGGCTACCACAGTCCCATAAAATGCTTGTTCCTTTGAAAGTTCAGATACAACACTACCTTGAAAGTCTGATTTAAAATAAATAAATAAAAAGCATTACTAAATGAACAATGAAAACATTTAAAAACTTGTTTCTTAGCTTTACAAAATCCAAAGAGGCTTAGAATCCTGATGATACATGAATTCCCTGCTTTTTCAAAAATTTTGGCTCAGACATTAAGTTCCTTTTTCCCTAGAATACCAATTCATAAATGACTGTTTCAGTATTATCAGACTGACATCCTTTTGGTTTGTTGCAGTTAGACATTCTTTGATCATGAAGGCTTTTATTGCATTATTAAACAAAAGTACTAGAGCCCTGAGGTAGAGAGATGGGAAATTCAACTCAAAGCAGTTTCCATAACCTCTTACTTGATTAAGTTATTTCTGAACAATTTGTTAAAGCCCATTAAATGGAAACATTTGGGCATCACATACTTGTGTGATGTCTGACTTGGCTAATTGTGTCTTCAGGCCTCAAAGGCTTAGCTCAGTGCAAGTGTGGTGTGCCACTGATGAACAAGTCTAAAGCAAAACTGTAGAAAAATAAATTCTGACTCTTCTCCCTGCCTTGTCCTTTGCTCCCAGACCACTTATTGCGTGTGAGTCAGGGACAAGTTGTTTTTCAAATACTTTTTGTGTCTGAGAGGTCTCAGTCAGCATTTTGGGATGAATGCATCTGTCAATTTGATACCCTCAACCATCTTATCAAAACCAGTCATGCACAGATAAAACAAATGCAGAATGATGGCAATATTTTGAATTCACAACAAGAAGTCATAAGCTTTCATTGCAGTTAAAGAAAATTAATTTTAAAATATTTCAGTACTATTTGACTTCAATATTCATTAAGAAAATACAGACATCAAAGTTCATGGAACGTGTAGGTATATGTGTATATTAGACATCGGATGAAGTGTTGTATCTGTTAAAATGAAAAAAACCAGCAACATAGTCTTAATACCTGAAACTCTAAAAATGTTGGTATCTCTATGAGAGGACTATATATTTTCATGGAACTAAACAAGTCTCATAATTTTAGTTGGGTTTTTTGCAGCTTGGCACTGAAAAACATGCAGGCTTAAGGGGAATTGAAAACACTCAGGCTGAGGTGTTCAGAAAATAATTGCTTCACAGAACTAAAGTTTCTCAGAGGTCACAGATTTTCTTAAAAGCACACCTATCCGTGCTTTCTACAGAAGGCTTCATGTTTTAAGTTTTGCTTTATGCAGAAATGGAAATATCCTGCAGATTATGCCTTTCACCCATGACACAATATCAAAAAAATGAGGGGAAAAAACTAAAGGTGATGTATTTGTCTTAAAATTTTCACAGGCAAGATCACTTAAAATCTTTACATTGAATTAATGTGAGAGGCTGTCTGGCTATTATATACATTTTTCTGGTTTGGACTACAATAATTAATTATTTTGATAAACATAATGAGGAAAATAAATAAGAGTAAGTGCACTAGATGGTGTAATACTTAAACTATTTAAGAGGCACTGTGAAAGCTTAAGGTCAGTTACCAGTTAAATAAGTCCTGGAGTGCTGATTGTACAAATATATTAGGAAGTACTAAGTTTTACAACTTTGTTTTGCTTTGTTTGATGTTTATGGAGTTTTGTTTTCTTTACTTGTGTATTGTTTCTATGTATAGAATGTGAGTCTTAAACATTCCTAAATCAGCAAGCTTGGCATTAGCACTTATTTTAAAAATTGTTTTTCCACAATTTAAGTTGGGATTTCAAAGTCCTCAGCAGCTAATTTCAATGAAATTAACAGGTGTAATGTTACAAAAAAAAAAACAAAACAAAAAAACCACACACACACACACACACAAAAAAAATCCAAAACAAACTGAAATGTACATAAACAAAACAAAAATTAAGTATAACAGAATCATTAGATAAATAGCTCCCCAGAAAAGTTGGTCTAACTCTGCAGGACGAAGAGCGACACTGGCAACAAAACCAGTTAGAACTCTGCAAACTAATTTTTATCCTATAGTTTGAAGCAGAAGCAGAGAGAACAAGAAGATTTGTTACAGGTTTATTGGTCAGAGGCTTGCTCCTATTTTTTATCAAAAAATACAGAAAGGTTATGATGACAGTAAATAATCAAATCTTAACAAAAACTCTGGGAGATTAATTTAAAAGTAGCAAAAAACCCCTGGCTGTTTGGAGACAAAAATATTTTTGATTTGTAACTAGCAGTGTGCTACAGGTAACTGTCTCTAATTAACACCTCACATCAAACATGCACAGGATGGCAAACTCAACCATTTGGGACCGATGTTAGATCTCCAGAAAAAGCTTTCTATGCTGGCAAGTAATTACAGAGGTGAAGAGAGTGAGAAAACTACTTATACTGAAATTAGCCACATCGGTGAAGCCTTTACAATTAAATCAGCAATTGTGAAGAAAAAAAAGTAGATGGACTACAAAAATGAGCACATTTATTTTCTAGTCATAAAGCAGATAATCAGAATACTAGATGATCTGCTGAGTATTTAATTGCTGTTGTGGTGATCATCTATCATGCATTAGTGCTGTTACGGATGTTACGTAAGGTTTCGTTTTAGTAAAATCATATGGCTCTGCTTGTGTAAGTTGTACTGAAATAGATGGCATTACTCACCTGACTAAGCTTCGCAATATTTTACCCATTAGCTCTTAATTTGTGGGTTAAATTTCTTTTCATAAATACTTTATAGGCATCATGTTGCTTATTGCACATTCATTTCCTTTTTCAGAAATTGTCTTTCAGTCTTGGTTTATCCTGAAAGCATATGGCCATTATTATTATTATTTGCCTTCATAAAAAAAATTGTGAAGTAGCACTAATTTTGGTAAGAGGTTGTCAATAAATTATTAACACGAGAACAACTGACCTGTGGGTAAAATGATGGCTGTAAAATAAATGAAAAAAATATAGTCTTTTGAAAATAATTTTGAGCGATTTATGATTATCATTTCTGTATGTATTGTGAAAGACTTAAGTTGGTTTTCATCTTAGATGAATTTTTTCTCTCATGCATTTTTTCTTTAATAATCAAATTTCATTGCTAGTGTTGTGAGTCAAGGTCCACTAACTGATTTTTGTTTCTATGCCTCCGTGGTTTGGGTTTTTTTCTTACCCTGGTCTATGTTTTCTTCTAAAATAAAATATAGCATAACTGACTGTGCTCTAGAACAAATAAATTAAGTATTTTTTTACTTTGATTATGTACGCAGACAAACACTTCATAATCCTCCCTTGGACATTTCCTCATTAAATCTCAGATGACACCGAGTTGGGTAGGAGTGTTGATCTGCTGGATGGTAGGAAGGCCATACAGAGGGATCTGGACAGGCTGGATCTATGGGCTGAGGACAACTATATGCATTTTGATAAGGTGAAGTGCCAGGTCCTGCACTTGGGTCACAACAACCTCTTGCAGCACTACAGGTTGGGGAAAGGGTGGTTTGAGAGCTTCTCAGTGGAAAAGGACTTGGGGATGATGGTTGAAAGCTGGCTGAACATGAGCCACCAGTGTGCCCAGGTGGCCAAGAAGGGCAATGGCATCTTGATCTGTATCAAGAGTTGTATTGCCAGCAGGACCAGGGGAGTGATCATCCCTCTGTACTTGACACTGGTGAGGCCACACCTCAAGTATTTTCTCCAGTTTTGAGCCACTCACTTCAAAAAGGACATTGAGGTGCTGGAGCATGTCTAGAGGAGGGCAACAAAGATGGTGAAGGATCTAGAGAGTGTCACAGAATCATATGTGATTACCCTGTGTTGGAAGGGACCCATGAGGATCATAAAGGCCAACTTCTGGCCCTGCACAGGACAGCCTCAACAATCCCACTATGTACCTGAGAATGTTGTTCTTGAATTCTGACAAACTTGGGGCCATGACTGCATCCCTGGAGAACCTGTTTCAGTGCCTGAGAGGTGGTTGTAGTAAGGTGAGGGTTGGCCTCTTCTGGCATGTCTCAAGTAAAAGGATGAGAAGAAATGGCCTTAAATTGCACCAGGGCAGGTTCAGATTAGATATTAGAAAAAATATGTTCACTGAAACAGTGGTTAGGCATTGGAATAAATTGCCCAAGGAGACGGTGGAATCTGAAAGAGTTCAAGAGGTGTCTGGATGTGGAACTTGGGGATATGGTTTAGGGATGATTGTGGTGGTGCTGGGTTGACAGTTGGACGAGATGATCTCGAAGGTCTCTTCCAGCCTTGATTCTGTGATTCTGTGCTTATGTCCTGCACAATAACAGAATGATGACTTTTTGTCTGAGTTATATGGTAATCTCTAGCACCAAAAGTGTCTTACCTTCCTTATTTATTTACATAAATATTTCCAAAACTTCCATAAAGTATACTATGTAGTTACATAAGAATCAAAGTCCTTTGCTTCAAATTCTTTATTCCTTTATTGAGATTTGGTCTAAATCAGGGGACTAGTTCTATTTACTTAAGTGGTACTGCAGTACAAGAGCATGCATACGATGTGTGCCTGGACTGTAGTCTGTTGTGCATTTACTGATATAACCTCATGCCAAATGACAAAAAAATGTTTTTTTCATTTAAAAAGAAGACACTTCAGGAACAGATAAGCAGAATGTTGAATTCTGTGAAGCTAGGTTTAAACCCTAATAACAGACCCTATATGTTATGCTGATGTGTTTGATCAAATGTTTTTTCAGGTTGCTAAATATAAGCTATACTGCTTTCCAAAGGATTTTACATCATATGTTTTTAACTCCTGCAATGATTCTCCCTTTCACTCACCATTTACTTTCATTTACCAGGAATTTTAGTAGCTTGGTTAATTTAGATTATGTGATGGCATTGTTTATCCATGACAACTCATGTTATTAATTTCTCATATAAAGTCAACCATTATGAAAAAAAATCTGCCAAAAAGCAGGATTTGTAATCAAATACTTCATACAAAAATGAGTTATGTCTCTGAATACCATAAAAAAGGATCTGTTTTTCAGAACACACACCACTTTAGAATTCATCATTCATTCTGTTTTCTCATGTACTATGGATACCTAATTGTTAGTTAACAGAGATCTTTTACATATCAAATGCAAGTTCTGACTGTTAAGGTCTTTTAACCAAAAAAACCAAACCCAACCAAACCTAATCAAACCAAACAAAAAACCATCTCCCCCAAAGAAGCAAAAAAACCCCCAGCCAATGAAAAAAACCCAAACAACCAAACAGCATTTATTTTTATGTGTTGGTAGACTATATGAAAGTCATATTTTGCATAGGCGACTTGACAGTTGCTTACTCCTTCGTGAACAAATTATGTTGCTTTAGCTCAGAAAATACCTATGACATACATATTATTGTTTTTACAAAGGACAGTCCTCTGTGTTTGTGGGACTAACTTTTTACAGTACATGAACCACCACACTGGATATCTTCCTTATTAAAGCTTTGATCCAGATTCGGTGAATCTAGTATATTGAATTATAACCAATTGCTTATCACTGAAGGAATGAAACATGCACAATTGGTGCATGTATATGTTTCAGTGTACACACTTTTTTAACTCAGACCTTTATTTTCAATTCTGTTTGATTTTAAGCACCCTGTTTTTCTTTATGTTGCTAATATAACATCAGGATGATTCCCTGCTGCTTCTTAGTGTGCCTACCTTCCTGCTCCTTGCCTTAGCTTTTATATGGTTTGGACGTTGTATGGTCTGGAATATCCCTTTGGTCAGTTTGGGTCAGCTGGTCTACTTGGGTCCCCTCCCAGGATCTTGCCCTTAACTGAGGAAGGAATGTTGCAGTGCCGATGATGTGCTCAGCAGTAGCCAGAACACCAGTGTGCTATCAACACCCTTCTAGCTACCAATGCAAAGCACAGCACTGTGAGGGCTGCTGTGGGGAAATGAACTCCAGCTCCGCCAGACCCAATACAGGAGTAGAGGATGGGAATCAGTTCCCTTGACCTGCTGGTCACGGTAGCTTCAAAAATAATGGTTTAGAAAGTAGAAGTAAGAGTATTGAGAAGGACTGATTTTAAAATAAAAAGACTTGACTATATCCTTCATAAAAGAGCAGAAAACTCACTAATTCATCATACTCTCCTAGGACTTAGGAACTATTACCCTTTGCAAACAGCAGTAAAACTCCTGATATTGCCCTTCAGGCAATGCAATTCCTGCTTATCTCCTTATGAGTATAGACACATCACAGGCCTTTGAAGTTGTTAGTGTATTTTTATCAAAATCCAAAGAGACAATATAAACCCACCAGCTATTATTAAATTTAAATTTTATACTTGTTTTGCATTTAATGTCTAGAATTATAGAATGATTCTATAAATTCTCATAATATAGTTTATCATCTGTGGTTACTGTAGCAAATTTTAGAGGTAAGAATGCCTCTGAGTTCCTACTGATACAAATCTGCATTGGAAAATATTTTAAAGAAATCATGAAACAATAATAAACACTGTTTTAGTAAAGAGCACTGATAAATTAAATGCATCCTGTTTAGCTGGAGTCAGACCAAACTTCATTTATACTCAGAATGAATTTTTTCTCAGAGCTAGAGCTGTATATATTTCAACCTTTATATTGGGCTTTTTGTTTAACTTATATTTCAAAAATAATCCTGAATTATATTTGTATTTTTTTCAGTTATGATGGATGATTTTGTCTTTAACTTAAATCTACCCTCCATTTAACCAGCACTCTAGTCCTTTCATCAAACAAAACTGAGAGTTTTGGGGGAAATCAGTGACCAGAAATGTCACAATTGTATGATTAAACTGTTGGCAGCTCTGACAAGGCAACATTGTTAATGTTTCCATGGCAGAAATTCCATGTAATTTGGTACTAAAGGCCTTTGTTCTTTTGGTGTTTCTTGCTTTTATGTATTGCTTGAGTCCTGTGTACGCAGAGATAACATTCATATGTATTGCATTGAAGCTCTTGCTTTACTTTGGATTTATAAATGATTCACAACAAATTCAGTCACACTGTATGTCTTTGAAGGTATGGTATTGTATGAATAACCAAGTCCGGAGTGTAGGAGGAAAATCATTGCACATACATTTGAAATAACTTTGGAAGATCAGTATTATATGAGTGAGGAAGATGATGCAATTGTATGTTCTAGAGTATGAGAACGTGATAATGTCATATAGTCATAAGTGTCATTCCCTAGCATGGCCTTGTTCCATGATTATGCACACTGAACAGTGTTTATGGGTATCTAGAGAACTGAGGCATTGTCCATACCTCTGACATGAGGAGTCAGAAGATGTCATATGTTGTGGCAGTTACTGGCACCCAGACACTTCTCTGTGAAATACGATGGACAAGGTTTGGAGAGTATGCTTTTGCCTTAGAGCTGTATTTGCATAATGAGTACTCTCAACCATCTTAAAACTGGTTGGATTGAAAGTAAATTCACGTACCAAAGTTAGCAATTCTTTGCAAAGATGTGTAAGATTCAGAAGGAACCAAAAGGATTTATGTTTAGCTACTATTTGTATTAGTATTAGCAGAATGTTCACATTCACATTAATATTCACAGAATGTGAATGTGTGTTCAGCATGGAACAAATACTAAGTGTATATGTGGGAAATCTTTTTCTCTATAAACAGAAGGGCCAGCTTTGAAATTGTCAGACAAAATATAAAGATCTTGAGGAGTAAATATATGAAAATATTAATATTCTTTAGATCATTAAATAAAGCTCTCAAATGTAAATAATTTGTTATAAGAATAAGATTACGATACTTTTTTTGCCATCAGATTAATTATCTCAAAGTTCACAAAACTCAACCCATTTCTAAGAAATAAACAGTTTCTGGCTAAATCTTTCCAATGGGCCTTTTTAATGCTTTATTGAGCTTCACTGTGAAGTTTTGACCCAGTTTTCATTTGAGTAAATCTTACACTGAAAAGATAGTATAGTAGGTTTACTGTGCTGGTATCTTAAAGCCCATTATATTAATTTCAGGCATATATAGGAAGTAGCAACATTATTATCCATCATTCATCTGTTATAGTTGTTTCTGTGTGCCAGTGCACTTATTTTAAAAAGTATTTTCTGTTGGCTTATAGGTTTTCCTGGCCTGCAAGACAACTTTATAAGAATTTCTCCCCATCCCCCTTTTTTTTTTTTCATGGAATAAATTTCTTCACATTGAGCTGCAGTCACATTTCTGAGTGTAATGCAATATAACATTAGGTGAGACTTTCAGTACTGAGAGCCAATTCCTGAGGGGAGCAAGCTGCTGGTGTTTCTCTCCTTGTTCCTGTTATCTCCTTCAATGTTAGTGACCTTTGCTATTTTGACAAGTGCACAAGCATAGCCTTGTAACCTAGGGAATATTGAGGTACAGTTGTAACAGGCTTACAGGATTTGTGTTAAGCTAACACAGACTTCAAATGCACCGGGACTGGTCTTGACCAGCTTGGACCTGTGTTTTAGCTTGTAATAGCAATGGTGTAATGACAGTGATTATCATAGTTTTGGTTTTAGCTTTTGCTTATTTTGGTATATCTTTGTGGTGTAATATCTTGTTACAGATGTTTTGTAATGAAGACACAGTAATAGCATGTATTTCCTCTGTGTAAAGAGAACTATCTATGATCCTAGACAACAAAACAGTATTGGCAAGTACAGGCATGGGGTGATTGCAGGAACTTCAAAAGGCACCAGTCAATATTGGAGACCCCAGGACCTAACCAATGGGCATTACGAGTCATCAAAGAGATGCATGGCTAAGAGCTGTGTAAAAGCAGTTTAAAGGTCACAAAGCAATTAAAAAACCCCACAACCCACACAAGTCTCAAAATAGGTAAAATATACCCTATATAGTAAATTCAGATACAACACAGACTTGCAAACCAAAAAAGGGCATATTAGCAAGCACATGAAAGTTACTCCAAGCAATGCTAAAGTGAAGAAGAAGATGCCATTGACATGATACTTCTCTAGGGAATGAACCTGGGATTTTCACAGCTTACTATACTCCCTTACCAAACCATCAACTTTAAGACCCAAAAAGACAGTGGAACAGTGAGCATAACTCACTGTTCTAAGTTTTCTTGGAGTTTGAAGCTTTCTATTACCATTTGCTGAGTTAAAAGATCTGATTTTTCTCTGTATTTTCAACTTCTGTTTGAGTTTCTGTTAAAATAATTTCATCTGCTTTATCATTCAGACAAATTTCTCGAGTTTTCCTTAAGCAGCAGTCATTCCATCTTAAAAAAGTCAGATTTCTAGAGAACGTCTTTCATATCTTCCATTATCTTTTCTCTTCTGTGATTTAATACTTGTTAAGACTTGCCTGGAATTCCTGCCATCTCTAAAAATCATTTACTACAGAAAAAATGCTTTCTGTAGCCTTGTGTTTAGATTTTGGTACATTTTGATATCATTTTCCATCACAATGGCTGTGTAAATTATTTCTTTTGTTTGAGAGGTATTCAAACATGTGAGCAGTAGATTAATTAAGGTATTTTAAGACTTTCTCTTCCTATTCATAAAATATCTTACTGTATATCATGATACAGTAGATATTGTAGATACATGTATCTATCTATATGCAGTAACTCCTGTGGGAACTTACACATTTTTTTAAGAACAAAACAGTTTTTAGAACGTGTCCTGTCACTTCATAGCAGCCCTACCCATTCCTATCAGATCACTCTGCTCAATGATGTAGCAAACACTAGTCTTGCAAAATGACAAGTCTGCCAAAAAAAGAAAAAAAAAAAGGAATGATGAGAAAAGATGTAAAGCAGGCAAAAAACCATTTTACATAAAGTTGGTATTTTTAATAGCCTGAAGTCTCACATGCTTTCCAGTTTGTTCTACACATTGTTCTCCCAGTGTTACATACCCCTCTGAGGTAGTCCAGTCTCCCATGTGTTCTATATGCTCTGTTCTCTACACCTGCAAAAAGAAGAATTTCAGGCTGCTGCTTTGGTGATAATAGACACAGAAATTTTTTTATTCCTGGAAATCCACCCTATTCCTGATGCATCATTTTACACTATTTTAGGATCTTGACCTTCTATTAAATACAAATACCTTCAGACTCTCAAACTTGATCACAAATTTGTATTCTGCTTTGTGGTACGGATCTGATTTGTCTGCGTAATATTTGTATCTTTTCCCCTGTTCTCACCTTTCATCTTCCACAGAGACCTCTAACAGTGAACCCTGTAACTAGAGTTGCCCTTTACCTCTTGTAGTCTGTAACTTAAACTCGCTGTAAACACTTTTGTTCATTAATTCTTCTACTTGTGTAATTATGCAAGTAATGACCTGTATTAAAAAATGAAGAATGAGATACTAGGTGACATAGTAAGTAACATATTGAAGTGATCATTTCTTAAATATACTGTTTAATGATGTTCTCTCCCACTTTTATTTGGTCTGCTTATTTTTGTTGCTTTTGTAAATTGTACGATAAAGTGGTTTTACAGGTTGTTGTGGTTTAGGAATGGTACTCCCCAATTAAGTGTTCCCACTGAGACCATCCAAACCACTCATCACTTGCTCACTCCCCTGCTTTCCTGTCCCTCTTCCCGGCTGTAGAGGGATGTAAGAAAGAATTGAAGGAACAAAAGTTAAAGATCACTGGTTGACACAAGAAAAATTTACTGGAAACAGAAATAAGATAAGAAAACAAACATTAATAACAATAATACTAATGACAGAGGATACAAGAAAGGAACGATCCGCATGCAGACTCCCTGACGATAAACAGCACCCCACTGCTCTCTCCACCACACTTACTTGACCCAAAGGGAATCCCTTCTCCCTGGAAGAGATTCCCTTACTCCTGGCTCCAGCAGTGATGTGAGGTGGTATAGAATAACCTCCAGGTCCTAGCCATGCCCTCTCCTGGCTACTGCAAAAATTAACCTGGTCCTGTCCAGAAGAAGGACAGAGGCTTAACTTATTTGTGCAATATGACAACAACAACTTGTACTGCATTCATGAATGGGTGTATAATTTTTTTACTATGAACAAGATATGTTTTGACACTGGAAGTATGGTTGTAACTCTTGACAAAAACATTTGTACTTTAACTATATTTAGAGTTATTTTAGAGTATCACTGTCAAAATTCTGGTCATTTATTATCATTCAATATTGGATGAAATACACTCTTAGAATGGTAGATATTATGCCAGGGTACATCCGATTTCAAAGAATTCTTTGTGTTTCTTTCATTGCCATCACAGGAAAAAGCAAGCAAAATGCAAGAATTCTAATTAGAGGGAAAACGGAATCTACTTATGTCTTGAAGAATTAGGGGTCTGGCAGACTGTTAAACCAGATGCACCATTAAAAGTAGAGCAAGCTTTTATTATCAGTATTTTTCAAAGCCAGCTGCAGTTAGGAAAAGTGTTATTTCCAACTAAAACTTGTGAAGGATACTGAAAGCTGGTTTTGCATGTACTTTCAAGCAGAAGAAGCATTTTCCAAATATCAGCAGTGTTTGAAATACTGTGAAAGTTTTGCCAACAAAACAGTATGTACTGAAAAATGGAAGAATGCATATCTACTGGAATAAATATTGTCAGTATGTTTAGACTACTGAGTTCTACTGACTTTGAACAGTTGCAATATGCTGCTTGTATTTCTAAGAAGTTTCCTTGAGCTAAGAGAACATAAGTCTGTTATCCAAAAAAGTCATTATCTTTTTTTTTCTGACTGGAAATGAAACACAGGATATTTTTCTGAAGTTCAAATTTTGACTTTTTAGACTTTTGATTAGCAAAAAATGGCAGTTAAGTTGTGATTTCATGGATTGAATAATATTTTGAGAGCTGAACAAATTAATTCAAGTGGATATTTAATTTTGTAATAAAAATGGAAACTAGTTAAATAGATATGTCATCATTAGATATTAGGAAACAGAGCCAAGGGAAAATTTTGGAATATCAGCAGAGATTGTCAGAATCTTGGGAAGCTGGCATGTATGGTTTTATTGCAAATAGAGTACTAGTAACAGATTTTCAAGAAAATTTTGAGACTAGATAAAGAAAACCTATGCTAGTTGCCATAATAAGCACCTTTCTCATAGCCAAG
This sequence comes from Oxyruncus cristatus, assembly GCA_013399855.1. Classification (NCBI taxonomy): domain Eukaryota; kingdom Metazoa; phylum Chordata; class Aves; order Passeriformes; family Cotingidae; genus Oxyruncus; species Oxyruncus cristatus. Next base: position 190,120 of record VXAY01007657.1, read on the forward strand.
TTTCCATGTTATGTATTGACTTCTGCTTCCTCACCATGTTTGCCTAGGTGGAAGCTATTCAGCAAATTTCTGCTTTGGTTGCAATAAAATTCTGAAGTATCTTAAGCTCATTAAATTCTCCATAGCTTCTACTTTATATTTCCACCCTTTCGTACCTAATTAACTAATAGTTATTTTTTTCCCTACAGTGTTGTAATGAGGTTACTGCATAACCATATTAAAAAATACTCTGTGCTTGATGAGTCATTTTCATCAAATACAATGAATGGTGTTAAGAACAGCAAGGCCTTTTGAATTTAATGGAAAAATCATTCCAATTTTCTGCATAATTCAGAGTGTATTTTTTTAAAGCTTTATTGGCACTTTTACAGAATGCTTATTGTTTTATTAGTGTATAAACACTCGTATAAACATCAGCAGTAATGGTTTCTTGCTTCTTGTGTTTTTCTTTCAGTATATACTCCGTCTCTATTTTAGTTGACTCTAAGCATAACTTTGCTCCAATAAAATCATTCAGCCTTCAAGGCAAGCCTCAATACAAATACCTTCTTTCCTTTCTTCCTTCCTTCCTTCCTTTCTTCCTTCCTTCCTTCCTTACATCCATCCTTCCTTCTTTTCTCTTTTTCCCCTTCCTATTTTTTCTTCAAGAAGAAACAGGGACAATGCTTCCAAGTTTCTTTGTCTTTTCACAAGGTTTCATACAGGATTTACTGGTCTGGTAGGAGAAGCTGTTTTCTAAACTTTCAACAAAAAAATCTGACACATCACAAAGTTTTACCTTTCATTGGTACTTTCTTTTTTTCTCCTTCAGTGTGCATTTTCATGCCTTTTCTTCCTGGACTTTGTTTTGTACTGGACTTCTCTTCCAAACTGTCTCACTTTCTCAAATGTAATTGTACTTCTTTTGGAAAAAAATGTTATATTGTATGTTTTTAAATTACTGGTAATTCAGTGCTTTCTGGTTCATATGAGTCTGTCGTCAATTCAAATTATTTTTACTTTTAAAATGTTGCAATAAATGTTATCTCCTGCATGTAATAACATTTTGTTCATTCCATGAAAACTTTCATTTGATAAGGTTTTCTCAGTCTTTGCAATCTACTTATAATTATTCCACCAATGGAAAATTGAATTTATTTTATTTATTTATTTATTTATTTTATTTTATTTTATTTCAGATAGTTGCCAATAAAGCACATATAGCTAAGAATCTCATACAATCTTTTAAATTGCTGTATTCAGTACCCTCCTGTATGCATCTTCCTTTAAGCTATGATGTCCAAGAAACATTTATAACATCTTGAATCTTATGATCTACACATTAGAGTTACAAATATTCGATATGTACCCATAATTACTGGTGCTGAGCAATTTTGGCAATATAAAATAAAAGGGATAACTGAAACCAGGAGATTTTGGTACCAAATCTTTATCATAGTGTCCTGGGTTACACAAAGACTCTGGTATCCACCTTTTATTTTCCCTTTTACCAAATATGCCTACTAATTCAGATTGCGGGGAAGGACTTGAAATGAAGGACTTGGCTCTTTTATCCTAGGAGAAGAATGTATCCACAAGCCTGAAAAGACTGGAATGCTGATGACTCAGACAATCCAGGTGTTGAGGGCATGCACACCTGACACCTCAGGCTACAAGCTGGGTGTTGTTTCTTTGTCTTTACACAAATTACTCATCCTTGATAACTCCCCTTGGGGAGGCATCAGGACAGTTCACACATGGCCTGAAGATATTAATCTCTGCTAATGGCCAAAATGGTGTCAAAGACTCTTGAAATATCTCCTGATCCACTGTTAATAGTTCAGTGAAGAACTCCCCGCCCCAGGGGAGGTACCAGAGGCATTCCCACCTACCCTAAGCCTAATAAAAGACCACATTCAGACTTCACTCAGCAGATCAAGGATCTTCTCCCCTCACTCCATGGGACTTCTACCACCCAGAGCTTCTACCACCACCTCAACTACAGGACTACAACTCCCATCAGAATTTCAGTGACCAGGTCTCATTAATGGATCCAGCAGGGATGTGTGTCCTTCCAGACACTGGCACTGCAGCCTCACTCCAGCACGGACCCTCCAAACCATTCCTGCCAGGTTTAACCACTGGGGGGAGACCTGCTGCCATCTCATTTTGGTCTGGTGGGCGCGAGCTTGGGAATTTTCTGATTAGCTTAACCCAGTTTTGTCAGTATTGTTGTTTAGCATTCTTCTTGGTAAAGAGTTATTTTTTTTCCACTTACATCCAGGTATATTGGATCTCTTTCTCTCTCTCTCTGTACTGAGAGAACCAGGCAAATTGAAAAGAAAGGAGGATCAGTCTGAGGTCTCCACCCCTCCAAAATGTCTCAAACCAAGACATGTAGCACTGGAAGTATCTTCGTATGTTTTTCTTGTAGTGCTAATTAGAAAAAAAAATGCTGTTAGGAAATTATGGCTTGAAAGCTGTTGACGAAAAGCAGGGGATTGTAAGTGGGATCTCCAAAAAGACAAACAAGAAATTATAGCCCTGTCAGGACTTAAAGAGCATAATTAACTGCCTCAAAACACTGTCAAAGAAGGAAATTCCCATAAGATAAGCCATCACAACAGATAAGCACAGATGGCAAACAGGAAGGCATTAATTCTAATGCCTAAATGGAGGTGAAGGTTTGGAATTAGCACACAGGGCAGAACTGCACTGTGCTCAGACTTGCAACAACAGGAACCAGGCCTGGTAAGGTAAGTCTGGGTAACCAATCTGACAAAAATTCCCATCTGCAGTCTGTAAGCACACTGGACAAAACTCCCACTATGGCAAGCTGTAGGAAAGGAAGCAAGTCCTTATACGTATGCCAGCCAAAGTTGTGGGAACAGCATCTGCTGCGAATACCTGGGACTTGGACTGTATAAAAGTGGTACCCCAGAATCATGACTTTGAGACCCTCACCCCTGAGGAGACCAGAGGGACCTGGCTGACCTGACTATCAGAATCCAAGTGGTGATGAGATATATATATATATATATATTTACTTAATCTCTGTCTCTCTCTCTCATTGTCTTTCT